>KQ030516.1:177575-441078 GCA_000956045.1 Hirsutella minnesotensis 3608 | reverse complement strand
CGGCTCCTTCGGGAGGCTCAGGGGCCGCCGGAGGGGGGGCAGCCCCCCTCTGGCGCTGCAGCCTGAGCAGATAGGCCAAGGGGGCTAGAAGCAGAAGATTAATATCACATATCAGAATCGTGGACAGCCTCGTAGACAGCATGTGTCTTTTTGGAGTATGCCGTCATCTCTATGAAGTTGAAACCATGACATCTCGCAGAGTCATCAAGACCAATATCTTGCGAGCATCATTTCCAGACGCTCCGGGCAAACAGAATCAATCGCGCGCTCGAGCAACGGCTCAGTTGTTCCTAGCCAGAGGACCGTGATTCGTAAGTTTGGCGATGAATAGGTAAACTAGCTCGAGATGAAATTATCACGGCTAACTAACGTGAAGTCGCAGACCAAGTTTTTATCCGGCAAAGGCCTAGATTAGCAACCTATGATTTTAGCAAATCGGCGTTAAAGCGGAGATAGAGATAAAATAAAAATAACGCGCTAAGCTTAAAAAGGTAGTAAAATTTCGTAATTAAGCGTAATTAAGATTTATATAATTATTGTGAAGGACTAGTCCATTGGACCATCGTGCGTGTCAGACAGTCTCCGCGGATGTTACTCCGCACCCACCTGCGCCTGCGGGGTACAAGGCAGACGACAAAAGAGTACGTAATAATTAAGCTATCCGATACTTGATTATCTAACACAATATAAGCTGCCCACGTTGTGTGCACCACACACAAGGCTAGGTCTTTGACCTAGCCTTTAACAATTATCTAAATATATATAATAAAGCCTTTCCTTATTAATTAAAGCGCCTTAGTAACTATCCTTATTAAAGCTAAATAATTAAGCTATAATTATAATAATTCTACCTCTTCTTAATCTAGCTAACCCCCTTAATTAAGGAGATTCTTTATAGTTAGTACTATAGTATATACTACCTTTACTACCTCTACTACTAGCTATAAAAGCTGCCTTTGCTACCTCTGCTTCTACTGCCTCTACTGCCTCTGCTGCCTCTGCCGCTAGCTGCTTCTGCTGTCTCTGCTGCCTCTACTGCCTCTGCTGCCTCTGCCGCTAGCTGCCTCTGCTGCCTCTGCTAACTCTACTGCTAGCTGCCTCTGCTGCCTCTGCTGCCTCTGCTGCCTCTGCTGCCTCTACTACCTCTACTACTAGCTATAAAAGCTACCTTTAACCTTTAGTAAATATCGTAGCCTTCCTAATCTAGTAAGCGGTATAGCTTTACTTTATATAGCGAGCTTATAGGGGGGGTTTTAGGGTACTTTAGGGCGAGTTATATACTATTAAGTTACTATAGATCGGTCGTGATTGACTCGATCCTAGTTTGCTAATCTAGGCCAAAGAGTGACGTTGCGCAACGATGCGGGGCGGATGTGGGGCAACGGCTCGGCCAGCGCCAGACTGCGCTGCGTGGGAGATGGCGAAACAGCTTTACCCTATATCACCGAGGATGAGCAGAATATCGCGCCTTTTGGTCTAAGGACGGACCTGAAATGTGACGGGCATGGGATATCATGAATGGTGAGGGTAGCTTAGTGCATTGGAAGGCCCGTTACTACATGGCCGGAGTTCTTTATACAAAAACCAAGAGGGATATCCAAATGGGCGGCACCACCAAGTGCAAAACCCGCCACGAGTCCAACGACTTGCTATGGCTGCTGTGGCTGCTGTGGCTGCTGAAGCTGCCGCGCTACCGGCAGGTTTCCAGTGAATAAAAGCGGGTCTGGCAGCGGGCGAATGAGAGCCGACGCAGACACAGTACGGATCCCCGCCGCCGCCGCCGCCGTTCCGGACGCTCGCTTCCTTGGGGGCCCCCCCCAGGCGTCGCCCACTGAAGAGTGTCGCGCCTGACGTCGACCTTTTTTTTCCGACCAGACCACATTGTTGCGCATCCGCCCCGTTGCTGCAGCTGCCCGCCAACAGCCGCCGACGACACCCGTACGAGGGCCCTCTGTCTCTTGCATTCCTTCCAGGCACCTGCTCCGAATCCAGCGACCACGGCGTTGATATTGAGCACGCTTCTGGCACCCGCGCCTCCCCCCGCCGCCAAAGGCTGCCCCCCCGATCCCCACGGCCGCCGACCATCAGCTGCCCGTCATGGTAAGCTCTTCCCCCGACGAGTCCTGTAACTGTTGCTGTAGCCTTGCGTGCGAGCCTGTGCGCCGAATCGACGTTGCCGCGGATGCGCTTCGTGCTTCCTCGCTCTTGCCCTGGACCACTGCCTGGCGCCTTCCTTGCCAGCAGCCGCCTGTTGGCCTCGCCGACGAGTACGCCCCATTGCCACGCCATGTCCAGATTCTGGCACGCACACCATCCGCCGACGCGACCCTGTCGACCCTCTGCCCACGACAACGACTAGAGACCCTTCCCCAATAGCTCGCCTTGATCTCATATTTCGAACTCGCTCGTGCCATGTCTCGGGACCTCGGGCGCCTCCCCTACCGCACAGTGGCTGACGATGCATCTGGCAAGCAGAGCTACAACGTCGACTCGCCCAACGAGATGGTGGTGGATGCCGACGACTATGGCGTCACCGACGTGTCCGAAAAGGAACCCGTCGCCATCATCACCCCCGACAATCTCGACCAGGCCGACGCCGGCCAGCAGCTCCAAGACCTCCCCATGGCCAATGACGGTACGTTGACCACCGCCCACGACTGGCACTTGCTGACGAGGCCTCAGACGAAGCCATGAAGGAGCTTGCTCTACCTCCATTATTAGACGAACCCAAGATCCTCCAAGACGCCTCACATACATGGACCGTCGAGAATTGGCGAAACCTCGGCAAGCGGATGCACGGCCCCGTCTTTCAAGCCGGTGGCTACCCTTGGTGCGCCTTGTTGTAATCTCTCACTCCTCACTCGTTCTGACGTCAGTAGGCGTATCCTCCTATTTCCTCACGGCAACAACACCGATCAATGCTCCATCTACCTCGAACATGGCTTCGACGCTGGCACCGTGCCGGAAAACTGGAGCTGCTGCGTTCAGTTCGCACTCGTGCTCTGGAACCCCAACGACCCGAGCTTATACGTTCACCATGCCGCTCACCATCGATTCACAAAAGAGGAGGGCGATTGGGGCTTCACGCGCTTCGTCGAGCACAGACGCATGTTCAATGTCCCGTGGGAACACGGCAGCCGACCGCTATGCGAAAACGACACGGCCAACATCACAGCCTACCTTCGATTCGTCGAGGACGAGACGGGCGTCCTGTGGCACAACTTTGTCAACTACGATTCCAAAAAGGAGACGGGCTACGTCGGCCTCAAGAACCAAGGCGCCACCTGCTATCTCAACTCCCTTCTCCAATCACTATACTTTACCAATGCCTTTCGCAAGGTCCGCTCCCGTCCTCCGATTCCTTACTCGCGCTGACCAGACTAGGCCGTTTACGAGATCCCGACGGAAAACGACGAGAGCATGCAAAACTCGGCCTACACCCTCCAGCGGCTCTTTTACCAGCTGCAAACCTCGGATCAAGCCGTCGGTACCAATGAGCTGACCAAGTCGTTCGGCTGGGAGACGCGGCACATCTTCGAGCAGCAAGACGTCCAGGAGCTTTCGCGCAAGCTCATGGAGAGGATGGAGGAGAAGATGAAGGGAACAAAGGCCGAAAATGTCCTTCCCGAGATGTTCAGCGGTAAGATCAAGACATACATCTCGTGCATCAACGTCGATTACGAGTCAAGTCGCATCGAGGACTTTTGGGATATCCAACTCAACGTCAGCGGCAACAAGAGCCTATTGGACAGCTTCCAAGACTACATTCAGGTCGAAAAGATGGACGGCGAGAACCAGTACTTTGCCGGCGACCAGTACAAGCTGCAGGACGCCAACAAGGGCGTAATTTTCACCAGCTTTCCTGACGTGCTGCACCTGCAGCTCAAGCGTTTCGAGTACGACATACAGAGAGACATGATGATGAAGATTAACGACAGATACGAATTCCCCGAAACCTTTGACGCCGCCCCATACCTCGCGGATGATGCCAACAAGACGGAATCCTGGACCTACCAGCTGCACGGCGTCCTCGTCCACAGCGGCGACTTGAATGCCGGCCACTACTATGCCTTCATCAAACCGGAAAAGGACGGCTGGTTTTACAAGTACGACGATGACAAGGTGACCCGCGCGACCTTGAGAGAGGTACTGGAGGAGAACTTTGGAGGCGAGTATCGCACGCCGAACGGGTACCCTCGAGCGCCCCTGCAAAAAAAGGCGCCCATCTTACGACAAAACAGCGCCTACATGTTGGTTTACATACGGCAAATCAAGCTGAGCAAGATTCTGTGTCCAGTTACCAAAGCGGACATTCCTCAGCATCTCCGTAAGTGTGCCCCTCCACCTATCTAATTGAGCAGCCGCTGACCTCGGGCAGAGCAACGATTTGACGAAGAGAATGCACTTCGAGAGGCCCGTAAGAAGGAGCAGAGAGAAGCGCACCTCTACATGGTGGCCAAGGTCATTACCGACGAGACCTTTCAGCAGTACGGCGGCACTGACCTCTGTGCATTCGATGCAACCACCGAGACAGATGCTGCCGCTCCCAAGTCGTATCGGATTCGGCGGACCATGACCATGCAAGAATTCGTGCAACAGATTGCCGGCGACATGGGTCAGGACGCACGCAAGGTGCGGCTTTGGCTCATGGTGAACCGACAAAACAAGACGGTTCGACCCGATCAACCCATCATGGACCTCGCACCCACCGTCGAGGAAGTCTTTACGCGATCAGCTGCGCATAGGGACACCAGTCTGCGCGTATGGGCCGAGATTGCCGAAGAGTGTAACGCAGATGGAGAACCCATCTGGCCGTCTTACCAAAGTCAGGCCAACGGTGTCGTCGTCAAGAACGACACCATTCTCTTGCTCCTGAAATACTTCGACTTCGCGCAGCAAACATTACGAGGTGTCGGTCATGTATACATTAGCAAGGAGAAAAAGGTGGAAGAGCTGGTGCCGCTGATTCTTCAAAAGATGCGATGGGGCGACAAACTGCCGGCAGATGAGAAGCTCGCCCTATGGGAGGTACGTATTTGGACACGAATCAAGAGTACAATGCTGATTGTAGCAGGAAATCAAACCGACAATGATTGAGCCGTTGAAACCCAAGCAGTCTCTCAAGGTCGCTGAGCTCCAGGACGGAGACGTGATTTGCTTTCAACGTACGGCCGACAAGGGCGATCAGGCGCGAGCCGCGGCCAAATCCTCACAAGAACCGCAAGTCCCCCCGCCTCTTCTTTTTGCCTCTGCTCACCGTTGTAGCATCCGAACCACCGAGCACTTTGAGGACGCACGCGAGTACTACGACTTCCTGGAACACAAGAGGACTGTTAGGTTCCATCCTCATCCGACTCGCTGCGACCAGGCGCAATACGCTCCTTTTGATCTCGTTCTCAATGCAAAAATCAACTACGACACGTTGTCGGAACGCGTCGGCGCGTACCTCTCCATCCCAGCGACGCATATACGACTGTGGACTGTCAATGCGACGACGAGCAACCCAAAGGCGCCCGTTCGGCGAGGCACAAACCCGAGCTTGCGGCAAATTCTCAACCCCATGGGCTCAAACACCCTCAACTCCACACAACGCAATGACGCATTCTACTTTGAAGTCCTTGAAATCAGCCTTGCTGAGTTGGATACCAAGAAAAGCATCAAAGTAACGTGGTTGAGCGAGGGCATTACCAAGGAGGTGGGAACATTCGTGCCCTTGTCACCGCGCCACGCTAACAGGGCCAGGAACCTCTTGATCTTCTGGTCCCGAAAACCGGCACGATTGAGGACCTAATTCAAGCACTAATCAAAAAGGCCAAGATTCCAGACGAGGTCGAGGGCGGGCGAATCAGAGTGTATGAGACGAGCTCCAATAGGTTTTACCGCGAGCCATTGCGTGAGCACCCCGTGCTCAACCTCAACGAGTATACTCAAATCTTCGCCGAGCGCGTCCCGGAAGAGGAGCTCAATGAGGAGGACAAGAATTACGTCCAAGTATTTCACTTTCAAAACGAGGCGAATCGGGTTCACGGAGTGCCATTCAAGTTTTTGCTGAAAGAGGTATGCGGCGTCACCCATGATAATTGGGCAACAAGCTAACGATAGACAGGGCGAGAAATTCGCCGAGACAAAGAAGCGACTCGAGAAGCGTACGGGCCTTAAGGGCAAGAGCTTTGAGAAGATCAAATTCGCGGTAGTGCGACGGGCTAGCTACTCGAAGCCGCAATACCTCAACGATGGCAAGTCGTATCCGATATTGGCGTCATTCGCGCAGACGTGGAGCTAACTCATTGGCAGACGACGAGTTGTGGCAAGTGGCCTCGAGTGAGGACGACTTTTTGGGCTTGGATCACGTTGATAGAACGAGGTCATTGCGGAACGGCGTTGGGGATCTCTTCCTCCGCTGAGCATCCTGCTCCAAGTATTATTCGTCAGGGTCTGGACACGTGAATAAACAGCGTTTTGGTGAGAGGCCGCACAAGCGCAAATGAAATTGGCGTCCGGATAACGAGATGGGCAGTTGGCATCATGTGTCATGCATCTGCCTGCACAGTGGCTGGAGGTCTTGTACTCGAAAAAGGGCCCTAGAAGTCAGTCGCACCATGTATTCGGATATCGTCTGGCAGACAGTGAGTTGGAGCAGTGTACTGTAATAGTATTACATGCCTAGAATAAACAGTACTGTTTGCGGCGAGTCCTTATTTTGAAGTACTCGAGTCCTACACTATCGGTAGTCGTTCAGTCGCTGGCGGATATGCAAAGGGAGCCCCAACGGTTAAAGCACAAAGACGAGCCTAATTTCATCATTTGCGCACCTGTCAGATGCAACATCTTCCAGCTCTCAGACCTGGTCGACATATCTAAAAGCCCAACCCTCTGCAGGGCTGACGGTCAAACGCTGCGTGAGGGCACCGTAATGCCTCACATTCGACCAACTTGTGCGACTGGTCTTGCCTCGCCGCCCGAGTCTGTCGGCCTCGCAACCAGACGTCACACCGCTCAGCGCCGTCTTCTTTTGGGTATCTTATGTCGTGCAACGCCTTCAATGCCCCGCTGAGCACCACCCCTGCCTGTCATGACGAGGGCGTCCTTCTCAGTCTCACTCCCATGTTCCACCAAGGCGCTCCTCCCTAGGCTCTATCGAGGGACACGCTGGACCTGGTGCGAGAGCGCTTGTCGAGCTCGCGGCGGTACTTTGCCAGGGGCCCGCGCTCAATCTCCTCAACCGAGAGGTGGGCTCCGGCTGACTTGAGCAGCTGGGCGCAGCCCTCGTTGCCCGAGAGGGTGGCGAGGAAGAGGGGAGAATTGTTGGCACGGTTGCGCTCGTGAACGCTTGCGCCACGGCGGAGAAGCTCCAGCATTATGTCCTCGGAGCCCGAGACGGCGGCGAGGTGGACGGCCGTGTTGCCGGCGTAGTCGGCCGTGTTTAGGAGTTGGATGCCCTCGCCGTCGAGCAGCTGGCAGACCAGGGAGACCTCGGCATTTTGGATGGCATAGCCGAGTGCAGTGAAGGCGGCCTCAGTTTGGGTAAGGAGTCGAGAAGCTGGGGGATCAAGCGGCGCCGAGGGATGCGTGAAGGTCGGATGAGCAATCTCAGTCAGCTCGCCACGGAGAGACCGGGAAAAGGCGGCGGCAATGTCATCGTTGGACATGTTGGGTTGGGCGAGTAGATACGAGAGCTTGGCGAGGGCGGCCTCGGCGGTGAGATCGAGGCCAAAGATGACGCCGGCGCGGCCCAGCAGAGTGCCGGGGGCGTAGACAGGGGAGACGAAACCCGCAACACACTGGCTGACGTTGACGACAATGACGCCGCGCTCGACGGCAGCGCGAATGACGCGGACCAGCTGACCGTCGACGCCGCCAGGTACATTGCCCATGCCAAAAGTCTCAAGGATGAGGCCGCGCAGGTCGGGCAGGTGCAGGACGGCATCGACCATCTCGGGCTTGATGCCGGGAAAGATACGCACGCAAGCAACGTGCGTGGTGTCGAGTGGTGGCTCGACGGAGAAGCTGGCAATCGACGTCGGGCGCAAGACCAGGGGCCAGTTGACATCGACGCCAAGACCATTCACCTTGGCAAGCGGTTCGCAATTGGGGCTGGCAAAGGCCTCAAAGGAGGCGGCTGAGACCTTTGTGGTGCGATTGCCGCGATAGAGCTTGTGGTGGAAGAAGAGGCCGACTTCGGGGATGACATAGGTGCCGGCCATGATGAGAGAGCCGAGCAGGTTGTCAACGGCGTCGGACTGAAGAGCAAAGATGGGGGCCTGCGAACCCGTGAGGATGACGGGCTTGCCGAGATTACGGAAGAGAAAAGACAAGGCCGAGGCCGTGTAGGCGAGTGAATCGGTGCCGTGTAGGATGACGAAGCCGTCAAAGAGGTGGTAGTTTTCGGCCACGGCAGAAGCCATGGCGGCCCAGTCGGTGGCGCTGATGGACGATGAGTCGAGCAGCGGATCGAACTCGAGCATGCCGTATCGAATATGCCTCTTGTGTGCCGTTGGCGGCGTACGCAGCGAGTCGAGCGTTACGGGCTTGCCATGGCGATATGCCTGGAGTTTGACTGGAAAGCATCAGTATGATTGCCAGGCAAAGGCCAAGTGCAAACCTTGGCCGCCGCACAAAGAACCACGGAGCAAAGTAATGCGTCTCGACTCACCATCAATGCCGGACATGTCATTGAATGTCGGGCGGGGAGCCATGGCGCTCTCAAGAAAGCCCTCGCTTGGAGCGAGTCCATCGGGACCCTCTTGCATGCAAATGGTGCCTCCGGTGCCGATGATGAGGACGCGGGATTCGGGGAGCCCCATATCGGTGCCTTGGTCGACCTGGGAGGGCGACATTGTGAGATGCAATTGAGTGAAGAACAGTAAGAGTCGTTCTCGCGAGCAGCGGCCGACTTGGCCGTACTGGCAAATGCGGGCGGGCGCAGAAGCGACTTTAAGAGCCCGGTGGGATTTGTTGAGGCGCTGTTGGTCGTCGGCGACAAATCAGCCTGGTCATCGAGGTCTTTAGGTCTTCGGAGCGGATAGGATGAGACGGGCGAGAGCTGAAAAGTAGCAGGACGCGAACAGTGTCAGGGCCGGTCCGTCGAGAGTCGAAGCGAGAAATCCCGGAGCCTTTAGTCATGAAATGGCCCGGAGGCCCAGTCGGGATCGCGTCCGGGATTTCGTGGCTCAGAGGGTTGGGGTGCCGAACAGGGGGGGCTCGTGTCTGTGCCATGAGCAAACAAACTTGGAGAAACGGGGCACGGCGGGCGGGCGAGCGCTAGGCAGGATCAAGGCAAAGATGAGGAGAGTTGAAGGGTGGAGCTCGTGGACTGACTGATGGAGGGAGGAGTCGGAAAAGGCGGCGGCGGCGGCGGCGGCATATGAGGGCCATGAACCGGTCATCGGCTGCGGCGGCAGATATCGGCGAGACGGAGGCGCAGGCGGACCGGGGGTACCAAAGGTGACATCGGCCTCGGCGATGAAGGAACCATGGGCCAGCTGCTGGCACCGACGGCGTGGCATTTCGACGGATGAGAAGGGGGCATTCGGCCGACTCGGGGCGGTACCTATGCAAGAGGGCTGACGGCATAGGGTGACATGCTACAAGTGCTGCAAGTCGGCTTTGGCTTGACGAGTCGAGGGCGCCGGTGATGGCGGGCTGGATGATGGATGGAATGAGCAGATTTGGGCGACGATTGCTTTGATCACGCAGAGTTGAAAAATGGAAATGATTCTGGCCGTCGATGGAATGAAGAGAAGAGGGCAAGCAGGGCTTACAATAACAGGGCAGGAGGGCTAGAGGTACCGAGCCGGTACTTGCATCGAGTCAGCGCCCATGGTGTGCGCCAACCCTCGAGATGCAAGGCGTAAATGCCACGCGTGGCCTGGAGGTACGAAGTAGTCACCAAGTTCAACTCGCATTTACGAATTGCTAGGCGCAACAGTTGAATATCGAGGCAGCCCGTCGTCTCCAACTGCAGCCCGCCTGTGGAGATGGCCGCTGTTCGCTCTCTTGTCGTTAGCTTCTTCCAGGCCGACAATGGCCCTTTTCCTCGACTGCCCGAACAAGAAAACCCCATGACGTCTTCAGGTGTCGGAGCAAATCGCACAAAATGCCATGCACGACAAGGCAGCCCATGCTTGACTGAGCAGGCAGAAGCAACAAGTGAGGCTTGTCTCATCTTCGCCGTCTCCCGGCCACTGCACTCCCAAGTCTCTCCCATCTGATCTCAGTACCTAGAGGTACCTATTGGCAAGCACCAGTGTGTACTTGTGCCATTCAGTGCTGCCGTTCCTGACAGCTGCACCACCAAACGCCCCACCGCGTAGCAGTCCCCAGCCGGGCTATCCTGCTTCTGGAAAAGGTCGAGCGCTGGGACCAAGTCGGCCCGCCCTCAAGTCGCTCTGGGAGCGGCAGCTGGCAGAACCCTCAATCGTCCACCCGCTTTGTTGGACAACGCCATCATCGCCCCCCCCGATTTGCCTGCCTTTTTTGCCTTGTCAGTCTCGGCCCCCCCCGTCGATCCTCGTGAACCTTGGCCTCCCCCCTTCCGACTATTGCATCGCCCCATCACTTTTCCCAAACAGCAATCTGCCTATTGCGCATCTCCGACTCCGTCCTCTCCTTCGCCGGCTTCTTGGCCTTCTAGTCGGTTGATCCGTCGGCAAGCCAAGCTGCGAGGCTACCCGTTCGCCACCTCTGGTCCTTACCACCTCGCGCTCCTCCTCGCGGCCTCTGGTCAAACCCCTCTTCTCGCATACGGCGACCCGTTCGAACCCCATTCAATCGTTCATTCACCGACAGCAGACCGCGAATCCATCGACGACGCGTCGCGGAGGGCCATGCTCGCCCAGGCCGCCCTCGCTCTGTGATATTCGCCTCTGCTTCTGCATCAGACGCCATCAACGTCACCCACCATGGATAGAGTGCTCGAGAGAACGCCCGAGGGCACCTCGCCGCGTACTTTTGCACTCAATCACTTACGCCCTAAATCCAGCTTCCAGGGCTGCTCGCGCATCTCCGACTATGACCTCCAGGGAAAGCTCGGCGAGGGAACCTTTGGGTGCGTCTGACGTCCAGCGTCTATTGATCCTCCGCTGACCTTTATCGCAGTGAAGTTCATCGAGCCCGGTCAAAGAAGACGGGCGCGCTCGTCGCGCTCAAGAAAATCATAATGCACCACGAAAAGGATGGCGTGAGTACCGTCTCTCTTCACGTCCTGCAGCCAGCATCGAGCGAACAGTCCAGGAGTTGCATGATGAACCTCTGCCAAGAAATTCAGGACTCAATCGCTGACGGACGCAGTTTCCTATTACGGCCCTTCGAGAAATCAAGCTTCTGAAGCTCTTGTCCCACGAGAACATTTTGCGCCTCGAAAACATGGCCGTCGAGCACCCGTCAAGAAGCAGTAAGCCATTTCCGCCCCCACGTAGACTCCCAACGACTAACTGTTACCACCTGCAGCCGACAAGCGCAAGAAGCCCATCATGTACATGGTCATGCCGTACATGGATCACGATCTCTCAGGCCTGCTCGATAATCCCTCCGTCCACTTCAAGGAACCTCAAATAAAGTGTTACATGAAACAACTTCTCAGGGGTCTCTGCTATCTCCACGAAAACCACATCCTTCATCGCGACATGAAGGCTGCCAATCTCCTCATTAACAACCAGGGTATCTTGCAAATCGCCGATTTTGGTCTCGCGAGACACTACGACGGACCGACTCCCCAAT
This sequence comes from Hirsutella minnesotensis 3608, assembly GCA_000956045.1. Taxonomy (NCBI): domain Eukaryota; kingdom Fungi; phylum Ascomycota; class Sordariomycetes; order Hypocreales; family Ophiocordycipitaceae; genus Hirsutella; species Hirsutella minnesotensis. Next base: position 429,360 of record KQ030516.1, on the reverse strand, counting down.
CCGGGCGGCCCATGGGCGACGGCAGACGTGATTACACTGGCCTCGTCGTTACACGTTGGTATCGTCCCCCGGAGCTTCTACTACAACTGAGACAATACACCACTGCCATTGACGTGTGGGGCGTCGGGTGAGTTACTTCCGCGACAATTTTCCTTTTCACTTCGGCCATTACCTGCTAACCAGGTCACAGCTGCGTCTTTGGCGAGATGCTAGTTGGAAAGCCCATTTTGGCTGGTGAGAGCGACGGCCACCAACTAGAACTCATCTGGGACCTGATGGGCTCTCCAAACGATGACGTTATGCCGGGCTGGAAACAGCTTCCCGGCGGCGACCACTTGACGCCTCGCCCTCGGCCTGGAAATCTGCAAAACCGATTCAGAGAGTATGTCTGGTAAGCCCAATGAGCGACCCATGCTAATTCAGCGTTTAGGTTTGGATCAGGTGCCATTGCGCTGCTCAAGGAACTGCTCAAGTTGGATTGGCGCACGCGCATTAATGCCGTTGATGCCCTCGAACATCCCTACTTCAAAATGGCCCCTCTACCCATCGAACCGCACGAGATACCCATGTACGAGGAGAGCCACGAGCTGGACCGCAGAAAGTTTCACGATCGCAAGGCGGCGCTGCCACCTGCGCCCAAGGGTGGCACCGTTGGCATAGGCCCGGATGCGAACGGCGCGACGGCCGGGTTCAATAGCAGCGATGGTTACGCTAGTCGGAACGGTGTCAACGGGTCCCGGTATCGAAGCGGTCCTGACGAGCGTAGACCCGCCTGGCAGCGAGATCGAGGCCCTCCTTCGCGCCCGCCGCAAGATCGACCGGGCCCTAGGGACGACCCGGATTTCCGCGATCGGGGAGCGCCTAGAAGCCGTGTACCCCCGAGAGGGCCCGACATCGATACCTACATTCCCAGTTACTGCCGTGATGACGGTGGGCGTCGAGGCCCGGAGCGGCCAAGAGAAGAGCGGCGCAGGCGCAACAGTAACGATCGCTGGAACGAGCGTGACCGGCACCCTAGAAGTCGAAGCCGTTCTCCGGTCCATGATCGAAGAGATCGGGAGCGGATAGAGCGAGACATGTACCGAAGATGATTATACCAGGAGTTATGCGGATCGGGCGACCAGGTTGCATGCCGTTGAAGCGCGTTGGGTGGGCTGCTTGCTTTCAAGACCGTTTTACGAGGCAACACATGGCGTTGGCAAGGACAGGCTGAACACAACGACTAAGCGACGCGGGAGCAGTGTGACGGCTTTGTAACATGCAAAGAGACGCTCAATGCATTTGGCTACGGCTAATTGCACAGATATCCGTTGATGAATTCAGGGATCCGAATCGTCTTCTTCGTGTATTGTTTGCGACAACAGACCCGAGGGCTGGCGGAGTCGGGATGTCGAGGACTCGGTCCAGTACCAGTCAGCCTCCCAGGCCGGGCTGGTTGGAGGCAGCCCTTTATCGTAGCTCGCTCTTTTTTGCGATGATGCTTGGTCTGCAAAAGGGTCGTCGTACATGCCCAAAGAAGTTGTGATGACTGACGAGCACAGAGCCACAAAGATGCCAGACGCGATGCCCACGACGGCCGCGACGCTGAACTGGTCAGGGTTAGATGGGAAGCAACCAGACGGGATGTGCGTCTTACAAAAGTGTAAAGCGGCTGGCAGAGCGTCAATCAGCATCTTTCACCCGGGTCATCCTGAATGGAGCGATCCGGGTCGACTCACCTCGAGGCCGGCAATCAAATCGACGACGGCGCTGAGCCACGAGAGCAGGTAGGCAAAGACGTGAAGAACCGGAGCAAAGAGGAAGGAAAAGAAGCCGGCAAGGTAAGAGAGGGGAAAGGAGACTAGGCGCCAGGGCCAGGCGATGAGGCGGGCAACGCGGACGACGATGCGGACCCATGGGACGCGCCAAAAGGCCTTGGCGACGACGGCGACGGCGTGGATGACGGCAGAGAGAGTGGTCGAGACGGCGGTCGCGGCGTCGTCGGCCGTGAGAACCTTGACGTCGTCCATGTGATAATCTCGCAAGTATGACCGAGTGCTAATGCGAGCGATGGGCAGGCGACTCGGCGCGATGCGGGATCATGGCGTCGCGCGGCGGCAGCGTTCAAGGGCAAAGCAACCGTGTGCTTGCGCCGGGCAGAGGGTGTCGTCGCACCGAGGTTTTGCCTAGATGTCTCCGGCCTGGCTGCGATTGGAGTTGCGGCTGAGGGCTCGATGCGGCGGAGGATATAAGGGAATGTCAAGAATCAAGATGCAGCCTCGGGCATTATGCTCGACTGACGACACAGTACTAGTAGGTACCTCCTACCTTGTAGCCGTTCCTGGCCGTCCGGAACGGGCCCACAGCCATTAGGGCGGTACACGGTCAACTGATATAAAGCTTGCGACAAGGATGGGTACCCTCCTATCAGTTTGCGACGGCGCCCGGCCCCCAAGCCAAATGCCCCCCACGCCAGACTTTATCTTGCTTGGCTCCCCCAGCACTCCCCCCCCCCCATTCTCCCACCTCCGAGCAACCGTTTCTGGCTGTTGCTTTCCGCTCACAGCCCTGGCAGGCCAATCCAATCTATTGCCAACGCCCATTTGAAGCGCCAAGCACCACGAGACGACGAGGCTGCAGCTTGGCCCGACGTCTCATCGGGTCGCCCTTGTCAGCTCCGACGAGCCCGTGTGACTGACGACGGAATTACGACGACTACGACGACGACGACAAGCGAGACCGGCCCGTCGTCGGCCTCGAGAGCTCTGGGCGCGGATTTACAGGACAACGGCAGACAGACACAAGGCTGCGAGGGCGACACAAAAGTGAGCTGTCGAGCATACATACCTACGAATCCATCCGGCTCTCGCTTCGTCCACGGCCCCTCATCCCAACCCCGGCCTTGTCTGCCGGTGCTGAGATGCAGGATCCGCGACCCTGATTAGACGGGACGGTGGTTCGAACCGTTCTTCTTTTTTCCCGCCCGTGCCTGCTCGGTGGTCGCCCACGTGTGGGCACCGGTCTAGGAAGCAAAAAAACACAAACTCGCCCATACGAAGTACATTTGCGCGCAGCTCGCACCCCTCTCTGTCTCGTCTACGAAGTAGCAAGAGTAGCAGGCGACGGCCGTACATTACTACATACATACAGTACAGTGCAGTACGGGCCCGGGCAAAGCAAACACCACAACGGGTTTCGTGCATCGCGTTTTCCTGAACCTCGTCACGCGGACCAGGTGTTCCCCGCGCGCCATCGTCTCTTGCGCATCGCCTGCGGCCACTCCCTGGCCTGCTTTGGCCTCATTCTGGCGGTTGCTGGTTCGTCCGCTCTGCCTGCGTGCCCTATTCCCCCTCTTGAATCGGGTATCTCGCGTGTGACGACGGCCCGCTCTCTGGGGGTGCTGCCTGTGCGCCCCCCGCCCTTTTCCTCCTTTCTACCCCCCCTTGCCCCTACGCCTTGCTTGCCGCTCGCGCGCACCAGCCAGCCAGCGAGGTCGGGGAAAAAAAAGAGAGAGGAGTCGGTCGTGCTTGTTGGGGCATAAGCCCAATAGGGTGTGACGAGTGAAACGGGGGCAACGACGGAAGGAGCACGTTACCTCACGCCGAGACTCCCTCTTACGAGCCTATAAAAAGGCGGGCAAAGGCTCGGCCATGGGCAACAACCACTCGTCGGCGGCCCACAAGTCGGGCACGGCTCCGTCGTCGCCGCCTGCCTCCCACAGTACCTCGGTCACGTCCCCGACGACCGCGACATCGACGACGACGGGCCAGCATCAGCAACACCATCACCACTCCCATCACCCCCACGACTCGGCCCGCGCCCACCGCAAAGAGGGCCGCAACATCATCCCCGCCCACACGACCCATCGCTCCGCCGCTCCCCCCGAGGCCTCGCTGGCCCAGGCCCAGGGCTCGACCGTCGTCAGCTGGCCCAAGAGCCTGCCCAGCACCGCCGTTTCGTCCCTCAGCGGCTCGCCTCTAAGCAGCAACTCGACGTCGGTCAAGCCCTCGGACGCCCGCGCGGCCCGCGACGAGCCCTCCAAGCCCGTCGACGTGCCTGCCGAGCCGACGTCGCTGCGATCTCACCCCTTCTCGCACGAACCCCACTCGGAACCGCACCTCATCGCCACCAACAGCCTCACCGACATGTATCTGAGAGGGCCCCCTCGACTACCCCTCCCCATCGAGGAGGAGGTGCACACCCCGGGCTCGCCCATCCTCGCGCCCGACGAGACCCTCGGCGAGGTCGACCTCGGCGGTGAAACGTCTTCAGATGCCCTCACGCGTAAGAGCTCGGCCCTGAGTGCCAACACGGTCGAGGACGAGGAGTCCGAAGAGCTGCGCGTCGACAAGACACGGCCCGTCGTCCCTACCAAGCTCGAGTGGAAGCGAGGCGGCGACAAGGTCTATGTCACGGGCACCATCTTCCAATGGAACCGTAAGCAAAGGCTACACCCGGTGTAAGTCGCCCCCCATCTCCCGCGAACCCATGATCCTGGCCTCAGGGACGCCCCCTCGGTTGCGCACATATGCCGTGTTCCCGTGGCGCTTGACAATGCCATGGACGGTGTCGGTGACTGGAACGTGCCACAAGAACTTGACAGGTGCCGGGTAATATGCTTTACTTGGAACCAAGAGCTGACTTCGCCTTGACTATAGCGAAGGGAAGCCCGGATGTTTCGCGGCAACGATTCACATCCTCCCCGGCACGCACCATGTGCGCTTCCTTGTCGACGGCATCATGCAGACGTCGCAGGATCTGCCGACGACCGTCGACTTTGGCAACAACCTCGTCAACTACATCGAGGTCAACCCAGACGACCTGCCCCTGGCCCAGAAGCAGGGCGGCACGGCCCGATCCGAGAACGAAGGCGGGACGGCCTCGCGAACCGGCTCGCAGGTCAAGGACCAGCCGCGGGTGCCCAGGGGCAAAGCAATCAACCCGCCAGAGAGCTACCAGCGCGAGATTCCGCAGTACCTGCTCGACTTTGACCAGCCCGAGGAGTCGCCGGCCTACCGCAACGCCGTGGCCGCCATAGAAAAGCTGCCCACGCCCCCGAGCCTCCCCGGCTTCCTCGGCAAGCCAATCCTCAATGCCGCGACGCTCATGAAGGATGATAATAGCGTGCTCAACATGCCCAACCACACGGTGCTCAACCACCTGGCCACGAGCAGCATCAAGAACAACGTCCTAGCCGTGTCGGCGACGACGCGATATCACAACAAGGTAAGTGAACTGACTCTGCTCATTCATTGTCCCCCTTTGCAAGGAATAGCTAGCTAACGCGCGGCCCTTGCAGTATGTAACGACCATCATGTACAAGCCGACGTCTGTAGACGAGGGTTGAGGCGTCTTCTCTGCTTGCGGCAGCATCCATTGTCATTTAGCTGAGCGATTTGAGGCGTTTGGCATTGGGAAGCGCCTCATGGGGGCCTCTGTATACTGCCCCCTGATCATGTTCTGCTCGCGTTCCTCTGGTATCTGATTACACCACAGCGGCCCTGCTAGAGACATGTATGGGGGACGGGACCGGACTTGACCTTGAGCGTTGGGGCAGCTGGTTAATATGGCTCTCGTCGTGGGTTGACTTGAGCATCGGCAGTTTAGAGAGTCTGCACCATGGCTCATCCCAGCCGGGATATGGCATAGGGTGATGACTGCACCTGTTCATCCGAGATCATGCACCAAATTGACAATTTGAGCTGTCACTCGTGGGCGTAGGCATATATGTAAAGAAGCAGCTTGAGTCTCCTTCAGTCCCTCCACTTGACGTAGACCTCGTCGGTGCGAAAGCGTTGTGTGCACTGGCTCTCGGCGAGGGGGGTGCGGAAGCCCGTCTCGTACGCGAGGAGGCCGGCGTGGGCAATCATGATGCCGTTGTCGATGCAGAAGCGCTCGTCGGTGGCGTAGACGGAGCCGCCGCGCTCGCGGGCCATGTGGCCCATCATGTCCTGGAGGCGCTCGTTGCAGCCGACGCCGCCGACGATGAGCACCTGCGAGGAGCCGACGTGGGCCATGGCGCGCTCCGTGATCTCGACGAGCATGGCGAAGACGGTCTCCTGCAGGGAGAAGCACAGGTCGGCCGGGGAGAAGTCGGCGGCGTCGCCGGCGGCGCGCATCTGGGCGGCGAGCCCGTCGGCGGCGGCGAGGATGCCGCTAAAGGAGCAGTCCATGCCCTTGACCGTGTAGGGCAGCTCGAGCAGGCGCGAGCCCTTCTTGGCGAGCTGCTCAATGTTGTACCCGGGGGCCGGGTCGTTGCTGATGGCGAGGGTGCGTGCGAAGCGGTCGAGGCAGTTGCCGACGGCGATGTCGAGCGTCTCGCCAAAGATGCGGTACCGGCGCTCGGCGTAGGGGGCGGCGGCGAGGGCGCTCAGCGCCAGGCGCACCAGGTGGGCGCGGTGGTGCGCGGCCGTGTCCTTGGGCAGGAAGCCCGTGCCGGGGGGCGAGACGAAGGTGTGGCGCAGGTTGGACAGGATCGTCGTGGCCGCGGGCGTGTGCTGGATGAGGCCGATGCCGAGCTTGTTGGCGGACCCTTCGAGGCCGATGGCGATGTACGACTGCTTGTCCGGCGTGAAGGGCGGCATCGCGGCGGCCGCCGCTGCCGTGTCCATTGTGGCTGTTTGGTTTCCGGCCCCGTCTGCCCGCTCGACCGTGAGTGTACGTGAGTGTTTGTACGCGTGCGCAATGCGGCGTGTCTATGTGGTCGAGGAAAGGCTTCGTGGCGGCACTCGGAGGGCGGCGACGGACGTCGGTGGTGTCTGGCGGGATGACCAGAAGTTGAAGAGAGGTGGGGTGGTTGACGGAAGACTGTTGGTGGGGCACTGGTCGCCGTCCCTTGACAGGACCTGATGTGAGCCCTCGCTTACAGTGAAGGGCACGGAAAGTCGATGGTTACAGCCACTCTTCCTCCGTTGTATTCCATTGGCATACGCTCGAGTGGTTGAGCGAGGAGGTCCACATAGAGCTTCGGCCTGAGTATGTCTGAGACACGAGCGTGGTCGACGGCCAGCTTCTCTTAGCCCCAGCCGTGATGCTTCTTCTTCAGTGCGTATTCGTACCTTTGCTCCGGTGGAAGAGAAAAAAAGGAATTCGAGCTGCGTCATTGGCCGGACGAGCAGGGGTCCTCCTTCTCCACCACGCAAATCGTCAGGCACCTCTCCTACCTACTCGCGAACACAGGCCTCCTCGGGGCACAAAGAAGCAGCCTTTTCCACATCCGCAGCTTCACCCGAGGCAAGTGTCCAAGCAGAAAAGGACAGGTATATAGAGTGATTCAGTCAAATAAGTTGCAGTGCATCTCACCGCTCGCGCCATTCAGATCCAGCACTTTGCAGCGTGCAAAAAGTGACACAGTATGCGCGTGTAGTTGACACGGTACACGGCACTGTCCCCGGGCCCGACATGCCGGACGAGCCTCCTCTTCCAATCTGCAAAGATCGCGTGCATGCGTCTTTAACCAAAACGTCGAAAATGCATCGAGCTGCAACTCCGGAGCTATCCACGTCGTGTCAAAAGCGCACCCGATCCTTGGATGCTGACCCCTTGGGTAAATCATCTGATGTCGCTGCGTATCGGCAGACGTCGGCATGTACCGCCGCCTACGAGTCCCCGAGTTCTCTTACTAGGTACCCAAAGCTACCAGTGGTTAACGAAACGGAAGTGAATATCGTAGACAGCAATTTACCTAGTATGAAATGGAAGATTCTTCTCGTCTACTTGACCATACCTAGCTATGCTGGTCATGAATCGGTACCTTTCGGGTAATGAGTGAGCCCATGGCACAGTGTACGTGCCCCTTCGGTACTTCATTTTTCTCCCTCCTCGCTTGTCAAAATCCCACTCTTGCACTGTACGAGCAAATCCCACCACCACATGGCATCTCCACTGTTACCGACACCCTCCACCACTTGCCTTGTCCTACCTTGCTCCAAACCACCTCGTCGACCCGCCGCCGCCGCCGCCGCCGCCATTTTCTACCTCGCCTTTTTGCTCCTCAACCAAAATTTCCAGCCTGGTCATCCGTTTCTTCTTCTTCTTCTTCATCTTCCCGTTCCCCCTTCTGCCCTTGCGTTTTGGTCCGTTAGGGCTTTTGTCTCCAAGGTGGCTTATTCTTGCCCACCGTTTCTTCCCCTCCCCCATCCCATATCAATAACCTTCCCACAATGTCGACCTCTTCAGAAAAGCCCCGGCCGGGCCTCCTCCTTGCGTCGCCGCGGCATCGGTTCTCCGCTCATCTTTTGCGCAACGTCTGCCATGGCGGCAAGGGCGCCTCGTGCTCGAGCATCCTTGGGTCCTACTTGTTCGCATCGCTTGAGCCGCCACCTTCGCCCGCTTCTTGAGCCTTGCTTCCTCGCTCTTGTACCCACCCTCACGCCGTCACGGCCTATTCAGTTTGCTCTCTCGTTGTTCATCAGGTTTGCTGACATCACTTGATGAAGCCGCCAAGACCGTTGTTCGCAGACGTTTACATCACCACAGCTTTCCATCGTTCGGTTCAAGGCAAGAATCATGTCGTTGGACATGGGCCGGCTACAGGCACAAGAGCAAATTTGCTCCACCGACAGAGCAAGTCTCTTGTTGCCCACCAGTCAGCCAACATCACCTTGCAATCAGCCGCCTGCCTCGTCAGACCGCTGTCGACCTTTGCCGAGCTGCCCCGAGCTTCATTCACGTCGGTTACACGGGCGCAAACCACGCCCAATCTGCCGAACCGACACTGATAACTTGACCTTCACGCAAATCGAACAGAGCTTGACTCGACCCTCAACAGGTCATCTTTTACTTGTTTTGGATTGCGCCTCATGAGGAGCTCCCTCTCCTTCTTTCTAAACCTCAAAAGACCGCTCAACTCCCCAACTCCTCGCAAATGCTCATCTCACCCGACGCCCGCTACTGTTACATCTCGACGGCATCGGCGGCCTTGCTCCAAAGAGCGTCGCTCACCGCCTGGTTCTCGCCACCATCTGCAGCAGGAAAAGCAAAAAAGAGACATATATACAGCCGTCTCCCAACCATCATACAATTGCGGCAACCGTCTTCACGATGCTGCCTGGGCTTTCGCTGCTGGAGTCTGGTTTGGGGTCTGGCCTTGAGACTGACCCGCGGCCTGCGCCTGCGCCTGTGCTTGAGCGGCGGCTTGCGCTTGAGCATGCGCTTGAGCATGGGCTTGAGCCTGGGCATGGGCGTGAGCTTTGGCATGAGCATGAGCTTGTGCGTGAGCATGTGCTTGAGCATGAGCCTGGGCCTGCGCTGTCGTCGCTTGCGATGCAGGTAATCCCCTGCCTCCCGCGGGCACGCCGTTGCCGCCGTCCGGAGCTACCGGGGGCCGTCCACCCCGATACATGTACTGACCCAGGGGAATGGTCGCTCGGAACTTGAGAGCCCGGGTATCGAAGGGATCCACCTCGTACACCGGCGGTTCGACGTCATCGTCATCAGAGTCGTATTTCCACCGATCCGAGTACTCTCCCGTTTCTCTAGGCGGCGTTCGCATGCCTCTTCGGTCAATCCACAACCGATGCAGACGACCGATGCGCCGACGGAACGAGGGCTGGCGGTCCGATGACGGCTCCTTCACATCGCCCGCTCGGAAGTGGAAGACGGGAGCTTCTGGCTTATTCACCTGCATTGGCTCGGGCGCTTCGTCGTCAACCTCCATCGACTCAGAGGTGCTAGCAGGCGGTGTCATGAGGTATTGAGTCTTCGCTGGCCGGAACTTGAGCTCCATACCCTGCTCCTTTATTGGTGACAGGGGATCTCGAGTGAGGTCAATGTGGTTCTGATTCCATCTCCGATGGTTCTGCACCTTGCTCTCAATCTCCTCCCGGAGCTCCTTCTCCTTTTGTGTCAGCAAATCAGACAACAAGACGAGCTCCTGCTCGACATTCCGTCCGTCTGGCCGCACGGGCGCACGAAGCTGTGTGCCTGGCGGTCTTTGCGTGCTTGTGGGCTCCGGTGCCTTGCGTTTCTGTGGCTGATAAAGGGTTAGCGGCAGGTGACGGCTCGCGGGAGTGAGTCGACCAACCTTTTGATTCACCAGGTCGTCATCGTCACCCTTGATGCCCAGCTTGATCTTCATCTGCTTCAACCTTGCCCTCTCCTCGAAGACGGCTCGGTCTGATTGCAGCAAGTCTCGCTTCATGAGCTCACGCTCATAAGTCATGAGGACGAGTTGACGACCATCTTCAAGCTCGCGCCGCAGACGCTTGAGCGTCTCTGCAATCTTGTTGTCGCGCGCCCTCGTCTTTCGCGTCTGTCTGGCCTCACGTCTCCTGAAGCAGACGTACGGATCGGTGTCGTCGGTTTCCTGGTGAGTCTCAAACTTGAGAGTGGGGTGCAACGGCTTATTGCCCATGCTCTGACGTCTGCCCTTCCAGTACTCATATATTGCCTTGGCATGTTGCAGTATGGAAGGCGAAGCAAGATGGTTCAGCTGCGGCACCATCAAATCATAGGCGGCAATAGTATTGTCGACTGATGCAAATGGTGTCTGCTCCGCTGCAGTGTCCTCAAAAACCTCCATGATGCGCTCAAAGTCATCCTCGGACAAGATGCCCCCAGTGGGGCCATTGCCGTTGTACGTCTTGAGAAACTCATCATCCTCGGTTGTCATGTCATACTGGCAGCTAATACACTCCTCCACGGTTTGCGAAAACCGAATATACGAAGAGGGTTGGTGGAATACACTGGGGTAGAGCTCATCGTAGTTGATGGCGCTCTGCTGAGGAGGCGGGACAGGAATCTCCTGATCATTGCTGGTGCCCGCCTCCTTCAGAATGGTTTGAAGATGGTATTCCTATCCCAATTCCGTCAGCACCACGGTTTGGTTGAGTGAGAGGAGTCGCGCGTCATTGCGCCTCCTCAACGCCAAGTGATATGGGTCAAGCCATGTCACGTGCTTTGACACGTGATATCAGAAGCCCGTTGAGAGGGTTGAACAAGACTTACATTTTCCTCGGCCTGTTCGACTCCGGTCGCAATGAGGTTATCGGTAGTGAGAGCCTCATATTCGGAAGGGTCGATTTGGTCCTCTCTGAGCACAGGAAGCGTCGTCTTGATACTCAGCTTCTTGACCCGAACCTTGCGGGAGGACATGATGCCAGGGTGGGGGAGGTTGGCGAAATGCCGGCGGAAATTCCGCAAAAAAAAGCGATCAAGTCATATATCGAGGCATTCAAAAGCGTTTTCTGCCAAAAGAAGGATGTAAAGGTCGTGGTGAGCGCCTTTTTTCGATGATTGTTGTGTCGCGATCGATGGGGTGACGTTGGAGTTGTTTTGGCGCGCGAGAATTTTTCACTGGCGTGGCTGCGTGGAAGATTGGCAGCCGACAGCGCTGTTTGATGGCCACTGTGGCAAGAGCCCAAAGTCACTTTGCGCAGGGTAGAGTGCAGAAAGATACTTTGCACGCTCGGGCCGCCGCCTCCCTTCCACCCCTCTTTTGCCAGGCGCCACTGCGCCCAGGCTAGAGTCAGCTTTCGTGCCGCGGCCGGTGGAAAAAGCCACTAGGAAGGCGCAGTACCTTAGATGCTTCAGGCTTAGCCGGCACTGCGGTAGAGCCGGATAATAGCCGACGACATAGATTAGCCGCAAATTCCCTGCATGAACATTGTCCCCTCTTACTAGCGGACGTGCACAAGCAGCCACGAGCGCGGCACTATTGCGTCGTTGAACCACGGGAGCGCAGGCGCGTCCGCGTTCAGTCCAAGCCAGAGATACGTACCTATTTCGTGGTCTCGCTCGCGCACAGCCACAGGCACTTTGTGTCATGCCCAATGTGTTGCTGCAAGGTTGTGAACGGGCGGCCACCCATTTTACAGACATGTGCCTGTGCCAGAAATCATGTATTGGGAGTTGTGCCTTGTTACAGTCAAGAGTAAATAAAGAGCCGGACAATCGTCCCCCAATTTTGAGGCCGTTCTGATGTGTCGTTGCGCATGTCGTCACGGGCGTGTGGCCCGTGCACCTGGGATGCTGTAGGAGGGACGGCAATAGGTAGCCAAGAGGGTACGAACGTAGCGTGGGCAGCAGCAGTCGAACCTCCCCTTGATAGCTTCTCTGCCCAAGCGAGAACCGACCAACCATCGCCCCGTCCGACTCAGCCTTATCATCGACATCTCTACAGCCGCGCCTACCGAGCCTGCACGCCAATCTTGCCGCGCGGCCTTCGTTTTTCTCCTCGCGCGGCCTCGGAGCGTCCCTGACTTGACTTAACGACAGCCCGAAGCGCCGACTGTTGCCACCACGATGGGCAACACGACCAGCGCAGTCCTGGACAACATCGTCCAGGGCTCCAACTGTGAGCCGACTTCGCCGCCTCCATGAGACAGTCAGACTGAACAGATTGCGCAGTCGACAGAGAAGAGGTCGACCGGTTACGCAAGCGATTTATGAAGCTAGACAAGGTGATTGCGAATCGTCCATAGCCCCATCCTCGCCGGTCAACAGCACTGATCTCCTCTCCAGGACAATTCTGGCACGATTGAGCGAGACGAGTTCCTTAGCCTGCCGCAAATCTCATCAAACCCTCTCGCCACGCGGTGCGTTTTCCCTCCTGGCCATCGACTCCCCGCATCATGCCCCGCGCTGACGTAGCGGGGTTTCTGCAGAATGATTGCCATCTTCGACGAGGACGGCGGCGGCGACGTCGACTTTCAAGAGTTCGTGTCGGGCCTGAGCGCCTTCAGCAGCAAGGGCAACAAGGAACAAAAGCTGCGGTTTGCGTTCAAGGTCTACGATATCGATCGCGACGGCTACATAAGCAACGGCGAGCTTTTCATCGTACTCAAAATGATGGTTGGTAGCAATCTCAAGGACCAGCAGTTGCAGCAGATCGTGGACAAGACCATCATGGAGGCGGACCTGGATAAGGATGGCAAGATCAGCTTCGAGGAGTTCACCAAGATGGTGGAGAATACAGACGTCAGCATGAGCATGACACTAGGTCAGTTTCATATGCGCCTCATCACGGGACGAAACTTACGAAACATACAGATCAATTCTAAGCGCCCGCACGTTGAGGTCGCTGGAAGGCCCCATCTACAGCGTTTACTGGATATGAAAAGCTAGAACCATGATAATGATCACTACAACCTGCCGCAAAGTGTCCTGGTTTGGCAGGTTCCACCCGTGCAAAGCATCTCCATACGTGTGAACGAGGATTTTGGGGATAGATGGCGTCGTGATTCTTAGAGGGACGCATGACTGACTTTGAACAGATACACTTCTCTCGACGGATCATCTATGAGAGAACATGTCACTGCGCAGCCTTTGTTAGCTGCATCACCGCTCCGACTTTTGCTGCAGCTTGCGCGCACCCCGTTTGGGAACTTGCTTGAGAAGAAGACGTTGAGATGTTGAATAATCCAGCCGGCTCTTCCGCGATGAGTCTGCTCTGCCGCCTGCTGCAGATGCTAGTACAACACATGCGCTCAAAATTTGTCCTTGATCACATGGCGTCCAACTTTAACGCCAATCGCGCTTCACTCGCAATTCCGCCGCATCTTGTCCTTACAAAGTAGGACATGAACCTTGACAAGCTGGGGAGCAAAAATTTCATGTCATTCAAGCCTGGCTCTGCGTGCCGTCTATGCTGGTGACTGACGTCGGCCGGGGCATCCGACGGGACCTGAAAGATGGATTGCATGAGGAGATTGGAGCTGGTAGAGAGGCGGCATCATCGCATCACGATCCCTCAAGGCTCGCGCTGCGGCAATCTCGTCTCGACTGAGGAGCCGTTGCGCTTGCCAGAGGTGCGAGTTCCTGCTTCGCCAAAGCTTTGTCAGGTCCCTGATTTTAATCGGTCGAGTGGATGAGCAAAGCCTATGCGCCGGTCGGCATTTCTTGGCGACCTTGGGGTCGTCATATTGAGCTACCGCGGTGAGCAGTCGCCGTGCGTAAGGACGCAGCCGAGACCATGCCATCCTACCGCAGAGAGCCTCGAGCTGAAGTTTCTCATCGCGGAGTCTTGATGACATCTATACGTGTCAGTTTTTGTGCTAATAAAAAGGCATGACAGAGGCATGGCTCAGGTTCCCGTTCAAGTTCTCGTGCTGGTCACCATTAGGAATGAAACGAATTTGCTGCCGCCGAAGTGCGCGTCGGGGACGAGCCACTCAAAGCGACTCCATCAGCCAAAGTGGCCAGGCTGGCCGACAATCCAATAGGGATCGTATCTGGTCTGAAAGTGGTTGTCAAGATTGGCCGGTGTGCTTCTATGATTAACCGGAATACCCAAGACGCAGCTGATGGGGCGACCACCTAGGCTCAAATACCTACGGAGAACCGGCTCGCTGGACGAGATCGAATATCACGGCGTAGCACGCCGGCTGCAGCCGTTACCTGGCTGTATCTCACTCCATGGACCTGGTGAGGCAGAGATCACTACGAAGTACACCATGCAAACATCCTTAGCTACGAAGTCTTGCCAATCGAAACAAGCGGATCGGATTTCGAGGCTCGCTTTCTTTTTGCTGTCAGCCCGCCTCACCCGAGGATCGGCCGAAGCCAGGAGGACCATTTGGCCATCCTCATGCGTTGAGCAGTCTCGAAATCAGCCTCTTCCATCAACCCCCGCAAATGCTCTTCACGATTTGCCACTGCCTCCTGGTGCAGTGGAGATGGTGTGTCAAACGCGCCCATAAGACTTGGAAGGGACTGCTGGCTCTCGTGACGAGGCGCTTCACTTGGCGACCCAATTTGTTGGTACTCAACCCGTTGACTGCCGAACAGCTGGACAGTCGGGCAGATGAATTTGTCAAATCAATCGATGTGGAAGCCGTTCGCGATTTGGCCTCTTCGTACAATGACGGTGCGCCATGCCGTATCGACGTGACAGAGACCGCCCGGGGGAGCTTCAACGTGTGCTTCTTCGCCAGGTTCGCCCATCAGGTGTTGGTTGTCAGGGTTCCAATCCAGCCAGTCGTTCACGACGCTTGGGGAAAGCTGCGAAGCGAAGTTTGCACCATGCTGTGAATATAAACACCTCCCTGCATCGCCGTCCCGAGATGATGAGGCTAATTCTGCTCCCAAGGTACATTCAGGAGAATACCCGGATCCCCATTCCCAGAGTTCGCGCGTATGGCCAGGCTGGACTCTTGCACGGCCATGATACGGAGCAGGCGTTCATGATTCTCGATTACGTGGACGGTCATCCGCTCGTCGAGAAGCATCTTCTTAGCAGCTCGAAACAAGATCGATGCCGGCTTTTCTCGGAGCTTATCGACATCCTGGCTCAGCTACGGCAGCTCGAGTTCTCGACAGGGGGCTCATTGATGCCGGGCCTGGCTCAAGGCTCCAGTTCCAGACCAGCAGTCACCGGCGTCCTTTCCATACCCTTGAACGATCTTCGAATTCAAGGTTATTCGTTCTTACCGTCGCCGCCCAAATCTACGGATGAGTACGTATCTCAACAGCGGCATCTTCTACGCGATTACTTCCAGTTACCTGCTCCAGCCCTGGATCAAAAAACCGCTGAACTCGAACTATTTGCACTTCATACCATTGATCAACTATCTGGTGTGCTCAATCACGAGCGCGAACCGTTTGTGCTGAGTCACACAGATCTTCGGTGTTCCAATATCATGGTGGATGATGAACTCCATATCGTCGGTATCATTGACTGGGAATGGGCAGCTACAGTCCCCACCAGCTTATTTATACCTCCATCATGGGTCACTAGGTCCGAAGACCTGTTCTTAGAGTTCTCTTCCGTCCTGTCGTCCAAGCATGCCTCGTCGCTCCACTCACAACTTGTAAAGGAATGGGGCTCCCAGCATGCCACTGCTTCACGTGTAGCAGAGATTCTCCAAAAACCACACCAACTCGTCAGTGTATTTTACAGATTCATTTACCCTCGCCTTTACACCCGTCCGCGTGAGGAAGTCGTTTCCGAGTACTTTCTTTGCGGGCGGAAGCAACGAGAGCTTCTGGGCCTCCTACGAAACTCTGAGCGCTACACCAGATACCTGAAAGAAAACAATCTCTTTATTGAAGACGACGAAGAAACGCGACAGGCGCAAGAATGGTTGGCAAAGGTGCAAGCCTTTTATGATGGTAAGGAAACTTTGTAAAGCACGAGATGTAGAGGAATTACTCGTCCCTACTACTATGTCTCCGCCTCCTGCCTCTACTTCCTCTATTGCCTCTGCGGCAAGAGCTTTGCGGCCGGTAGGTATTTTGTGATGGAAGCATTCACCAAATTCACATCATAACCATCAAGATTGAACGGCCCAAAGTCGCGTACAAGAAAGTTGGCGCCTTTGACAACTAGGAGTTTTCGACAGCGGATATGACGAATCGCTGGTTCAGGGTCAACTTGGATAGGGTCACGTCCATGCATGTCGTGCAGCAACATCCTTGTCTTTGTTTGCCGGGATCTCTCGGGTTTCGGGAATCCGTCTGATTGTTGACGCGGGCGGCAACCAGACGCAAGGCCATGTCGCGGGTCAAGAGGCGACGTTCGGCAAGGCCGGCTGCCATGCAGCTATTGTCGTTTCGGAGATGCCTCGCATTCGTTATCAAAGGGCTTGTACATGCTGTACATGCTCTTGGCCATTCTGTGTGCAGCGTGTCCAAAGAATACGGCACGCACCGACTTTGCAGCCGAATGTACACTCAGGTTTCTGACAGATCATCAACACCATCCAAGGACCTCTTGCTACCTCGGCTGTTCTCCAATGAAGCCCTTGACGCAAATATGATGTAACGGCATCTTGGGGCAGCCGTTGGGTGAATGGAGATGCATCCGCGCGACTATAAAAGAGCAGCGTCCTCTCTCTGTCTCCTCGAAAACATCCACAGCCTAACAGAGTCTCAGTATCATTCCAAAAACGCATCACGTATCAAGTCAACATGGCTGCAGAAACATCATCTCAGGCCCTTCCCACCCACACGGAAACACACCTCGCCATGGTTCCTGACGGCGCCGAGTTCGACTTTGTTGTCGTCGGCGGAGGCACCGCTGGCAACACAGTGGCCGGTCGGCTGGCTGAGAATCCCAACGTCAAGATCCTGATTGTCGAGGCGGGTGCGGCCAATCCCACAGTGGTTGAGCAGATCATGACGCCGTCCGAGGCCATGAGCCTACGCGGCAGCCGCTACGACTGGGCGTACAAGTCGACAATGGTCAAGCGCGACGACTACGAGCGCATCGAGAAGCCCAACACCCGCGGAAAGGTGCTCGGCGGCAGCTCGGCGCTCAACTACTTCACCTGGGTGCCTGGCTGCAAGGGGACCTTTGACCGATGGGGCGAATACGGCGGCGAGGAGTGGACGTGGGACAAGCTGGTGCCGTATCTGCGCAAGAGCGCTGCCTACCACGACGACGACAACATCTACTCCGAGGACCTGGCCAAGATTGGGCCTGGAGGACCGCTGCCCATCTCGCACGCCGAGCTGCTTCCCGAGCTGAAGCCGTTTCGCGATGCCCTCACAAAGGCCTGGACGTCGCGCGGGGAGCCCCTGACGGAGAATATCTACGACGGCGAGATGATTGGCCTGACGCACTGCGTCGACACCATCTACCACGGGCGGCGGTCCGGTAGCTTCCTCTTTCTCAAGGGCAAGCCCAACATCACGATCGTGTCCGAGGTGCATTCGAAGCGCCTCATTATCGAGGGCGACAACCGAAACTGCCGCGGAGTCGCGGTTGTCGACAAGGACGGCAACGAGCGCAGCTTCTTTGCAAAGCACGAGGTGATTCTGTCTCAGGGAGTCTTTGAAACGCCCAAGCTGCTCATGATTAGCGGCGTCGGGCCTTCGAAGCAGCTATCACAGCACGGCATCAAGGTGCTCGTCGACTCGCCACACGTTGGACAGAACTTGAGCGATCACCCAGCGGTCCCCTTTGTGCTGCGCGTCAAGGACGGCATATGCATAGACGATGCGCTCCTGCGCTCCGGTCAAGTCCACGACGCCGCCGTCGCGACCTACAAGACGGACCACTCGGGCCCCGTGGCGTCCGGCACGCTCGAGGTCGTCGGCTTCCCACGCATCGACTCGTATCTCGAAAAGGTGCCCGAGTACCGCGCGGCCAAGGCGGCCAACGGCGGGCGCGACCCCTTTTGCCCCGAGGGCCAGCCGCACTTTGAGCTCGACTTCGTGAGCCTGTTTGGCAGCGCCTTCCAGTGGCACTACCCGATGCCCAAGCAGGGCAGCTACACGACCGTCATCGTGGACCTGGTGCGGCCCATCTCGCCCCTGGGCGAGGTGACGCTGCGGAGCGCCGACGCGCTGGAGCAGCCCGACATCAACCTCAACTTCTTCGCCGACGACCTCGACATTGTGGCGATGCGCGAGGGCATCCGCTTCAGCTACGACGTGCTGACCAAGGGCGAGGGATTCCGCGACCTGGTCGAGGCCCAGTACCCGTGGGACATGCCGCTCGACTCGGACGACGACATGAAGCGCGCGGTGCTGGACCGGTGCCAGACGGCCTTTCACCCGTGCGGCACGGCGCGCCTGTCCAAGAGCGTCGAGCAGGGCGCGGTTGACGCGCGTCTAAGAGTTCATGGTGTGCAGAAGTTGAGGGTGGTGGATGCGTCAGTCATGCCCGTGATTCCCGACTGTCGGATCCAGAACTCTGTGTACATGGTTGCTGAAAAGGCGGCCGACATGCTGAAAGAAGATTACGCCCATGTATTTGAAAAGTTGTGATTGATGTGTCGGTTCAGTCGACATATTGGAAACGACATGATTTGTAGCCTTTTGGATTGTCAGTATACGAAAGCGAAACGATTTATCGACTATATCGTAATCTACTCGAAGTATCAAGTGCTGATACGCAGTGTCACGGTCATCTTGCAGTAAGCAAGTGAGAAACCACTTGGGTCATTAACGTTTCTATTGTCTACAAACGCTGGCTAGTCAACCCCTATCCCGTTTTCATAGCTGTCTTTCTGCAGCATATCATCGTGGAGAGGTTGCCAAGGCCATTACGTGCAGCCAGTCAACATTTACATGTTGTCAAGACGCTCCTTGGCGCTCTCCTTGGCCTCGTCAGAGACGTTGGGGTTCTTCAGGGTGCTGCAGGTTGTCAGGAGCGTTTCAGTAGAAATCGGTCATGGCTGAACTCACGCCTTGAGGCCACCGGCAATGTTGCCAGGGTTCTTGTCTCCGCCGTCGCCGGCCTTGGGGACATTGCCGCCGTTGAACTCGTTGTCGAGAACCTCCTTGGAGTGCTGCTTGGCCCCGTCGGAGACGTTGGGGTTGTTGAGGGTGGCCTTGTGGCCGCCGGCGATCTGAGCTTCGGTAGGCATGTTGAGGTGAGGTGAGGTGGTGTAAGTGCGACAGTTTGGTGTAGTTGATGGAGGTTGTTGAAGAGTGCTTGTGATAATGTAATGGAGGATGTTATGAGGGACGATTTCCGGCATCTTATATATCCCATTCGCTCGCCATCTCTTGACCGTGTTAGTCGACAACGCAGTCAACCGGCCTTGCCAAACGGGCACCGCCTTTGAGCCTTGGCCGCAGACGTCCATGATGATTCATGACCGGCGTGCCGTGTTTCAGGCCCTAACAGAAACCCAGATCGCGATCCCCGAACAATCTATGATGACGGCGGGGAAAAGGCACCCGATATGACGCGCAAAGACCAACGGTAGCTGCCATTTTGATGAACCAACTTTGAACTTATCCTTTCTGCGACGCGTACGGACGAGACTGTCGAGATTCCCGTTTATTTGCTTTTTGACAACCATGTAACTTACACTCGTTTTTGCACTACGTGGGCCTGTTCTCTTTGGAACTTGGCCTTGAACGGGGACACGCGCCATGGCGATTGACGCGCCTCTTCCGGAACGGGCTGAGGCTGACGGATGGACCGACGTACAAATCAACAATTCTAACTCCATCCTTGTCCTTGACCCGCGAAGCTCGTCATCATCGATGTCAACTCAGCCACGAGCGCCATCGATACCGAGTCGCCAACCGCGTCGTCATGAAGAGGGGCCCATCGAAGTTGCGTCATGGCCGGGACACCTCCTCGCTGGCGGCTGTCTGGTTGCGGCCCGACGCTGGTCTTGTGTAAAATGCACAATGCTATGCGGCCAGGTCCGCCTCGAGCGCTCAGATCAAGACGGCTCTGTAGCGTGCGCCGCAGAAGGAGCTGCGTCGTGCCGTGGTTGTCGAGGCCTTTATCGAGATCATGTAGGTGCTCTGCGGCTGGAGAATGGCAGCTCGTGATGCCAATTGGGACGAGAAACCAGGCTGGCCGACACAATCCCATGTGTAGAGCCATGCGGGTGAAGTACAAGATTCAATTGCCTCTCGCCGCCTTTCAGTCTGTGAAACCGATGCAACGGTCGGTCTAGAGAAGCGGCAGGCGAGTTTGTCTACTCTCAAAGCAAAGCCGTCTAACCCCCATCTCCTGAAACTCAACCAGCCCTTCATCCTGATCCCCTCCTTCTAAGCCAATCCATCCCTCAGCAGACGTTCTGGCAGCCGCCGGTCGAGTGGACCCAGTTGACGGTGAGCATGCCGTGCGTGCGGATGTCGTTGTCCTTGGGGTAAAAGGCGGGCACGCTGCCGCACTTTGCGCACCCGTGGTTGACGAGCTCCTGCAGCAGACGCTTGATCTCGCGGCCGGGCAGCCCGCCCGTGCCCTGCAAGAAGGCGCAGAAGCCCGAGCCGTTGAGCGCCTGCCAGCAGGCAATGTGCTGGCCGTTCTGGTACCATCGGTTGTCGTCGACGCCCTGGGCAACGTTGCGCAGGTCCGACAGCCTGAAGCCCACGTTGCCGCAGTTGCTGCTGCCGTGGCAGTTGATGCCCTCGGCGGCGACGCCGGCGGCCAGAGACATGACGGCAACGGCGCCGGCGGTAGGTCCTTCGAAGAAGCGCATCTTGAGGCTTCTACCAGCTTGTTAGCTATTTCGTGCCCGCGCTTAGCAACGGGGTAAGCGGAAAGCACAGACGTTTGTGGATTCTTGGTAGTCGAGTTGCCGAAAGAGACGGGCTTGAGCTGTGATGAGAGTCTTGGTTGTTGAGTCAAGGTGTGCTGGAGAGTGCTGGTCTTCCATTCATCTCAAACGGCGGAACAGCCATGGTTATATACACCTTCTCTTCAAAATCAAGGGCCTTACAATCAGCGTCACGAAACCTTCTCAATTCTCAACATGTCCTCGTTTCGGCGAGTGAAGCGACGTGGAGCGCAGGTAAGCGGCTCTCGTTACACGAACCGTCGCCGCGGCCCTGCCGGCACCCGGGCACTCGTCAAAGGACGGCGACCACAATGACAGGAAACGTCCCGGGGTTGCGGCTTGGTGATTCGTGGGAATTCGACGTCGGCGCCGGGTCACGGTCGAGGCCATGTGGACTCTGCCAGGGCCAGGGCTCTGCGATAGGTGGAGAGACTATTCTCCCGGTAAGCTGACGAACACTTGGGGGCCGTTGAGCGTGCTGGCAGAAACCAGGGTCCTCTACACTCTCGAAAAGAGACTCGAGACTCTGACTCTCGTATCCCGACTCTGTTCGTCATGCTATGTCACGAGAAAGAAAAGGCTCGAGAGTTGCAGTCGTCTCGACAGGAAAACGCAAGTAAGAGCGATTCAATTTTCCGCCCACCAAGACCCTTGCCTCGGCGACTTGAAAGGGGCCAGAGCATCCCGTTTGATCAAGCTGTGTCAGATGGTCGTACGACGATGCCCTCCAACTCTGGTACCGAGTGAGACGCGCCGCAAGAGACTGGTCGATAACAGCAAACTGAGCCAAGTCATCACCCGGGCTCCTGACACACGAAGGTGATGAGTTTGTCGCCTTGGTGTTTACTTCTTTCTCAACAACCTCGAGTCCAGATTTGACTAGTCACCTCGTATTGATGGCGGTGTAGGTGAATTTGGAATCTCGCAGGCAAACCCACATCTTCCGTGGCCTCCGAGGCATCGATGCTTGACAGGCTTTTACAAGGGCATCGGAGTACAGATCATTGCCCGTGTTCTCGTCAATGGTGATGCAAGTTTCATCGTGGGACTGTAGCTTGACCGGAAAACAAAGATTCGAATGTCTGTTGGGCTGCGAGTCTCCGGTGATCCTGCGACTTTGGTCATCCAGCTATACAATTCGTCCTGGAACAGAGCCAGCACTAGCAGACGGCGAGATGTTCGACGAGCCAAGGCACAATTGGGGTAGCTTCGTCCTGAGCAAACAAAACCTTGAAAAGCGTAGGGTAAGCCCAGCTCATTGCCATCTGCGAGCACAGTAACACAATCCGTATGAAGGAATTCACCTCGTCTGTAAAATTTGACCATGAACTCGAGGCACAAAGTGGTTTGCGACCTTGCAGCAAAGTATTGCCAACGCATTATGCGCCTTATGGCCCAAACATGACGTAGCAGACAGGCTCAGAGACACGACGACGAGCCGAGACAGAATCAACTGCCCAAACTCCCGACTGATTCACCGAATTCGTTGATTGAGACATTTCAAGTCTCGTCGCTGAACCACGTTGGCCCGGCCAAGACCTGTCTCTACACAGCCCGATACTGACTGCTAGCCGGCCTCTCGAGTGCCACCGATTCGCCGACGCGGGACCGCCTGTCTACAGTAACACCGTGGAAGCCGACTCTGGCGCGGGCCGACTGTCTCATTCGTCGCCGAGAAGCGTGGGATGCAGCGGACCCGCCGCCCAGTCCATCGGGACCGGGAAATGTGGGGCGGCCGAGCGGGCCGCAATGCGGGCCGGGACCTCCACTGGAAAGGAGGGGTGTGGAGACGACGGCAGAGACAGGACACAGCGGACCCCGTGCCAGACTCTGGCCTTGCAAGGCTGAACCCTCTCTTTGTCTCTTGTTGCCATGCCGTGCCTTTGCCACGCGCAGACTTGGGTCTTGATGACAGGAGAGAATCACGGTAGAAAAGAAGCCGACAGGCGACCGACGCGTGCTGCTCCGTCTCGCGGGACAATCTCGGGCGCACGCGGCGTGCCCGATCCTCTCTGATGGACAGGGCAGAAGCAGAGACGGCCGTCGTCCGGAGCCGATGGGTGGCGACCGTTTCGCAGCCGTGGCCGATGTTGGCTACGGCGCCTTTCTCTCGCATCGACACCCCTTTGGCGTGGGCAGGGTCTCTCCCAGCTCTGCGTCCATGGCCGAGCAAGCCCGTCGTTCCCAGTCCCGCCAATGGCTCGAGCAAACGCGTCTCACGTTGCTGGCCTCCAACTGCCATGAATCCGCGTGGCCGAGCAGGGAGCACCCCGTCAGAGGCCCGTCTCGTCCGGCCCGGTCCAAGGAATGCAGCCTCGACCGGCCGAGGCACAGGTCGCGAACCCCAAATTCGACGGTCATTTTCCCCTTTTCTTTTGTACCAGGGCAATGACGGGACAGCAATGCCGTGAAAAGCTCGACGCTTGCCGTATCAAGGTAGAGGATACGGCTGGCCATCAGTTGCGTCATGGGTGTGCATGGATATCAGAGAAAAGGAAGAACTTGGGATGTGCGAGTGCTTCCTGCCGATCAGCAGCCCAATCACGCACTCAAGGACGAGGCCCCGTGGATGCGGATCGCCCAATGGCAAGGGATTCCACCTCCAGCAGAGCGGCGCCCCTGCCGAGCTGGCCAGAGACAAGGCGAAAAGGCCGCACCGTCAGTCGCGCATCCCATTGGTCTCTCTCCCCCCTCTGAATGTCTGTATGTAGCACCAGGCTCGCAAAGCAAAAAAGGGTGCCTGACCCAAAAAGGAGCATGGGCTTCCAGCTCCGCGGCGACGTAGGGCCTCGTCAGATGCAGGGGCCCAAAGCCGCGGGGGGATGGGGGGATTTCGCTCCTGTGCGATGCCGGATGCCTCCCCCCGACCATGTCTCGCACGGCTCTGCGCAGACAGTGCCAAAGAGAAGAGTGCTGTCAAAATGGGGTAAACGGAAAGAAGAAAACGCTGGTGGATGTAGAAGGCCCGAGCTTCCCGAGACCAGGCAGGCAGGTTGGCAGGCAAAAGCAACAGGGTTCGACGTCAGGGGGGGAGAAAAAGGGAAAAAGATAAATGCAAAAAGAGACAGAGATGGACAGGCCGTCGCCATTGGTTACCGGTAGCCGGTGTGGCGGAACTCGGTGGCGGCCGGACCAGGGGAGGGCAGTTGCCAGTTGGGCCGCATGGGTCTTTCTGTCCCGCTGACAGGTTCCCCCCCGCCTGTCCGTGCAGTGCCGTACCGGTACTCTGTGCCTTTTGGTACCAAGATGGGAGGGGGAGGGGTGCATCTAAAGCGAGGTTTCGGTACGCACGTACGTACTCCATGAAACTGTACATAATATTCTCCTCCATCACCGTAACCGCAAACAATGTGGAATCTTGACATCTACCCAGTCCACATCCAAGACCAAATCCCCAATGTCAGCTAGTAGCTGCAAACTTACCGTAGCAGTCAGGTTCCCACTTTCGTAGGCCCGCCTCTGGCCCATGAAACTGCAATCGCCTCAGATCCCCAAGGAATCCCGGCCCCCGTCACGACAGATGCGCGAAATAGAAGCTCGGAAGCCTTGACCTGTTTCTTCATCCTAATTCTCCCCCTCGTTTATTTACGGCGACTCTCGCGAGTTTCACCATGACAGATCTCCTCCCATGACATGTACAAACGATCTTGGTTATGCCATTTGCGTATACCCACAGCGCACGTGGTTTTTGCGGGCCCGACGTTTTGGCCCTCGCTGCACATGCCCCAAGCGTGTCGTCAGAAGAACATTTCCTTACCTCAGTATATCCGCCAGAGGGAGAAAGCAGACAATCCTTTCTACACCCCCTCCATGACCCAGGTAAAATGGCCAATGTAGCTCTACACTTGCCCACCCACCTGAACGTCAACGGCCTCTATCCCTTAGCTCTCCCTGTGCGCTTAAGCGAGTAAAGGCCGTTGTGGTGAAGGATAATAGGGGGAGGGTGTGTTCGGGTAAACATGGCCATTTATCGCGCGGGATGCTCAATGACGTGTTGCAAAAAGGCAGCGAACATACTTGTATACTCCAAAAAACACACCATCAAAACAACCTCTACAGTAGGAATCCGCCTCCTGGCTCTCTCGCACCCCCTCCTCAAAGGTCCCAGCCTCGCGGGAAACTCCCCCCTGGAAACGGCCAACCGCGGCCGCCACAGCGTTCCGCATCCGCCAGTCGACAAGTACTATACTGTACTTTGCACGTAGGTAGCCAGGACAAGGCAAGGGAGACAGAGGCCTTCACTCACATGCAGCGTCCCAGGCCAAAGAGACAAATGACAGGTCCTCCCGGAGCGAGGGTGTCCCCGGTCTGCCTCCCGACACCTACAAGAAAGGGAGAGAGAGGAACAAAAGCTCCGCCGAACACCATCACAGCCGTGCTGCGCACATAGACCCATATTGTTCAATATTCCATCGAGATTCGAGCAAGATTCTCGTCGCCTTGCCATGAAAATGCGAATGCACAGCGTGCCGACTCTTGTGAATCCTCCCAAGCTCCATCCCCAGAGTCCCCAGAGTCCCTGAGCCGTGTAGACCCAAGTACCTGGATCGGTACGTAGCTTATACGGACACCCCCCTCCCCCTCACCTGTTGCCCACCTTTCTTCCCCTCCGCCGCCGCCGCCGCCGCCGCCGACGGTGCTGATCCGCGACACGCGTCCCGACCTGCCGGAACTCCACCGCCCCGGGCGCGCGCCGCATCGCCGACGGCTATCTGGCCTACGGACTGTCAATCGACCAGACGCTCGCGCTCGACGCCAATCTCATCCGCGCCTGTCCTTGCACGTCACTCTGCAAATGGATTCCTTTGGGGGGTATTTTTTTCTTGTCTTCGGGCGCGGCTCATCCATCAGGCAACTCCCCCCTTTTTTTCCCTGCCGCCAAAGAACGCATCGTGCATCCGCCTGCCACGTGCCATCGGTCTCCTGCCTTTTCCCCTCCCCGGATTCCCCCCAACTCAAGTCTTCCCGTGCGTGGTCTATTTGTAGATTCTCCATTTTTTTCTTATATGTCCCGTCTCCGTCTGCGTCACCGTTTCCCCATTTCTGTTCTCCTTGCTGCTACGTACGCACAGAGCCTGTGCCGGCCGTTGCAGAAGGAGACGACTGCCCTCAGTTGAAAACGAGTCTGTTCTTGCTCAAACGGGCCTCTTGGCGCCCTCTTGCGCTCCGTATGCCCTCTCTCAGTCATGTTTTCCACTGCCCTAGCAAGAAAACAGCGAGCATTACGAGTCGTTGCGCAGGCCAGGGCTCAGTCATGCGCCCCCCTCTTCCCGAGACGGTCCTTCGGTCTTCGACTGACTCCGGCTTTCCCCTCTGTGTTTCGGCACACCAGCATAACAGCCCGTCCTGGCCAGACTGCCGGCCAAGTCAAATGTCCAGAGATGGGGAAGCAAGGTAACGTTGATTTTTCGCCCAGAACCTGTTGGAAGCTAGGTCCTTGGACTTCGAGCAAGACAAGCTTTGCAGCCGATAGAAACAAGATGCAAAAAAAGTAAACACTGAGGTATAGTCGGAGGCTTGCCGCCCGTCCTCTGCCTCGCCCTGCCCTGCCCAGTCCCGCCGTGTCCCGGCCGTGAAAGTGAATGAAAGAGAAAAAAAACGATGCCATCCCGTTTTTCTACAGCGACCGAGAATCAAAATGATGCCAACGCCACGCCCCTGCCGTCTATGGATATCTGCTTACGCGCCTCACGCCGTTCCCGCCGCCCAGAAAAAGGAAAAAAAGGAACAGATGGACCTGGCGAGACGAAAGAAATTAGTCCCATCCGCGGTCACTTCTCCCGCCGCTCACCTCGTCCAATCCTCTTGCGTAGCTCGTCTTCCCGCTCGCGCCCGTCATGTTGACATTTCCATCTTCCGGGGTTCGTGACGACCACGATCAGCAGGGATCTCTCGGCCGCGGGTCTGCCGTCGCCAACGAGCGATGCAGTCCAATCACCTCGGCTCTGCTCTTAACCCTGTCGCGCCGCCTGACCCTTCACTCGATCCTCTGTTGCCTGGGGACCCCGGCGACTTTTCGTCAATCCATCGGATTTCCCTTAAAAGTCGGAAAGCGTCACTGCAAATAGGCCTACTTGGCCATGACGGCGAACAGTGGCCCCAAACTTGATCGTCCGAGATTGTTAGGAAGACCAGGAAACGACCTCAACGCGCTCCATCGCCTGCGCTAGATAGCCTGCGAGACTCGTAGAGATCCAAGCATTCTTCCAGAACTGCGACTTGTCGTTAGCCCTGGGCCGCCGCCTCGCACAGGGGTTGAGCTCACCGCTTTCAATCTCTTCTTCCCATACACCGTATTGATAGTCGACGAGGCCGTGCCGCTCGATGCCGTCGCAGAGTCGGATGAGGTCGTCGCCGGCCCGTTTGATCTTGTCCTCCGACATGAGTACTTGGTTTCTCGAAATTTGTTGTCCCGACTCCATCAGTTGCTTTTGCTGAAAGCACAGGGCCAGCCATGCATGATTAAAGTCGTTCCAAAGCTTGATCCTGTCGTCGTGTAGGTTCGCGTCGTCCTGACTCAAACCTGCCTCACTTGTCAGCTACACGATTGCGACATGATCGGTGTTTGAAGAGCCCCGAGGAGCTCAACTCTATACATGCATGAGGAGAGGGCGAGCGCGTCTTGGGTTCACGGGGTGACTGCAGAAAGGAAATGCCGAGAAAGGTATTGGATGCCAATGAGCAGTGCTTACCCAAATCTGCGACTTGCGTCAACAGCCAGTTAGACAAGGCCAGGAGAGTGTCGCATGCGCTCTCGAGAGATCCGTTCTTGATATCCTGAAACACTGTCCCGAGTTGTCGCTGGTAGTTCAGCCATCTCTCTTCGAGCGCTGCGTCGCGGTAATCCGAACTCTCCGCCGTCGCTGCTCCCGAACCACCCGCGCTTTGCTGTTGCTGCTGCATCGCGCCGACGCTCGACAGGTTGTTGCCGTAGCTGAGATGCGCGCCTTGTGGTTGGTATTCGCTGGGAGTCGCGCCCGAGCTTTGGCCAGTGTGCTGGAGGCCAGGAGTGGACGCTGCCCCCGGCTCCGAGTTGAAGTACGAGGAAGGAACGTCTGGCGTCATCATCGGCAACGCTGTTTGCTGGCGTTGAGAGAATGATTGCGTGTCGTAGACGGGCGTTTGCGTGTTCGGCTGTGGAACGTTGTACATCATCATGCCAGCGTTGTAGTTGCCAAAGCTTTGGCTCTGCCCTCGCGTGTCCGAGCCATATTCAGACCCGTAGCTCATAGCCGACGTCGACATGTTGGATGCCGAGAAGGGCGCCTGCGGCTCCTGGTAGTAGGAGCTGTAGTTGCCCGCGACGCCGATGCTCCGCGGCGTTGTCGGTGACGCGTTGATAGGCGCTGGTCGATATCGCTCGGTGCCGCTGCTGCTGAACGAGTTGCCGTGCGGCGAGGGCATCTGCATCTGGTACCTCGGGTTCGAAGAGCGATGAGCAGGCGGATCATACTGCCTCCTCCGCCGACTAGGGTCATCCATGCCCCCCGCGAGTCTATGGCACCAAAGACTTTGGATTCTCCCGACAGGAATGGGCGCAAGCGTCCGCAGGATCAGAGACAGAACGAGCAAGACTCGGTGGAGGCGCGCAAAGTGAGTCGTGAACCTGGACGTGTGCTCCGATCGGGTAGGCGACACTCGTTCAACGGCGGCTGGGCGACGACGGGGCACTCAGGATCGCTGAGCGGCAAGAGGGTCAAGTGGCCGAGAGCGAGTCTTCGGTTTCTATCTGTTTCGCGTGGTTACCCCGGCGAAGATGTGGGTGAGAGAGGGATGGGTCGAGTTCGGGCTTGGTTGACGTCGGTCGCGGCAGCGGAGCAGACAAATTTTAAGCCGCAGACCGTCTTATATATCGACTATCCGTTTGCCGGCAGGCGCAGAGGGTTTGCACCGGGAATCGAGTCAGATGCGAAGGTCATTGGGCGAGATAACTCGGATGAAAGGCCCAGCGGAGCCACAGGCTACTATAATTGATTCATGCCTCGGAGGCAAGAAAAAAACGGAACGACGTTTGGGTCCCACAAAGTCGCCCAAGGGCCTCCACGAGACTTACAGATGTGCTTGTGACAGGATAGGCAAAAGCCGTCCGTTTGGCCTGGCTTGCCAACCACCGCCGATGAGTTGTCAGAGCCGCTGTCACGAGTCGTGCAAGGAGGATCCCGGACATCCCATGCGGCCCCCAGGCACAACGACCTCGCCCCTGCCCGATCTACTAGGGGGGGAGGGACCGAAGCCGCACCAGGGTCTCAGTGGCTGACGAAGAAGCACCGAGTCAGGTTCCCGACTGACAACTGTCTATGTCGCTTATTAGTCTGAGGAGTGGTGAGACGATCAGGCCAGGTTCTCTGTACTCTTGCGTCCAGAATAGTAGACGGCCGAGAAGACGGGGAAACAACTGCTGCGCTGAAGAGGGCGGAAAGGCGGCCTCGGTGACCGGAGTGTCTTATACATTGACCGAACGAGCAGGCGGGCGGATGGCGCTTAGCTGGATCTACGCTAAGTAAAGGCCGAGTCGCCCAACGGGTGCGCCCCAGATGTGCCAGATGGGGCTTTTTCCATGGCCCGACAGCATGCCTGTTCTTGGCCGACCAAGTAGCAATGCGCACATACTCATGCGAGCACAGACGGCTGCCCCGAGGCGGACGCAACCCCTGCACAGTCCTTCCTTAGACGTGAACCCGTCCATGGAGTGGAACGTCATGTTTGCTCGGGCTTGAATCGTGAACGGACAGAAACGAGCGAGTCGTTGCAATGACAAGCGCGGGAGCAGGGATCCGGTTGCGAGGACAGAGGCGCGTCTCGACATGAGCTGGCCGAGACACCGCAGAGCGCCGGCCGGTACTGCTGCACCAAGGGCAGCAGGATTTCATGGGCCTGTCGGCCAAGGGCTCTCAAGCCCACAAGATGGCAGGCAGGGCACGCGCCGACAACGAAGAGCGCTCATACGTTTCTACCCGCAAGCGCGTACACGCCGTCACGGCTCTTCCCCAGACGTCGCACGCATCCTTGCCTGCATAAAAACAGACCAACCTGACAGACGTCAACCGAAGGGGAAAGGAGAGACTAACTGACTTGTTCCTGACCCGGACTCGTCGGGCATCTGATCATTCAGCCGCGACGTCCGAAAGGCAGCCAGTCAGGACCGTTCAGGTACGCCCGCGGTATTGAGCACCGCGGTCCGGGAGGGAGGAATGAATTGTGACCACCTGGGCTGTTACCTGTTACCGATGGCTCACCGAGGAAGGGGGGTGGGTCACATGAAGCAAGGAGGGGGTGGACGAAAAGAGGAGCGGTCAGGGGTGCGAGCCCACTAGAACTGATGGCCATCATTGTACAGATACAGTACCTCCGGGTGGAGTTCCCCTAGTCCAGAGACTGAGCAGGGCACCGAGTCCGCGGCCAGAGATGGAGCGGTCTTGTTCCTCTTGGAGAGATTCGGCATCGCCATGACTTCCTGTCCCTCGGGCTCGCAAGTAGACGCCGCATAGAAGCTCTCATGGTCCCTGAGCCAGGAAGCTCGCGCCATCTTCGCCTGCTGACTTATGGCCATTGGCGGCCTCGACATGGCAGTCGGAGCTTCACCGCCAGTGCTGGAATCTTGGAAAGGGTCTCTGAATACGTACGGCTTCTTATCAGGCGCGTGGCACGCTTGAGCCGACGGGGCTAGGCTGTCGGCGTCCCAGGCTTTTGGGACTGGGTGCCACCCATCGGGCGGGTCAACACAGTGCGATGCCTTCAACACCTGATTAGTGGCCGCGGCGTCCACCGTTGCTACAAGTGAAGACGGGCCGGTCGCAGCCCAAAGAACCAAAAGGGCAAGACAGGTCAACCTGCAGATCTGAGACATTTGAGTCAATGTTTGGTTGACGCCACCATGGCAGACAGCTGAATACGTACAGCTGTTAGCAATCGAGGGAAACAAAGGCAACCAAGGGAAGAATGGCCTCAAAGAGAAGCCGGAGGGCCCCCGCTGCCGCCAGCTGTGTGTGAAGAACGCAAAACATGGTCGGAGGCGTTGAAAGGCATGCAGGGAGGGCGAACACTTGAGCAGAAGCCAAGATGCCAAGAGCGGGCTCCCAGGCGTGACGTAAAGCCGCAAGAATAGGCCGAGGAGACTCTCATGATCGGGCGATCACAAAACGCTTCTGAGTCCTGACCGACCGGTGCCCGTCTTGAATCGTGCCCCGAGGACGCAGAAGGCGATCTGGTCAAGGCCAGAGTGGCACCACTGCATCTACAGGTCGATTCCGGCTCCGCTCAAGTCGGATAGCGAGTGCCGCGAAAGATGACGAGCAAGATTTGACAAGACGAACCTGGCTCGGCTGAAGATGAACCCCCCGCACGCGAAACCATTGAGATGAATGCGAGAACCATGATTCGCCAGGCAGAGGACGGATGGATACCGTTTTCGCGCACGTGTTTATGCGCCAAATTTGCAAGGCTGGGCAACATTGACTTGTCCGTCCGACTGTGGCCAGTAGGGATGGCTGCTTTGCTCCTCGAAGCCTCTGATTCGTACCGGGTACCTGAGTAAGATGCCGAGAAGGGCCAGGATGGGGCATCGCCAAGGCTGGACAAAGTGCTTGCAGGGCCGGTGGAGCAAAGAAGGGGTGGTATGCAGAAGAGGGTAATAAGTTGCTTTCTCAATGTGGAGCCCTACCAATCAGACGTGGTCTCGATCTCGCAGAATCTGAATCCCGAGGCAGCGGATGGTCTGCGCCCATAGGGTAACGGGGCAGAGATGTCGGCAGAGATGATAAGCGGGCTATTGCTGAGCTTGCTGTCGAGCTGCGGCTGATGAAGGCACGGGAACCATGCCGTATGTCCGAGGCCATGGCGGCATCTCTCGAGAGGATTGATCTGTGCTGCACCCCGTTAGCCCGTCAACTTGGCATCACGAGTACTCCACAGGTGGCAGCAACTCTAGCAGATGGGAATGGCCTCGGATTGGCCAAAAACCAAGCCGTTGTCGGCAACCAATCAGAGGGCACGCTGACCCTCTCGAATCTTTGCGTCCCCAGACACTTGAGCAGGTGCACCTTTTCGGCCGGGCGCTGCAGGCTTCCATGTGCCCTACGCCAAGACGAGATCGAGTAGCAGAGATTGCACATTTCCCGCCCACTCCCCCACTGTTTTAGTCGGTGGGGCCCAGCGCGGTGCTGTGGGGAATCGAAACAGCACAATAGGACCGCCGGGTTCGAGAAAACGGCCTCGAGGCTTTTCCGTTGGCTTCGCCGATAGGGCGACGCAGCTGTCGACCCGTGGGTGAGGGAAAGAGAAGCGTGCAGACACAATAGGCCAAGGCTTTACTATGGAGCCTTTTGTGGTTCTGCAGGAGCTAAAAGAAAAGGATTTTTTCTCCTTGGCGGCCGAACCTGGTAATGTCACGATACGATAGCGTCCAATGACCTAGACGGGCAAGTGCGTCGAGGAGCGAAAGGCAGCTGTGATCGGCCTGAGTGTATCGCCAAGGCATATCGGGAAGCCAGCTAGTTGAAGCTTGACTACCTAGATTGCTGGCCCGAGCGTCGCGGCAAGAGGCACTTTCCTAGGTAAGCGCGCAAATGCTCCGGCGAGGCAAGAAGTCGCTCCTGTTGGTGCAATGCTCACGAGGGAGGTGCCAGTTGAGGCCGCTAAATGGTACCTAACAGGTAAGCCGCCGTGGCTGGCAAAGTCCAAATTGGAAGGCGCTCACTTACAGCAGGCGCCTGTACTTCGTACCTGTACCTTGAATCGCAAACCCTCTGACACCCTCAGACTCCCATCGCCGGCCCTACAGGGGCTCTACACTCGGTCTGCAGGCTAGACTGACGCGCATGCTCAGCCAGCCGTGCTGGCTGGTCGGCAACGTGCATCATCGTCACATTTGCATGATGGGGGGCCATCGGACGGCGGCGTTGGGCTCTGCCCCACTAACCGGTCAATGGAGCGAATGGGTCCCGACTGCAGCGCTGGGACGCAGCGCCCAATCACGATGCCTCGAGGCCATTGACCAACTGGAACGCTTCCCTCGAGATTTGCCGCACCGATCATGGCTGTCGGCACTCTGACACCCTTTGCTGATCAAACCAGATTCCTCGGCCACTGCAGACGACACGGTGCATGATGCCACAGAGGTGTGTCCACGGAGGTGTGTGTAGACGACTCCGGACCGCCAGACTCTGAGTCTATCTTTGCGGGACTGCAGTCTGTACTCCAACTTGGAATCCTCGAACCTCTCGTACTGAAAAGCAGAACAATTGCGCAACCGCGTGCTGCTCTCGCGTGTGCGGTCCGTCGGGCCCGGCGGACCGTCTCCGCGCGTTATCCACCTGCACCTCATTACCGCCATGAGGCCATCGGCCCGGGTGCAGTTGCCAGAAGAGGCATTCGTCTATTGGAGACGTCCTTGTCGGTATGCTGCCATCTGGAAAGTTAGGTAGGCCAGGTCGGTAGACACGATCCAAGTCTCACGAGCCGCGAATGGACGTGCCACGAGCCGAATCAAGTGCTCGATCGCCCGAAAAACTTTACTAGTGCTCGAGTAAAATGCTGGCCCAGCGCGCACGAAAAGTACAGAGACACGCATCGCATTGGATGATCATGTGGTGAAACGTGGAGCGCCTGAGGACTCAACGAGGTCGGAGATGGCTTGAAAAGACGAGCGTTGTTGTAGCGACTGAGCTCACTCTGATGCCAGATCGCACGCCTCCTTCCTGAAATGATGCGCTATGCCGACTAGGCGTTGGCCTATTCAATCTCGGACCTGCAATGCCTGGCAAAGTCACCGCAAAGTTGCAGTGGTAATTCAGCTCGCATTGATTCTAACGGTGCCACACATGAGCGCCGATCTGCGCTCAAGGGACGTCTAAGCCCTCGGACTCAGTCCAGTTTCTCGTATGTACGACACGAAATGATACTACATAGGGTGGTATAATGCGAGACGGGTCATGTCCAATGACGAGAAATCACAAACCAAAATTCAGCCCTGCGACCGGTCCAGGCTAGGCACCTTACCGTTCCATCGTGTTCCTAGTTGCCCTTGGAAGGAGCTGTGCCTCGGCTCGCACGGGCTTGCCTTGTATTCATGCTCGTGAACGTCCTTTGAGCCTCGTCAAAGCCTCTTCTCTAGGCCTATCCTATATGCCTGAGCTGAACTCGTTGGCGGTTGCGCGAGGCCTCGGCGCAACATCGTTCCGGTATAATGCCTCAACTGAGCCAACGTGTGTCTTTGACACTGGCCAGGAGCTGTCTTGTCCAGGATAGCACGATGCGCACATTCTCACCAGTGACACTTGCGCGTGGGCAATCGCCAGAAGCTGTACGAAACTTGACGAAAAGTGCTTTCTTGCTGTTGATTAGCCATAGCAGATGGCACCGACTTGACTTCGCTCGACGAGCTTTGCGCGCCGTGCTGAACCGAGATAACCCTAATATACACGCATTCTTGCGCCTCCAGGCCCCGCGGATGTTGACGAAGCGTTCTGCTTTCTGACTCCCGCCGGCCTCTGCCTTGTCGAGATGATAGTATTCTAGACATCTGTAACAATCTCGCCCTTTATCGCTTGACCCATGCCGGCATCTTGCGGGCCTTGAGATGACCGGGCTTCTTCCTCTCGACAGTTCTGGAATCCCTTGTAATACATCCGGCTGTGGCGCGGACAAGTCAGCATTGCACTCTTGAATAGCGTCATTTGAAGATTTGGCGTTATCCACGACCGATGGCGTCGTCCATGCCGTGCCGTACTCACCTCTTCTCAATGCAGTTTTCAGTGCAGGCTCATGAGCAACGAGAGCCTTCGCGACGGCCAATGTGAGAGCTTCGGCTTGACCCGTCGTGCCGCCCCCCTCAACCAACGCCCAAACGTTGTACTTGTCCATTCTCCCCGTCGCGGTCAAGGCCCAGACGGCGCTCTCGCGATCATGCACGCGGCCAAAGGCCTCGCTGAGCGGCTTGCCGTTCACGAGGACCTCGCCCGTACCCTCGACGACATAAGCGCGAGCAGACGCTTCCTTCCTTCTTCCCGCGCCAACAGCGCGCCCAAACTTATCAATCGTGACGGGCCTGGGTATGTTGAGAGAAGCATCTATGTCTCGGGAGAATCCCTGAAGCGCCTCCTTGATCTCCTCGGGTGCCATGCCGGGCTCGATTTGGTTAAGTCGCTTGGCCAGGCGCAGAACTTTGGCGAAATGCGAGGCCTTGACGGGCTCGCCCAGATGCTGCCGTATTTGCTCGAGCCTCATCCATGGAATCTGGGGTGATTCGTGCTTGGGGACGATCGGAAGGTGGCGATGCCGGCTTAAAAGGGTGGAGAAGCGAATATACAAATCATTGAACTTTGGTTCTCGAGTAAAGTACGACGGCGTAGCCGGTACACAGCGAGCGTGTTTGACGCCCTGGAATGGGATTCTGACAGAGTCGGCCAGCTCGTTGGCCTCTGCGACTGTCGAGATGGACGTCGTCTCGGTCGACATGGAGCGCGAGGGTCCTGCAGTGCGCGGTGAAGATGCGGCAAGACGCCGCCAATGACTACCCAAGAATTGCCGCTGGCATGTTAAATGGCGGAGACCGGTCGCCAGGGACGCCATGGTGGGTGCTGTAGGCCGTCCGCGACGGTTGACTGTCAGTCTCGATGCCGTCGTCAACCTAGCAACGCATATCGCCGAGCTTCAACAAGCTTTTCAGTCACGTGTCGCGAAGAGAACACGGCAAGGCTGCATTCTCCACCGCAGCCACTAAGCATGCGCCACAGCTCTGCTGCTGCAGCCACACGCGGGGCAACTAATCGTGCCCGCCCCCACTTTATTTGGGTTTCGCGAAGGCTCACCCACTAAAGTGGGTGCTGATCACCATCGCGGACAGATCACCAAAACGGACACTTTTCTGTAATACCTCCTTACCAAGGCGCGTATGTACGGCAAAAATGGCCAAATCTCGCGATTCTACTGTCGAATTACGTGTAGAGGAGGCTTTGGGGTACCTAGATGCGCACCCAGGTGCGAAGCCTACAACTGTCGCGCGACAGTTTGCAGTTCCTCGCGCGCGACTCCTCCGCCGCATTGACGGCATCTTTCCTCGCGCCGGTAATCCTGCAACAAATACGAAGCTCTCAAAGCCAGAAGAAACGGCACTCTGTCGGTATATCGATCGCCTTGATCGTATCAACTTACCTACCCGAAAAGCGTTTATTCGAGATACTGCCAACTACATTCTCCGAGCCAGGGCCTCGCGCGCGGAGCAGGCCGATCCTCCGACCGTCGGCAAGAAGTGGGTGGATAGGTTCATCAAACGGCACAAATACGACATCGTGCCATCTCATGTATTAGACGCTAATCGGCAAGCTTCTGAGGATCCGGAGGCTATAAATGCTTGGTTCTTGAAGTATAAGGCGGTAGTGGCAGAGCACGGTATTGTTGCAGACGATATATGGAATATGGACGAAACAGGGTTTCAGATCGGCGTTGGAAAGGATCAAATGGTCGTTACCAAACGGAGACGAGCTCATTACTTCAGCCTTCCTACAAACCGCGAATCTGCTACGGCGGTCGAGGCGATATCGGCTACCGGCCGAGTTATTCCCGTTTTCCTGATTTTGTCGGGCACGATGCATATGGCCAATTGGTACCGGTTGGAAGAGCTCGATAAGGATACAGTTATCGGTACTTCACCGACTGGCTACTCGAACGACGAGCTATCGATGGCTTGGATCCAGCACTTCGAGGCTTATACCAAAAAAGGGGCTGTTGGTAGTAAGAGGCTACTTTTGATGGATGGATACGGGTCTCACTGCACTCGCGAGTTTATCCAATACTGCGACGATAGTAGTATTGTCCCTTTCGGCTTTCCACCCCATTCGACGCACCTTCTTCAACCTCTCGATGTCGTTATGTTCCAGCCTCTAAAGCACTACCACGCCGAAGCTTTAGACCTTATTGTCCGAGACGGCTGCGCGAATATTACGAAGATCGAGTTCCTTTCTGTGATCCAAGAGGTACGGAGGAAGGCTTTTAGGGAAGATTCAATCCTCTCGGCGTTCAAGAAAAGCGGTCTCGTACCGTACGATCCGCTAGTTGTTATGCGGAGGATCCAGGAGCGACAAGAACGAGCCCTAACCCCCCCTCCGCCTCCCGCTCCAGAGCTACAGTCCTCCCCGTTCAATACGCCAGTCACTCTACGACAATTGAAAAAAATAGCTTACGACCTACAAACACAGGCTAAAGAGGAGGACTTTAATCCGGCGCTGAAGAGGACTCTAGACCAGTTTGTCCGCGGAGCCCTAACTCAGGGGACGGAGCTTCTCTATACAATGCGGGACTTAAAACGCACGAAAATGGCGGAGGAAGTTACACGCCGTCGTCGGAGCCAAAAGAACCAGCAACTAAAAGCTGGCGGAGTACTCACAGTCGACCACGCTCGCAAGATTGTTAGGCAGAAGGACGATGACGCTCTGGAGAAGGCTAGGAAAATTGTCGAACGCGCCGACGCGCAGATGAGAAATATGTATAAGAAATGGTTTGGAGAAGCCGCAAAAGTCGCACGTAAATACCGGCTCGACGGCCGGCTCGAACCATTATATATAGTTGACCAAGAGGGTAAGGGTCGGTTCTTACGTAGGGGGTAGAAGGTAGATACTACAGAAAAGTGTCCGTTTTGGTGATCTGTCCGCGATGGTGATCAGCACCCACTTTAGTGGGTGAGCCTTCGCGAAACCCAAATAAAGTGGGGGCGGGCACGATTACAATCCCACCACGACAGCTCTTTTGAAAATTTCCTCTCCTCCTCCTCCCTTCCCCAAAACACCTCCTTCTCATCCTCTTTTTCAATTGACGCCAGAAAACATCTGTCACAATGGCTTTCGGCACTCTCTTCACCTACGCGGTAAGCTCTTTCTGTTCATGTTGAGTTATTGTTCAAATCCTGCACCATTGTCTTTCCCGGAAAGGCCCGGTCAACGGCTTTGTTCCATCCCGCCTCCTGCCCCTCCCCCCGCGAGCCTGTTCAGCAGTCGCCAGCTTGTTCACAGCCGCAAACTGTCCTCGCCGTCCCCCCCGAAGGCCTGTTCAAAGAGCTATAGCTGCAAACACGCAGACTCGTCAACAAGCGACCCACGGTCGGGCGTGTTAGCCTAGTGGTTAAACCCCGAACATGGAGCTCTCAGACACACGGCCAGCCCTGGTTCTCGTAGGCCGCAAGGGTTCGAACCGAGTTGGAGTCATAACAGATTGACAACCAAGAATATACCGTGCAAATAAGTATCCCACAGATCTGCGAAAGCGGCCGGGACGCGCTGTAGTACCCCGCTTGTTGACGAAGAGGAGTAGCAGCGCGTGAGGAGGGACTGGGGGGTCTGATTTTTTTGCCATTTCATTTGTCTACCTACTTTTTGGAGGGCATCATGACTGCTCTGGCGCCTGCGCCGATATCTCAAGACGACGATGCTAACAATACTTCCAGGACAACCCCCGCTCCACTGCCATCAAGGCGGTCGCCAAGGCCAACAACCTCGACCTCAAGATCGTCGAGGCCGACACCACCAAGCCCACCGTCGAGCATCTCAAGGCCCACGGTCTTGGCAAGATCCCTGCCTTCCTTGGCGAGGATGGCTACGCTCTGTCTGAGAGCATTGCCATTGCCATC
This sequence comes from Hirsutella minnesotensis 3608, assembly GCA_000956045.1. Lineage (NCBI taxonomy): Eukaryota > Fungi > Ascomycota > Sordariomycetes > Hypocreales > Ophiocordycipitaceae > Hirsutella > Hirsutella minnesotensis. The sequence goes on along the minus strand of KQ030516.1, from coordinate 390,852 downwards.
TACAGTACGTCTAGCCTTGCCTTCGCAACAAAACACAATGGCCGTCCCAGAGGCCCCTTCGCATGATGATCTAGCCTTTATTTATACAGCTATCCCTGTCTGAACTTTGCTTGTTGACAAAGCCTAACTTCTGATACTCTTCCTCATTTCCCCCACGTTTTCGGCATGACCTTTTCTTGCACCGACACTGACGATGAATAGTTACCTCCCAGAACGAGAAGACCACGCTCCTGGGCAAGACCAAGCAGGACTATGCTTCCATCTTGAAGTGGATGTCCTTCTTCAACTCTGAGATCGTCCCCGCCATGGGCGACTGGTTCCTGCCTCTTCTCGGCAAGACGACTTACAACAAGAAGTCTGTCGATGATGCTGCTCAGCGCGTCCAGAAGGCCATTGCCGTCATTGAGAAGTACCTCGTCCGCCACACCTACCTCGTCGGCGAGCGCGTTACCCTGGCCGATCTCTTCTGCGCCAGCCTGCTGCACCGTGGCTTCCAGTACTTCTTTGACAAGAAGTGGCGTGACCAGAACCCCAACACCACCCGCTGGTATGATACCATTGTCAACCAGCCCATCTACTCGGCTGTTGCCAAGAAGCTCGACTATCTTGAGAAGCCCGCTCTTACCAACGTGGCTCCCAAGAAGGTGGAGGAGCCCAAGGCCGCCCCCAAGCCTGCTGCCGCCCCCGCCGCCGCTGCTGAGGAGGATGCCCCTGCTCCCAAGCCCAAGCACCCTTGCGAGGCTCTGCCCAAGGCCTCTTACCCTCTCGACGAGTGGAAGCGTCAGTTCTCCAACACCGAGACCCCTGACGCCCTCAAGTACTTCTGGGAGAACGTTCCCCTCGATGCCGAGTACTCCATCTGGCGTTGCGACTACAAGTACAACGACGAGCTCACCATGACCTTCATGTCCAACAACCTGATTGGCGGTCTCTTTGCTCGCCTCGAGGCTTCCCGCAAGTACATCTTCGGCAGCGCGTCTGTCTACGGCGAGAGCAGCAACTCCGTCATCCAGGGTGCTTTCGTCATCCGGGGCCAGGAGTACGAGCCCGTCTTCGACGTTGCTCCCGACTACGAGAGCTACAAGTTCTCCAAGCTCGACTCCAAGAACGCCGAGGACCGTGCTTTCCTGGAGAACATGTGGTCTTGGGAGAAGCCTGTCACTGTTGACGGCAAGGAGTACAAGCACGCCTGCGGCAAGGTCTTCAAGTAAGCGATGTCTGAAGACTTGCGGAGTGGAAAACGGCTAGTGAACGTGGCTCAATGCCCATGAATGCAGGAAATGAATGCAAGACATGAATTATGAGTACGTGCACTTGCGTGTTTGATGTGAATCTACGCTGTAGTATGCATATGAAGTCTAGTTGTGCAGTCTGCCCAAAAAGAGGGCAGAAGGGTCAACGACGCTGATGGCGAGTTATGTAACTGGCGCATGAGAGTCGTGATCTATCTGGGCAAAGGCCCTGAGCCTCGTTGGTGCCGGATCTTGGGGTATCATAGGCGGCATGCTTTCCCTGTGAGCATCTTGCTTCCATGAGCGCGGCAGTATGCTGCAAGGTGTTTGCATGCGTCTAAAGTTTCATCATCAGGCCGATGCTCCGCGCCCACGGAGCTCTTGGGAAGTGGGCATGGCCAGTCTGTAATTAAGGTCGAGCTTAAAGGGATGCTGGCGCATGAACCTGCTGATGTCTTCCTGATGGCAGAGAGAGTTTAGGTAGTCGTGAACTTGTGGAAGGACGTCGACCATCTCGTTTTGCAAGCCAGAAAACTCGGGCACGGCAAGGATATTGTGCGGCTCGCTTCGCCCCTTTTCGGGGGAGTCATCGACGAGGACCGTGTTGGACTGGTCCCAGCGGCCTCCCCACGGCGCGTCCGGGTGCGAGGCCTGCACCTGGGCGTCGTTCCACACGGCCGTGAGGCGCTTGTAGCACTGGACGCGCGAGTTGTAGTCGGCCGGGGAGAGGCCCATGCGGTCGCGGGCCCAAGCGACGACGCACTGCGCGCGCTGGTCCCGGGTGAGCAGCTGGTTGAGCATGTTGCGCACGTTGTCGGGCCGCGCCGAGGACCAGATGGCGAGCGAGAAGGCGTCGAGGCAGTAGGCGAGGAAGCGACGGGCGTGCGGGCGCTCGACAAAGGTCGTCGGCTGGCGGCGCGTAGGGCGGTAGAGCACGGTGCCGTTGAGGTCAAGGATGACGAGGATCCGCCACGGCTTCGCGAGCGTGACGGGGGGAGCGAAGGAGCGCGCGAGGTAAAGCGGTGATGGCTCTGGGACGCCCCCGGACTCGATGCTTGGGACCTGGCGGGCTTCCTGGCTGTCATTGGGAGCTGAGAGAGGTCTGTTGCGTCTCGAGTTAGTCGCGGCAAGGGTTCTTTTCCCGGCATGCGGGTTGGGACAAAGCGAGGCTTCTCTCTCGACGTACTTGGGGGACAACTTTGGTGAATAGGAAGGGCTCCTCGGGGTTTCCGCCTTGAGCGCCGCTGCTTGCTTCTTGTTCTTGCGTTTCTTGCCCTGCTTGACGGGCGGCGCGGTCATGGTTTTCGCGGTGGTGTCGGCAGGTTCTGTAGGAGCCGTCGGCGATTGCGCCGCGCCGTCCAGCAGCGTGAGGCCCGGGATGCCCCGAGCTCTCCATGACGGCGGCGGGGAAGGTTTTCCGAGCGCAAGGCCCTGCTCGGCGAGAGGAATAGAAGCACCGGACGGCCACGCGGTGCCGTTTTGCGAAAGAGGCGCGAACCGCGCGCCCGCAGGATCGTGGTAGCTCATTACTTTGGATGAAATCAAGACCGGAACGGGGCCATGGTTCCTCGGCAGTGGCGGCTGCTGGCGGGTTGGGTCGCCAGCAGGCGGGCGAGACGTGAGGCTATCTCCAAACGGCTTCTCGGCCCTCGACGGAGCAAGAATCGGCGGCTTCTGCGTGGGCGCTGGTTTGGTCCGGAAGAAATTTGCCAGCCGGGGAGCAAGTCTGAGCCACATAAGCCCGAGAACAAAAAAGATTGGGATCGCAAGCTAAGCGGCCTCCCGACTTGATCAAAGTCTATCTTGGCAAAAAATCAGAACATGGCTATGGAGTAGTATATTTTTTTGCCCCCTTGGCCGTGATGCCGTTCACATTCCCCCATGAAACAGTCAAACGCCTGCGCAGGGGTCCGCAGAGCGTCTATGTACATGTACGTAAAAACTGGCCGCGTTGGGCCTGTAAACGTGTATAGGATACTTGACATTACCACGCGTTTGCCCCGCGTGGTCCCTGCGAAAGCAACCAACGACCGCCGTCGTATCGATAAGCTGGGGCTCGAAAATTCACCGCCAGACCGAGTAACTTGGGAATAGAAGTCCTCGAGAAACGAGCAGCAGCTCATCACTCTAGCCCAACTGCAAGAAATGCCTTCCAAACGGAGTCAACCGGCATTGGGCTTTGAACGGCGGGTGCGCGCCAGACGCGAGGATGACTGGGAGCCGGAGTCGGATGTGGAAGGAGAGTCTTCCGATGAGGGAGCATCCGAGATGAGCGTCGATGGTAGCGACAGTGACGACGCTCCATCTGCTTCTGAAGACCAGTCCGATACTGGCTCAGAGGTACGCCTCGCTTCTCCGCTTGTGTTCGCAAACGCGGTATGGAACGCTGACTTGAATGCAGTCTGACGAATCCGATACACACGACGAGCCCGCGCCCAAAATCGACCTCTCCGCCGTCTCCTTTGGCGCTCTCGCCCGCGCCCAAGCATCCCTCCCGCCGTCCGGCCGCCGAGCCCAAAAGACACACCAAGACACATCCACGGCGCCAGAGAAGTCAGAAAGGCGGGAGAAGAGCGGCGGCGGCGGCGGCAAGAAGACCGAGCCCAGGCCGAAGCGCTCGTCCAAGCACGCGCCGCAGGGCGTCGACGAGGCCAAGGCGCAGCGGGCGTACGCTTTCCTCGACGAGTACCGCGACAGCGAGATGGCCGAGCTGCGCGCGCAGATCAAGAAGGCCAAGGACCCGGCCGCCAAGGAGCAGCTCAAGCGCCGCCTCATGTCCATGGAGTCGCGCAGGCTGGCCCGCCAGCGCAGGGAGGACGGGGAGCGCCTCGTGCGCGAGCACCGCCGCCAGGAGAAGGAGCTCGTCGCCCAGGGCAAGAAGCCCTTTTACCTCAAGAAGAGCGCGCAAAAGGAGCGCCTCCTGACCCAGCGCTTCGAGGGCATGAGCAAGGGACAGGTCGACAAGGCCATTCAGCGGAAGCGCAAGAAGGTTGCCGGCAAGGAGAAGAAGGAGCTCGACTTTCTTACAAGGCCCAGGGATCGGCACTAGGGTTGTGTTGGCGAATCTTGCCTCGCGCTCCGATATACATGAATGATACCCATGATTTCACTTGCATTGCAACTCGGTCTTTCGTCCTATCCAAAAGTGGTGCCATTCATTTCGTCTATCATATTGTACAGGGTATCTCCCTTCGTTCTGGTCTTGGGAAGCGTAATGGTACATGTCTATTTCCTCTCAATGTAGCCCGACTTATCGAGAGCTTTGACAAACATGTCCCGACAGGGAACCCGGCTGCCCAGTCTCGCACACAGCAAGAACGCGCCGCTCAGCTTGCGGTGCAAGCTGTACGTCTCCTCGGGCGGCGGCGAAAGCCGCTCATGAAGCATGACCGGGATCAAAGCCCTGACGCGGTCGGTGATGGTCTGGTCCTTGAAATCGTAGACCGCAGGCGCAGCTACGCCAAAGGGCTCGGCCAGCGTGAGGACCGAGTCGACGTGGGCGTCTACCATTGCCTTGCTCTCGTGGCCCGTCAGGTATCCCAGGTGCTCGGATAGCACCTTGACGCCCTGCCTATCTGCGCGCGACGCTGCCTCGAGCAGCTGCACGTACTGGCGCACAAACTGTTCTGGATACTCGCGCGAGGCACCAAAGTCGAGAAGCTCGAGCTTGTTGTTTTCGGCGTTGTAGAGGAAGTTGGTCCAGTTGGGGTCCGTCTGCATGAACTTGAACTCGGCAATCTCGCGCAAGCAGAGGCGCATTATGTGCGTCCCGATCCAATCGCGTTGCTCCTGGGTGAAAGACTGGATACGTGTGACGCCGATGCCTTCCATGAAGTCCATGGTGAGAACCTGCTTCCCGGATGCCTCGAGATGAACATCGGGCGCCAGGAAAACGTCCTCGCTCTCGAGAAGCTCCTTGTAGCGCTTGGCACATTGCGCCTCGCGCTCATAGTCGCATTCCCATCCCAGCTCGGTCCTGGCATTGTCAATCGTCTTGTTGAGATACAGCCCCTTCGGCAAGAGCTTGGTTGCGTTGAGCAGAATACCCAGGTTATCTAGGTCAGAATCGATCGAGGCGGCAACGCCTGGGAACTGAATCTTGACGGCGACCTTCTTGCCATTGGATTTCAGAACGGCCTTGTGCACCTGACCGATGGACGCTGCTGCGATTGGTGTCTCTTCAAACTCGGCAAACAGATCCCTCCAGTTCTCGCCAAGGTTGCTGACGAGAACTCGGTCTCGCTGCCAGGCCGGCATGTAGTCCGCCTTGTCCTGCACTCGCTGGAGAACCTGCTGGATGGACGCCGGAAGCATCTTTGAATCTTGCAGGCTCATCATTTGGCCGAGCTTCAGCGCTGCTCCCCTCATGCGGGATAGCCTGGAAACCAGTCTTTCCATGTTCTTGCCGCTGAGCATGAGTGAACCCTCGCCGCCGCCGCCAAACGCCCGGCTCACGCTCTCGGTGACGGCTCCGCCGAGCATGCCGGCGGCCAACCCTCCATAGTTCCACAAGCGGCCGAAGCGAGACGACGGCACTTTGGACTCTCGTAGCTTGTAAGGCGCAGGGCTGGATGCCTCGGATCCCATCAGCTCCTTGGCAATGTTGATGGTTTCGGCGTTCACCTTGGGCGCGTCCTCACCACTGGACGCGGCGTCCGACCGCGACGATGCGGGCTCATGGCTTAGAGCTGTTGCTGATGTAGAAGACTCTGGCCGTGAAGACGCGGGCGCTGGCGAGGGCGAGGCAGTTGCTGACGTCGGCGTAACAGCGTTGTCTGATTCTTCGACAACCTTCTCGGAAGTCTCGTTCAGTCCAACATCAACAGGTGGTTGATTTGGCCAGTGTCGCAAAGGATGCTCTTTGGCTGGCCCTGCCGGGCGAGGTCTGTTCACTGGGAATCCATCGTCTCTCCTACTCGACTCCAAAAGCTTGGAACCCCGAGCGGTGTGAAAGATGCCGACGTCGATGCCGGGAGGAACCCCCAGCTCACCCTCGACACCCACAACCTTGTCTGCAGATTTTGTGCTCGCGGCAAACGCAATAGGGCTAACAGGCTGCTCTTGTCTGCTAATTTCAGGTCTTCGTGCTTCAGGTTGATCATCGGAGGTGACGGGCGCAGCTGCTGATTTCGCGCCCACAACCTCCTGCTCCGTCTCCCGCACAGCCCGGGCACTCCTGGACCCTACTTCGCCAATTGGGCTCTGGGCGACCCGCTGCTTTGCGTGTGTCCATGATGCCGGGACGCCCGTCGATCTGCCGCTGACGCCGAGCTGCCGGCTGCGCAGCGCAATGTGCCTGGACGCTACGGACCGCGAGGCATTGAGCACTGCCGCGACGTCAACGACCAAGTCCACGAAGCGCATGTGGGCTGTCTGCCTCGGATGAGCGGGCGATGCGTCACTTTGTCGGCTCTTGGAGAGGTTTGCTTGCTCTCAGAATGGTGACGAGACGGGCGGGTTCCTCGTGAAAGGCAGTTTAGCTGACAAGTACCTGATACCTCCTGTACCTCTAGCGCTGTTCAGGTACCCGTGCTACCCTCCTATGCAGCTAAACGGGCGTCATCGACGACATTGCCAAGGACCGCCGTCGATGCCCCTGAAAGGAATCACCACGAAATAATTGAATAGACTCTACTACAGACAAGAACCAATCTGCTAAAGGCGGAGTCGAATCGACAAACATCTACTACGGTAGAAAACAGTCTGAATTGCGCAACGACGCTCAAGGCGTTCTACTCATCTATGAAATGATTCCAATTGCGCCAACGATGCCTATCAAGCCGACGACGCCTGATCGCTAAATCCCTGGTATCTCTGAATGAAACAAAAATCTAGCCCATCGATTCGTCAAACGCATCACTATTCCTTTCGCTCCGCGCTCGGTCGCGTGGCACTCCTCAAAAGAGAAGTGCGAGCTTTCTTTGGCGTCGCGTCTCCAAAAACGCTCCCGGGTGTCCTGCTCTTTGGAGTGCCCATTCTATTCAACAGTCTCTGGGCTGCAGGTGTGAAGTTGCCAGTAACGCGAGGGCTACTTGGAAATCTCGGCACCGGAGTCTTTTCAGACTTGCCAGCGAGACCGTGACGTGAAGACTCCTTGTTCGACTTGGCGATTCGCTCCACGAGCCGTTCGTGAAGAGACTCTCTTTTTCTCTGCTCCTGCAGCTTAAAGGGATTGTGCGAGTCGCCGGGGCCGAGGCTGATTGCGGGGGCTGGAGAGGATGGTTCTTCGTCGTCGTCCTCGTCGTCGACAAAGGTATACCCGTTGACTCTGGGTGTTTCTCCGCCTCCCACCTCGCTGAAGTCGCGGTCTCGAGCACGCGGCTTGCCTGCCACAGCGTCTCGGATGGATGAGGCCGTAGGAGACGGAGGCCTTTTCGGGACATGAGGTTCAGGTATTCTCGTATTCTCATATACGATAGCTCTGGGGCCCATCCGCGAAGAATCTTCTGCCTTTTGCGCGATTGTGACAACGCCGTCCTCGAGCCCATGTGGCTCGAACATTAACCCGTTTCTAGGAGCTGCGACCCAGCTGTCCGGCTGTGCTGATCGATCGTCTGCGTCCTTGATTGCGAGTCGGTCGCGCTTGAATCCGTCGTCGACAAGGCTTCGCGTCTTCTTCAATCGGTCGCTGACTTCTTTTTGCTTGATCATCTGCTTAGAGGGCAGTTTATTGTTATTCCACATCCAAGCATGCTTCTCTGCTCTTTTCTGGTTTTGCTTGTCGAGCAGCCTGTAAAAGCTCTCATTGTCGTCGCTCGTGTATTTGGCCTGGAATTTGGAGAGGCTCATGCCGGTGCCTGGGTGCGGCTTCGCTTCCTCCCTGGTTGGCGCCGCCGAACTTGGCGTATCACCGACAAAGGTGGTCGGCGTACGCCCGTCATTGAAAGACATGACTGGCGTGGAAGAGGCTCTTTGTCGCCGAGGCGTCATGGCGTCGTGCAGTCGTTGGCGAGCGCTCGAGATCCATGCCGCGTCTCGAGACTCGCAAGCATCGAGGTATTCGTGTTGGATGGCCGACACATGGATGCCTGGAAAGAAGTCTCGGGCGATGATTTGCGAGAGAGCGTCCGTGTAATCATCTTCGTTGAGCACCTCTTTGGGCCTCTTCAGCTTCTTGACTTGGGGCGGCGGAGGCATCAAGTCGGTGTCGGACCTCTTTCGCACCAGGGCTTTCGAGGTGGGCGTCGCGGAATCCATCGTGGCGGCTGGGCGCTGACGTGCAGGCGTTGCATATACTCAACCCATGATAACTGGGTATGTCGTGGTCGGTCGCGAGGCTGGATGTCGATGCGCGACCACCGCCAGATTGGAAGTCTGATATTGAAGGAGAAGGAGAGAGATTCGCGATGATTGCCATGCGCCAGTCGGCGGGAGGCTGGCGTGACCAGAAAGAAGCTAAGCCACTTTTGGCATTAGAGCGGGTGTGAACCAGAAAAGCTGTGGACTGTGTGGCAACTCAGCTCTTGCACGCGCACAAGTCACCATCTCGTGGCAAATTTGTACCGGTTCTCATTTCCCCGTTCCCGACGGTTTCCCTGCACGTACCTACATCAGCGTCAAACCACCCGCCCGAGGCGCCTGCAAATGGCTGAACATCAAGTCGCCGCTAATACAATTCCGCATGGTTCATTCACCATGACCTCGAAGGATTGGTGGTTTTCTTCACAGCACATGGCCCTACTGCTTCCGGGAAGCTCTAGCGAGCTCAGGCAGGTACATGTCTGTACTGCACCCGGAGGTCCAGGGTACCTTTGTACACCTCTTGGCGGCGGCTCGATCCGCTCGGAGCTGCCATGAATGATGATTGTGAATGGTCCTGACCTTGGCACCCCGCATCGAAAAATAGACGCCAAAGTCTGCCATCTACCAGGTTCTTTCGCCGCCCGGCTGTTTAGACGGACAACGCAGACCGACCGACCCGAGCCGACGCGACCAACCGACAGCTCAAGTGTGCCCTGGCCCATCATCACTGGGCTAATCTGGCTGCTGTGGCGCCTCCGAACCACCGTCCACAGTAGACTACAGCCTCTGCTGAACCGACAACTTGGAACCCGGCTCTTCTCCCGACTCAGGTGCGCCAATCCCATCCCGTGTGCCTCAGGCAGGGCATATGTTCTGATACCGTCTGCTCATCCGCTTACAAGGCACCTGGCGTCGTCATGTCACAAGAAGCCGTCGACCTCAAAAACCAGGGAAACAAGGCCTTTGCAGCCGGCGACTACCCTGGCGCCGTAGATCTCTACTCAAAGGCGATTGATCTCAACGACAAGGAGCCCACCTTCTTCACAAACAGGGCCCAAGTATGTCTGAGTCGTGTCTTGGACGTCTCGGGCGAGTCGGGCTGACCTCTTCAGGCACACATCAAGACTGAAGCATATGGATACGCCATCGCGGATGCCGGAAAGGCAATCGAGCTCAACCCGAAGCTGGTCAAGGTGAGCCACGACAGCTGCACTACACGACCTCGCGACACCTCGTGCTTAGACTCGTGTAGGCATACTATCGCCGCGGTCTAGCCCGCACCGCCATTCTGCGACCAAAAGATGCGATTGACGATTTCAAAGAATGCGTCAGGTTAGATCCCAACAACAAGGATGCGAGACTCAAGCTCGAGGAGTGCAAAAAGATTGTGCGACAATTGGCCTTCTTTGCCGCCATCGAGGTTGGCGATGAGCCGTCGGCGGCAGAGGGCCTGGACTTTGACTCCATGGCAGTCGAAGATGACTACGACGGCGTGCGCATCGACAAGGAAATGACCCAAGAGTTCATTGACGACATGATGGAAAGGTTCAAGAACGGCAAAAAGATACATCGCAAGTACGTCTATCAAATCATCGTTGCCGTCAAACAGATTGTCTACGACGAGGCGACCATGGTGGAGATGGAGATCCCCGACGATGTCCAACTCACTGTCTGCGGTGACACACACGGTACGTGCATGGGCTCCAAAATGACACCCCTCGCGCAAGCTGACGGCTCTCTCAGGCCAGTACTTTGACCTCATGGAGCTGTTCCGGCGCAACGGTCTTCCCAGCGACAAGCACTGGTACCTGTTCAACGGCGACTTCGTCGACAGAGGCTCCTGGTCGACCGAGATTGCTCTGCTCTTGTACGCGTACAAGTGGCTGAGACCCAACGCCTTCTTTCTGAACAGAGGAAACCACGAAACAGATGACATGAACCGCGTCTACGGTTTCGAGGGCGAGTGCAAGGCCAAGTACAACGAGCGGTAAGGCTGCTGGCTGCGCGACGTGCATTATGATTACTGACCCGTCACAGGACCTTCAAGCTCTTCTCAGAAAGCTTCTCGGCCCTGCCGTTGGCAACACTGGTCGGGAAGAAGTACTTGGTTCTCCACGGCGGACTCTTCTCTGATGACAATGTCACCCTGGACGACATCCGCAAGCTGAACCGACATAACCAACGGCAACCCGGTCAAGCAGGCCTGATGATGGAAATGTTATGGACCGATCCGCAAGAGGAAAAGGGCCGCGGACCCAGCAAGCGCGGCGTCGGCATGCAGTTCGGTCCCGACGTCACCAAGCGATTCTGCGAGAAGAACGGCCTCGAGGCCGTCATCCGGAGTCACGAGGTTCGCATGGACGGCTACGAGGTGCAACATGACGGAAAGTGCATCACAGGTAAGTAGCGGGATCGCATCTCGCTCGCATTGTGTTTAGTTTGCTAACATGCTGCGTCAGTCTTCTCCGCCCCGAGGTACTGCGATTCGACGGAGAACCGTGGAGCCTACATTAATATCGGGCCCGACTACAAGCTCAAGTATGAGCAATTCGATGCCGTGCCCCATCCAGACATTAAGCCCATGGTGAGTAGTCTTCACGCGTCTCGGTGAATCGCAAGCTAATGACGAGACAGGCGTACGCGCAAAGCTCCCTCATGTCTTCCTTGATGTAAGGCGGCGCGCCGGCGTTGGCCGGTTGGATCGCATCAGCCCCGGCGTCTGGAAGAACAGCTTGGATCATGTTTGTGGCCGGTGAAACGTAACGAGCACATAGATACCCGTGTAAATCTAGATTTGTGCACACAATCCCAGAGTCTTGGTTATGACGCATTCTCGTTAGGACAGTGGATAAAGCTTGTCCTGATCTTTGGTGATTCCTCAACCAAAGCTCGTTGGATGGGCCTGGCCGTGACTCGGTCTCGATCATCAACCGAGTAGGTGCGTAGTTATGCTGGAGGGCTCGAGTCTGACGTGGCGTGAGGACCGTATTGTCGAGTCAGCTCAAGAATGCTAGCTCGAAACGTTCAGCTGGTCCATAGTCTGTCTTGCCCGTCGGTGCCGACCATCATGCCGAGCCAGTCGGAGCACTGCCTGACGCGCAGCACACCATGCACGCCGCCCTCGCTCGTGCCCTTCCATGCCGTCACGGCGGCAGCAAAGGAACCCAGGTCCTGGCGCGGCACCCGCACCCAGCACTCGGCGCCCTCGACCTTGAGGATGTCGACGGGGACGGCCACGCCGGTGAGCCCGAGGAACTGCCTCAGCGCGGCGGTGCAGTACGACTTGACCTGGAGGTTGTCCAGCTCCGCGGCGGCCGGCCCGTCGGTGCACAGCTCCAGGTGCGCGTAGGAGAAGGGCGGCGACTTGATGGTGCAGGTGAGGATCTCGTGGGCCGACTCCAGGCCCTGCTTGGGAGTGCTCCGCGGCGGCTGCGAGCCCGGTGCCGTGCTTGGCGTCATGTCGAGGACGAGTCGCTCTCGGCTTGGAGATCCTACTTTGGTCCAGCAACGGCTCGTGAAAGACTCGAATATTCAGTATCTATCCGGTGATGTGAGAAGCAAATGTGAGTGATGAGATGTGTACATGCATACACCGGCTACATGCATACCTGGTTTGGGTGCGCCCGGGCGCACTGCACACTCTTCTGCGCGTCGGCGCGTTCGACAATTTTCCTAGCCTTCTCCAGAGCGTCATCGTCCTTCTGCCTAACAATCTTGCGAGCGTGGTCGACTGTGAGTACTCCGCCAGCTTTTAGTTGCTGGTTCTTTTGGCTCCGACGACGGCGTGTAACTTCCTCCGCCATTTTCGTGCGTTTTAAGTCCCGCATTGTATAGAGAAGCTCCGTCCCCTGAGTTAGGGCTCCGCGGACAAACTGGTCTAGAGTCCTCTTCAGCGCCGGATTAAAGTCCTCCTCTTTAGCCTGTGTTTGTAGGTCGTAAGCTATTTTTTTCAATTGTCGTAGAGTGACTGGCGTATTGAACGGGGAGGACTGTAGCTCTGGAGCGGGAGGCGGAGGGGGGGTTAGGGCTCGTTCTTGTCGCTCCTGGATCCTCCGCATAACAACTAGCGGATCGTACGGTACGAGACCGCTTTTCTTGAACGCCGAGAGGATTGAATCTTCCCTAAAAGCCTTCCTCCGTACCTCTTGGATCACAGAAAGGAACTCGATCTTCGTAATATTCGCGCAGCCGTCTCGGACAATAAGGTCTAAAGCTTCGGCGTGGTAGTGCTTTAGAGGCTGGAACATAACGACATCGAGAGGTTGAAGAAGGTGCGTCGAATGGGGTGGAAAGCCGAAAGGGACAATACTACTATCGTCGCAGTATTGGATAAACTCGCGAGTGCAGTGAGACCCGTATCCATCCATCAAAAGTAGCCTCTTACTACCAACAGCCCCTTTTTTGGTATAAGCCTCGAAGTGCTGGATCCAAGCCATCGATAGCTCGTCGTTCGAGTAGCCAGTCGGTGAAGTACCGATAACTGTATCCTTATCGAGCTCTTCCAACCGGTACCAATTGGCCATATGCATCGTGCCCGACAAAATCAGGAAAACGGGAATAACTCGGCCGGTAGCCGATATCGCCTCGACCGCCGTAGCAGATTCGCGGTTTGTAGGAAGGCTGAAGTAATGAGCTCGTCTCCGTTTGGTAACGACCATTTGATCCTTTCCAACGCCGATCTGAAACCCTGTTTCGTCCATATTCCATATATCGTCTGCAACAATACCGTGCTCTGCCACTACCGCCTTATACTTCAAGAACCAAGCATTTATAGCCTCCGGATCCTCAGAAGCTTGCCGATTAGCGTCTAATACATGAGATGGCACGATGTCGTATTTGTGCCGTTTGATGAACCTATCCACCCACTTCTTGCCGACGGTCGGAGGATCGGCCTGCTCCGCGCGCGAGGCCCTGGCTCGGAGAATGTAGTTGGCAGTATCTCGAATAAACGCTTTTCGGGTAGGTAAGTTGATACGATCAAGGCGATCGATATACCGACAGAGTGCCGTTTCTTCTGGCTTTGAGAGCTTCGTATTTGTTGCAGGATTACCGGCGCGAGGAAAGATGCCGTCAATGCGGCGGAGGAGTCGCGCGCGAGGAACTGCAAACTGTCGCGCGACAGTTGTAGGCTTCGCACCTGGGTGCGCATCTAGGTACCCCAAAGCCTCCTCTACACGTAATTCGACAGTAGAATCGCGAGATTTGGCCATTTTTGCCGTACATACGCGCCTTGGTAAGGAGGTATTACAGAAAAGTGTCCGTTTTGGTGATCTGTCCGCGATGGTGATCAGCACCCACTTTAGTGGGTGAGCCTTCGCGAAACCCAAATAAAGTGGGGGCGGGCACGATTAGTCATTGTTCAGCCCGTCGAGTGGGACTTTTGAGCCTCGCCCAGCCTCGCCCTCTTGGCCCATCGACATCCTGCAGCCCAAGAGAGCCAGCCGCTCCATTGCCCTCGATAAACAAGAAGCCCGGTCGCCATGTCGTCGTCCAACTTCATCACGCCCGGCCAGCAGCGGTACATGCGCGCCTGCATGGTGTGCTCCATCGTCATGACCTACAGCGTACGCCTCTTCTCGCCCCTGCCCTTGCGCCAACCCTCTGGCGACGCCGGCGCAAGCCCTGGTGCTTTTGCGTCAAGCCAAGTTACTGACATTCGTCTTCAGCGCTTCCGCGACGAAGGGTGCCCCAACTGCGAAGAGTTCCTGCACCTGGCCGGCTCGCAGGACCAGATCGAGAGCTGCACGTCGCAGGTGTTTGAGGGCCTCATCACGCTCGCCAACCCGGCCAAGTCGTGGGTGGCCAAGTGGCAGCGGCTCGACGGCTACGTGGGCGGCGTGTACGCCATCAAGGTCTCGGGGCAGCTGCCCGACGAAATCAGGTCGACCCTCGAGGACGAATACCGGATACAATACATTCCGTATGCCGCAAATCCCCCGCAAGAAGTCTTTCCATCGAGAGGCGCTGACAATCTTCGCAGGCGAGACGGCACCGAGACAGAGGCAGACTCTTAGTTGGGGTAAGGCTGGTACTCGGGTTCGGAGCTCTGGCGCACACGGCGTTGGGATGATACACAATTCAACTTCGCAATGACTTGATGCATAATAAATTTGGTATCTGCGAAAAGCTCATGACCAGTTTCCAAAACGCCGTACCATACTTCGTGGGATCATCGTCATCATATTTGATTGTTCCTTTGTTTCTTTCCCGACGGCAGCCCAAAGCCCGCCGATTCTCGCGACCTTTTTCGTTCCAGCTCCGCCTTCATGATCCTCTCGACCTCGCTCATCTTGACAGGTTGTTCGGGAGCAGACGAGCTTTTTGTTGCGCCCCCACCCAGCGCGTTCTTCTTTTTCGCTTGCGCAAACACGTTCTTCGTTTGAGGTTTCCCCCCCAACTTCATCGAGAGCCCTCCGAATCCGCTCGCCTTGGCGGCAGCCTTGGAAGAGTCGCCGGCTTGCGATGGCTCAGGGGTTCCCGATGAACTCGTGGATTCCTTCGCGGGTACACTCGTGGTTTGCGGTGCAGCGGCATCTGGCTTCGGTTTTGCGCCAAACGACAGCTTGATTTTTTCGCCCTCTTTCCGTTTCAGATTTCGCGCTTCCTCGTCGTCCGAACCTGTTTCATCACGCGTCGTCGCATTCGCTTGGGCCCGGCGAATCTGCTCTTTGATGATGCGCTGCTCTAGCTGTTCGTCGCCTTGGTCCTGCGCTTCTCTTCTGCGGAGCGCTTCTTGTCGGCGCAGCGCGTCAGGCGAGTTATCTATCCACGCAATGTGGATGCCCTTTTCGTTCTCTTCGACTCGACATATACTTTCACGGCCGAGGTGTTTTGCGAATTCTGTCAGGGACGGCCATTTGGTCGCGTTCATATGTATGTGTTCCTTGAAACCATCAGCGTGAGACCTCATGGACATGGAAGACTTGAAAGTAGCGCTCGCCTACCTTGTTGGCAATGTACTCTTGATAGAAGTGGTTAATGTGGACCTGCTTCTCGCCATGACCCGTCTTGAGTAACTGTATGAAGTCCTTGAGGAACTGATTGCTGAATTCGTTGATGAACTTTTTTGGATCCTCGCCCACCATGAGCATCTGTCGCACATGGCTTTCAGACTGCGAATGCATCTTGAAGCCATTTGCGTCGCGACATTGCTTCTCGCACACTTGGCAGTACCATCGCAAACGTTGCAGACCCTTGCTTTTGAGCTTGTTGGCAAGGTGCTTCGTCGAGCCGACCTCGGCCTTTGGCATGGTGGCGACGGCGCGCGGGTGCGCAGAGAGGCTGTCTGGAAAGACAGATGAGAGATTCGGATTCTAGTCGAGTCTGCTCTAGACACGCGCCGAAAGGGCAACCGCCTGGAGGCTCGAAGCAACGCCGGAGAAGTCGAAGTAGGATGACTGGACGTGTAGGATTGGGTTTGACGAGTGACAGCAGCCAAGGGGCACGGCTGAGGGTTATTTACAGTGAAGATTGCGCTAAGACACCAGCCTTGCAGGTAGCTTATGTAATGTGACTCCAGCGTCAGCAACCTGCAATGCCCAAACCGCTTCCACCACTGTCATCTTGCCTCGTCACATTGCTTGCGGACTGCGAAAACGTCACGAAACCACCTTCCCGTCTTCTACGCATCGAAACGGCCTTCAAAAGCATCGCACTTGACCGCAGCACTCCTGCGCGACATCGCGCCGACAATACTTGATCCATCAGCGCGCATCATCTCGACACGCCCGCAATCGACGCAGTAACAGATTCCACGTTGCAATGTCTGAACGCAAGGTTCTTCAGGTAAGATATCTTGAGTGATGTCTCTTTCACTCAAATTGCTAACACTTGTTCAGAAATACTATCCGCCCGAGTTCGACCCGAGGCAGCTCGAACGCCGCCGCGGTCCCAAGTCCACCGGGCCGCGTATCCAAGAGGTTCGCCTGGGCGCACCATTCAGCATGCGATGTACGACATGCGGAGAATACATCGGGAAGGGACGCAGATTCAACGCGAAAAAGGAAACCAGACTGGACGAGAAATACCTCAACATTCAAATCTTCATCTTCTACATCAAGTGCACCCGCTGTTGTGCGCAAATCATATTCCGGACCGATCCCAAGAATGCCGATTACGCAATGATTCGGGGCGCCACTCGTGGCCTGGCACCCTGGCGAAATAAAGAAGCCGAAGAGGAAGGCTTGGAGGAGCGACTTGATCGCCTGGAGAGGGAAGAACAAGAAGCCAACGATGAGGAAGAGAAGAACCCCATGGCCGACCTAGAGGCCAAGAATGCCGACGCAAAGCGCGAGATGGAGGTAGCAGACGCCCTGGATGAGATCCGGCATCGGAATGCGCGGATAAACAGATCCGAAAAGGAGGGCGTCGATTACGCCGACACCATCGTCCGAGCAGAGGACGAGTTGCGCGCGCGCCAAGATATGGAGGACGCCGAGGCGGCGAGGAAAGCATTCGCAGCTAAAGAAGAGGCAAAGGAGGAGGAGGCGGAAGTTCTCATGCTCCCGCCTCCAGTCCCGTCATTTAAACGCGTGGTGAAGAAGAAGAAGGATTTGGCAGCAATGTACGGCATCAAGAAGAAGAACACCAAGCCTTAGATTGTCCGTCACGGCAATCTTCTTTTTGACTTGCACCGTGATAGCGTTCGGCCGCAATGCAGGTGATTCTAAAGCGACCATTTCGTCGCTTCGGTACATGCCAGGACATACATGTGAACGACCAAGGAGTCATTAGTGACGCAGCCAGATGTCTGCGTGAGTAGTGTAATTTTATCGCTCAGGTTGAAGTGGACTTGTGGTCGGGGGTACAGTGTGACGAATTTTGCAGGGGCAATGATCATGAACCATTACGGAACCACCTGTCAACGCATCCGTTAACAACACTTTGAAGGTAATGTTGAAGTATCAAATTTTGTCCTTCACAAAAATTT
This sequence comes from Hirsutella minnesotensis 3608, assembly GCA_000956045.1. Classification (NCBI taxonomy): domain Eukaryota; kingdom Fungi; phylum Ascomycota; class Sordariomycetes; order Hypocreales; family Ophiocordycipitaceae; genus Hirsutella; species Hirsutella minnesotensis. The sequence goes on along the minus strand of KQ030516.1, from coordinate 373,449 downwards.
CCGCCGTGGTCCCATATATACAGAGGCTTAGAAATTTGGACAAATGTTTGCTTGCCAACGCCACATATGCCTGTCGTGTGCGACGGCGCTCCTTGCCACCTGCCTGGGCAAGAAGACTTCCCGCGATAATGCCGCCTCAACGCCGAACCGTGCCCGGAACATGCGAACATGAAGAGCACAATTGGAACCTTATGATCGCTCCTTTTTTGGACAATAATAACCTCATTGCTCACCGCCGAGCGAACATCATGACTGGTATTCTGATGAACCGATGCCGTTGGTTAATGAACTACTCGTGGATGACGCAGAGTGCCCACGCGCTGTCGGGGGTGCAAGGGCGCCAAATGATTCCATCTGCCTCTTCGTGTGCGCGTGGATAAACCGCGAATATGAGGTCAAGTTCTGAGGAGGTGGAGGAGAGATGGGAGCCGCAATGGGATAGGGGGCTGTTGAGCCAGGCATGTTTGAGCGTTTGAGACTGGGTAAGGTTGGGTTGGTTGTTTTTGAGGGCGGCAGGCCGGCTCTGTCGGGTGAGAGCCTCCAGATAGACAAGAACAGTAATATGGGAGCAGCGGTGTATAGGATGAGGCGCGGTAATGGGCGTCGTGAATGGAGTGGAGAGAGCACAGCTTAAGAGGTTCGAAGAGGACCTGTGATGAGGTTCTGGAAATAAGGTTGATATGAAGGTGGGAAAAGAACGGGAAGGAGCAGGGTCTTTATAAATCAGGAATGCGTCACTGCGGGCTGAGTACGACGCACAAAGTACCACCCCAATTGCGTCTAGACCGCGCCCCGAAGAGGGGGGGCGTCTTTGGGGGAAAGGGGGGGCGGGATGCTGGGTGGGTGCAGAGAGGGTCGGGTGGGCCAAGCGATTGATTGTGGGCGGGCAGTCGAGGTGAGGGTACGGGGAATACAGTGCGGTACGTGTGCTTACCGCACGCTTACGGGTTCACAGAGCCCCCAGAAATCACAAATGGGAAGAACGTCTCAGAAGGTGACGAGAGGCGGCAGCAACAAAGCTCGGACACTTGGGGGGGACCTTGCCAGGACTGTGCATCGCAGCGGAGCTGGCAGCCATCCCATGTACCTGCAGCTGGTCGTTGCGCCGTCAAACGTGCGCAAATCCCACGGCCAAGATACAACGACGGAAGCTAACGGACAAGTACCTCAAGGTACGTACCTGCCTGCAGGACACGTCCGAGCAGTGACGCGGCGGAAGGTGCCTCCCGCCTCGCAACCTCTCAGGCTCTAGCTCGGCTCTAGAACTTCTAGCGGGCCGGCCATTCGCCTTTTCCTGGCCGGTCGGCTCCATCTCGTTGCTCTTGTTGGGTCGCCTGTCGGTCAGTGCATCGCTACACTTTACACACTTTGTGTGTTTTGGCACCCTCGGCGTAGTTATGGCGTAACCTGACCAGGGCTGGCCACCCCCCCGCCGGACATTGCCTTGAGCCCTCCATCCCGCACAGGTCGGCATGGGCATCCACCATGCACCCCAAGATGGATGCACCCAAGGGTCCACGATGGACGCCCCGCCGGACCCAAAATCCCAGGACGGTTGCTGCTTGGCCATGGCTGACCTGCTGCTAAGGCTACAGTACAGTAGGCAAAGGCCTTGCAACACGCCCCGGGTGGAGAGAGGCAAAAGACCCTGCTGATCTTGAAGTCATATCCCATGTCATGGCTTCCGTCACGACTCCTCCCTCGCCGGCTTGCACGTACTGTCGTACAGCACTAGTAGGTATGCCAAGGACGAGCTGCTGCGCTGGACTGTGTCATTGCACCCTTGGCGCCAACGCTGGCCGCTTGAGGCTCTTGCTGTCGCGTATCACCGGCGGTGTCGACGACAGCCATTTACCATGCCACTCTCGCGCAAAAAACACGGTGAAGCTTTGCACAAGACATGGCGCGAACGGAATGCCGGGCTCACTGACGCCTTGCGATGACGAGACGTGGGTGCGGCCTAGTCCCCATGACGTGATTGGACGGCAGTGGCAATGAGATTTCGGGCCTCGCTGGCCCACAGGTCACGCAGCTTGGGCGGGTCTCAGAAGCAACGTCAGCGACTCCGTCGGTGGGCCATCGGAGAATGCTTGATTGGATTTGAGCTGCTGCTTGCAAGGGTTGATACGGATTCTGTACAGTACAATGTACAATATCGCGTCGCGGAGTGAGCCCTCGGCCCCTCGCCCCCCCTGTTGGACCCTGGGAAGGCGACCGCGACCCTCGTAGGCTCGCTGCGAGAAATGGGATTTGGCCCCGGTTTCCCATGCTTGCCTGCCAACCCTCCATGCTAACCCAGCTCGCCCATGCGCACGCAGGTCACCAATAGTTGAATCATGTGACTCATGTCCCTTTCCTGGACAGGTCCTCGCAAAGTCACGAGCCTTCACTACTGGCAGGCATTGGCACACGAAGCACACTCTGTTGTTTGTCGCCGCCGCACAGTAGTCATTTGCCCACACCCAGAGGCCAAAGATGGTTGACTGCGCTCTCCGACGCACATGTCACTTTTGGGGCCGCTGACATCAAGTCGTCCATGAGCCCTTGTGGACGGCACACACGTTTGTGATGCGGTGCATGCAGACACCCTCCCCCGGGATTAGTCTCCTAGAGGCTCCAAGGGCGCGCCAAAGTGCAGTGTCGGCCTGGCATTACGTGCGCTGCCTCGGCCGAAACGGCGAATGAGGTCAGACAGCCTCGAATCATTTCCCGCCCTGGACGAGATCTGCCACGCCCGTCTCCACTGCAAGCCAAGCGTCCACAGGCTCACACAGCAGTGATGTCACATGCCCACGTTACCTGCCGGTGGCTACCTACAAGCTACAGGCTACAGGCTACAGGCTACAGGCTACAGCACGCTGGCTGGTCCGCCAAAATGCGAACCCCAGCAATCGTGAGCACGGACCTTTGCATGACGGCTCCTGCCCTCTCCCTGCCTGCTTCTTTCCTTCCCACCTCCCTTCTTGCCAGGCCAAAGACGTAGGCGCCGCTGGACATTGGTTTTTTCCGCCGCCGACTCATGTCGTCAGTCAGTCTTTGTCTTCGATTCCTCCGAGCATCAATGTCTCTCGGCGCTTCCTGGTCGCAGCCCCAAAATAACCAACAAACCAGACAGCGCCTTGTCTGGCGCCGGGCATGCTCCCCATCCCATGAGCCGTCTCGTCGTCCAAGCCTCCGAGCGAACCCTCTACGGCCAAGCTGTCTAGCTGTCATGCTGTGTTGCAGATTTGTCCGAGTCGGCTGGACCCTGCGTCGGTAGCTGGTTAGCCCCCGTGCGTCTCGGCCAATTGACAATTGTTGGTTGGTTCCGGACAAGACGCTTGGGACCGCGTCGCCACCTGACATCAAGGCCTCGCCACCGAGCCGCACCTCGACTGTAATGGGTACTTGACCCGCGCACCCGAACCGAACCTCCGCACAATGTACAAGCATTTGCTCTGCAGTTATCCGCGACCTCGTGCCGCGGTGCGCCAGTCTACGCTACGCCATGTGCTAGGAGAGCCTCAAGCTTCGACGCCGACCACTCAGAGCTCGCTGATTATCGGGACGGCCCCTTAGTCTGGCCATCTGAGTAGCTGAGTTTGCGCTGCCGCCCTCGAGACCCTTCGCACCGTCGCCGAACCGAGCCCATGATGGCCAAGATGATCTTCTCTGACCAAAACCTGCATTGCTCGGGGCTCGGATTCGCATCACGACATCGCGTCTCTGCATACTGGCCAACCGCTTTCCCCCTCACTCTCGCCTTTCATCGTTGAACGGAGTCGTCAGGTGGCGTGGATGACAAGTTCGATTGCCATGGCCGGAAATCCGCTTGCTGTCAGGGGTCTGAGAATCGGATCTCCAAAAGTTTGCAACTTCTAGCCATAGCCAAGGTTCGTCCTTGTCGTCTGCGCGCAAGCCGTGCGTATTTGGCATCGGCTTCTTCGGCGTACATACCACTTCTTCGATAGACCGACAACTTGCCGTAGCATCCTACCCATCCCCCCGCGCCTCGACGAGCTTTTTGGCAATACGCCCTCCTCTGGGAATGCGGCGCGCCAGATCAAGCAGTCTGGCGGAAACCGGGAAAGCAAAAGCTACGCTGCAGCATCGGGCATGACGTTGACGTGCAGCCGCGCGCGCACTCTCACAATGTCGACCCTAAACCAAGGCCTTACATGTTTAGACCCCGCCATCTCGATTACTGGTTGTTCTCCAACATCCCAAGGTCCATTCTGAGGCAAAAGAGGCTGGCAATCATTGCGACGGGACCAATTCACGGTCCAACGTGACATTGATGGCTTCAACTGTTTGTGAGGCCGCGTTGAAGAATGCACTGCATCGAGTCGATTGCCTTTGGATTAGCACAAGACGCTCGTGCCTCTGATGCCACAATTGCATCATGCTAGTGTCGCTGCTTATTGCCCTTTACAAGCTCGATCGTGATATCCGGCAAAACTTCCCGGAAGAAACCTCTTCCTTACAATCCTCTTCATGCGGCGCCGGCATCAGCGATCCATCGACAAGTCGACTGCGTTGCGCTGACCCTCCATCAGACCACGCGGTAACCTCTCGATGCATGGCTTGTGACATTGCTGGAGAGGAAGCCTTGTGGATCCTTGCCGTGAATGAGCCGTAGATGGTGTGAGGGATGACGCAGAAGTCGCAGTCCAATGGGCATGAGCCGAGATGCTATCCGACTGCTCCCCAGCGGCGTCACCGAAGGATGCTGAGCGCATGGAATAATGGTTTGAGCTAGCACAACAGTGCTCTTTTGCCAAAGACTCCTGGATCTGAATATCACAAATTTACTAGTGGCTCGCGTGCGAACAGCGAGAGGGCCTGTTCACCAATGAGAACTTCACCAAAGGCTATCGAGGCATCCGGTGCATAGTAAATGGCGTGACAATTATCGAATGTCGAATGCCTCATCTTCAGTACCAACCGAGAGCAAACGCTGTTAAGTCGTTCTGAACGACCATGAGGAATATATTAAAATGATTGATCATTTGTTTGTTGACTGATTTCTTGAAAGCTATACCGCCACTTCTTTCTATAACCTGCTTCCGTTGACACTGCTTCGTGTTGTATTTCAGGGGGTTTCGAGGTTTTGACTGTGCAAGAGGCCATCAAGAAAAAATCACCGGTCGCGAAGGAGTCAAAATCTCGATAATTCGGCCCCTACTCGCCCTTTTCCGGCGCAGGTTCACCATTCCTGGTCTCAAGCTGGCCGCGATATGCGCGCCGGACGGACCAACCCTGTAAGAAGTCGGTCCTGGGCGTTCGTCCCACGTTCATGCATCGTGGGCTTGATGAAAGCGTGTCATATGCGTCGACGTATCACAGCAACAACAACAACGGCTCCCAGGGAGCACTCCCTTCCCTCCCTGGCTTGCTCAGCCAAAGCGAGACGAATTCCTGTCGGATCCAAAGGTCTCCCATCATCCGGACACTCGGCCAGGTGTCCCTTCGAAACCTTCCGTGTCTCCCGACCCGACCATCAGACGCCAGCGCTTGGGAGAGCAGAAGAAGCCCCCTGGAGCACTACCGCGGCTTCCGAGACTAAACGGTCTCCGGCTCCTCTCCCACCGACTGGTGGCGCGGTTCGCGTCAATGTAGAGCTGCTGGCCCGACGAGGCCGGCGGGGAGAGAGCAAGAGGGACAGCGCAGTTTCGTGAGCATCTCCAGCATCCGGCAGTGCTGCTTAACGTCCAGTTCCCCGATTTGGGGGAGTCGGAGCTTGAGCAGGGCTTTTTGCCGTCCACGTATCGCGTGAGGAGAACCCTATCAACTGGGCGGCCCTCATCCGGGGCGGGCGATTCTTAGACGGGCTGTGGCCGGCAGGGCATGTTGTTTCTGTGTTCCGGCTGTAACAGCTGTTGCCTAGGTATCGGGGAAGTTGTGTTGCTGTTAAACCCTGGCGATGCTTCTCGGGAGAGCCCCGGAGGCCAGGCACCTTGGCGGATGCACAGAGCGTTGGCGCACCGTTGGATACCGGTACAGGCGCCTCCACCGGATGTGACGGGCTTTGACGAAACGGCCGGGCGCCCGCTGAGATGCGCATTCCGAAATTGAAATCGGTCGACTTCAGCGTCACATCAAGGATCGCATGGCGGAACTGATATGGGGGAGAAGACTCCCCGTCCCGGCTGCCCTCTGATGATGAAAAGGCCCTCTACAAACAGGCGTTGTTACGCCGGCCAGAAGCGTCTCCGGGGTTGATACTGTTTCCCAGCGACCACTTCTGCCGGGCCGAGGCTGCTGATGTCGCCTGTATATTCCCTGAGCGCCGGGGTAAAGGTCGCCCGTCGTCCAGCGACCGCAACACGGTGCTGTCGCGCCATCAGGTGGGTTTAGAGAGCCGACGAGATGCTTTTGAGGAGCCCCGGGGCCTTGGGGACTTTCATATCCGTGCAAGATGGATGATAGCCCGCATAATAGGTGATGGTGGCGCGGGGCCTCGGAGGGCCCTGTGGTGTTGGGAAGTTGAGGGAGAGCAAAGGACAGGACAGAGAGGTTTATATAGTTTTCAGCCGAGACGAAGATTCATCATGTTGGCCTCGCAGTGTTATGGATGAAGCGATTGCCTCTTGCTCACTGGTACCGCGTGATTGTGATTGTGATTGTGATGTAAGAGAAAGTGAGACTGATTCACTGCTCGAGTTTGAGAGCTATTCCTAGTGTGTGGCCTGCTAGTGATTAGATTGGACTTGCGGCAGTCGTCAGTTTGGGACGAAACAGAGCTTCAAAGGCTTTGATCTAGTCACGACCTGACAAGCTTCGAAGCATGTGCACTCATCGAGATGCGAGTGAGGAATGGAGACGAACTGTGTTCAATGTAGCCTGGATTACAGCGGCGACTTGGGCAGTGGCCATGTCAAACAAACATGGAAAACGTTCAATTTTACAAGAGAGCCACTAATTTGCGTCACTTGAACAAGCGGTATGGTATAAGAGCGATGGAGAAGACCCTGAGAAAAAGGGGCCGAATTGTATGGGGTATCGTTTGGGCATTGTGATCATTGATGGGATGAACCTGACTCCTGAGAACTCGGTGGGATTCTGTCTACCGTTTCGACATCTTGAATCTGGGCGCAGGTCATTGATCCATGTTCTTTCACTGTCCGTGAGCGAAATTGACGGTAGAATGCGGTGGTGGTTGGTTCATGTTCGCGTGGTCGTCGTGGATACCAAATCACTCCATGACATGAGCTGTGTTGGATCACGAGCCTCCACGGCGTGATGAGTGGATCTTGGTTTGCTTCAAGCACAGCGTGCAATGAACACGGATCGCCATTCTAAAGGTTGCCGATAGATCGACAATCTTCTCCGGTCGAGACCCTCTTCCAGCTGAAGCTCGTAGACGAATGACGAGGTTGATGGTTGAAGCTTTCTAACCCGGCTTACAAATGTCCCGCCCGGCGAAACTTCGGATCGCTCATCTCGAGCGGGAAGCCGGCGTCATGCCCGCTGATTGGCTTGGCGGAGGAGCAGGTGGGACTTGATCCGTGTCTCCGCCGCGCGCGCGTCTTCCCTCTCACTTCTATAAACTCAAAGCATGCAATTCCACGAGGGCCTTTTTGACACGTGCAACCAGCAATGCGCTAGGTCAACAAGCAACTTCTCGACTCGAGGCATAGAGGACGCCATGCCCTACTGGGCTACTCGAGACGGGTCCAGCTGCAGACTAGACCCCGACGAGGCATGGCATGGCGTCGCGTCTCGCAGCCCCTGATGAACCGCGCGGCATCCCGTCAGCAACGGCAATGCTGATTATAGACTTATGGGTTTGAGATTGTTAATGTTCCAGGGCATGAGATCATGCCCACCGTTTCAAGATGCCGTTACTCGCCGTATCTATCGACAAGTGTATATATATGCTGAAGCTAACCTCTGTCTCTTGGATGTTTCGTCCATCACTGCAAACCATTGGTTTCACTTGCCATATATTGACGCGAGTCGACACCCGATTGCTTCCAAGTTTAATCCAATAACAAGGACTCCCACCATGAAGACAATCGTCGTCCTTGGCGTTGGCGTCGCCGCCGCGCCCATTATCCGGCAAACCATGCGCAACGTAGTGCTCCCCGGCGACGACTTCAGGATGGTGGTCGTTGCGCCCACCAGCCACTTCCTCTGGCCCATTGCCATGCCGCGGGTCGTGGTGCCCGGTCAGCTTGCCGACGACAAGGTCATGTTTGACCTGTGGTCCATCTTCAAAGATTACCCTTCGAGCAAGTTCGAGTTCGTCCTCGGCAAGGCCAGCATGCTCGACGCCTCGGGCAAGAGGGTGACGGTCGAGCTCAACGACTCGGGCACGCGCGACCTGGTGTACCACACGCTCATCGTGGCGACGGGCTCGACGGCCCGCGACGACATGCCCTGGAAGGTGCTCGACACGGCCGAGAAGACGTCGGAGAAACTGCACAACCTGCAAGATGACATCAAACGGGCAAAGACGATTGTGGTGGCGGGCGGCGGCGCCACGGGCACCGAGACGGCGGGCGAGCTGGGCTTCGAGTACGCCAGGAACGGCGACAAGGAGGTCTACTTTGTCCACAGCCAGGACCTGCCCCTGTCGGCGCCCGTGCTGCCGAGCGTGCGCAGGCAGATCAAGGCGGAGCTCGAGAAGCTCAAGGTGACGCTGATACCCAACACGACGGTGACGTCGGCGACTCGGTCGGGCGGCGACACGGTCCCGGCCGCGCTGCCCGAGTACAAGCCGGCGACGACCAACATGGCCATGGTGACGCTCGGGCGCAGCCGGGGCGCCGGCCACTTTGGCGGCTTCAAGCTCTTCAGCTTCATGGTGTACATGGCAAAGGGCCGCTTCCTCGGCACCGACTACGCGCCGGCGCTGGCCATGGGCAAGAGGACCATGATGACGACGTTTGAGAAGTGAGGAGACGGGCCGAGTCGGTGGATTTTGGGTACAGTTTCGCGCAAGGTGTTGAAGGTGTTTCTTTGGGTATTTTCGGTTGTATGTCTAGACGGCGTTTAAGAGAGTCACGGTCTAGAATAATGTCAAGTGATGCCGAGCAAGTTTTGGACTCGCAGCCATGCAGTGAGTATATTCCGTTGCTGTTAAATGGTGAATCGTAAGTCTATCCGTCCGAGACGGACTGGAGCAATTTCGACCTTTGCCGCCACAACTAAGACGTATGTAGATCGTCACATGCTCGAGCCTCGACCGGACAATCGACCTTTTGCGATAAACGGCGGCAGTGCGGCTATCGGGCCAAAGGGAACGACTTGTCACTCCGGAGGGCCGCGCTTGTCCAAACGCGCGCCCGTCGCCGTCTGGCGTCTGTCGTCGCATCGACTACTCGATTCGCTCGGCTTGCGCGTTGCTCCTCTCCCTTGGAAAGTCACTGCGCGGGCCATTCTGGCGCAAAAGGGTACAAGAGCCGGCCACCTCGAGCAGGTGTCCGCGCACTTCACCTACTCAGGTAGCACTGGTGCATCGTCATAGAACCAAGAGCCTATTACTGGTAGAGGTGACTTGGAATCTTCCAGCGGCATCTGTGCGAGCCGATGGCGCCAGGCCCAGCGCCAGGGAGCTCCTCTTTTTGCTCTCGACGACCTGGACCCCGTCCATGGCTCCGGCGCCTCGGTCCCTCGTTCAAGTTGTCAACTGCTAATTCTCTCCACACCAGAAATACTCTTACAACTTATAAACGAGCCCAAGGAACGCAAATCCTGGCAATCGATATTTCACAGTACCTCCCGTTTCTCATTGAAGGCATCGACGTTGTTGGGTCAACATGTCGTTTTGGACGTCTGTGCTCGGCCAATTCTCCAACCTCCCGTATCCCAACGAGGATTGCACGGGCAGGACCGTCATCGTGACGGGGGCCAACGTCGGCAAGTTTCCCGGATCCCACACATCAAAGAGGCGATCCAGAGTGCATTTCGAGACACGACGAGCAAAGAAAAGAGATGTTGGCTGACTCCCTCGACAGGCCTGGGCCTCGAGGCGGCGCGCCACTTTGTGCGCCTCAACGCCGGCAAGGTCATCCTGGCCTGCCGCAGCGTCGACAAGGGCGAGGCCGCGGTGCGCGACATCGAGGCGTCCGACCCTTCTGGGCGTCGGGGCGTCGTCGACGCCTGGCAGCTCGACCTGTCGTCGTTTGACAGCGTGCGCGCCTTCGCCGCCCGCGCCGCCGCCCTCGACCGGCTCGATGCCCTCGTCAACAACGCCAGCGTGCTCACCGTCGCCTGGGCCACGGCCGAGGACCACGAGCTCATGGTCACGGTCAACGTCCTGTCCACCTTTCTCCTGACCGTCATGCTGCTGCCCGCGCTGCGCCGGACGGCTGCCAAGTTTAACATCATGCCGCACGTCGTCATTGTCTCGTCAGACGGCGCCTTTCTGGTACGCCCTCCTCCCTTTCCCCGTCGTTCAAGTACGGTAAACAGCGATACGAGACATCAAAAGCTAATGCTCGCGTCTTTTGCCACGGCCCAGACTTCGTTCCCCGAGAAAAAGGCAGACCACATCCTCAACCGCCTCAAGGTCAACCAAAACTACACCGAGCGCTACAACACCACCAAGCTCCTGCAGCTCATGCTCATGCGCAGGCTCGCCGCCGCCATCGACGCTTCCCAAAAGGGCCGCGTCGTCGTCAACTCGCTCAACCCGGGCTTCTGCAACACCCAGCTCTTCCGCTCCGTGCCCTTTCCCTTCAACCTCTTCTTCGCCCCGGCCCTCGCCCTCGTTGCCCGCTCCCCGGAGATGGGCTCCCGCACCCTCATGACGGCCGCCTTTGCCGGCGAAGATACTCACGGCCAGTGGATGGCCAACTGCAAGCCCCATGGCTGGCCAGCCGCCATGACGGGTGACGAGGCCGACAGAGTCATGGACAAGCTCTGGGACGAGTTGACGGAAACGCTCGAGGGCATCGAGCCAGGCGTCATGAACAACATTTAGCGTGTTTTGCGGGGAGTTTTGGAGTTGGCTACAATCAATCTTCGGCCTGCAGTCATCAGAACCTACTGCAGTATTTATATGTGCAAGAATCGTGCGTCGGATACCGTGGATTCGGTCGTTAAAGGGGCCAGGTGCGACTCTGAACAAGTCGTTGCTTACTCGACAGTATGAGTCAAATTCTTGCGCAGAACATCAACAATTTCATCAACAAGGGAGTCAGTCACCTACGAAACTAAATGCGTATGCAAAGCCAGAGACGTCTGGTTCGTCGTCTTCGATTGTTCTCAATACATTGGCCAGAGTATCTCGGCCTCTAGATGCCAGGTGCCACTGAATCTCTTCTGCCACAATTGTCCCATGTATTGCTGCTTTCATCATCCGTTTCAGCGTGCCCACCTTTCAGCCCTCCTATTGAAAGTTTTTCCAAGGGTGAAACGACTTGCAATGCAACGCCTCATCACCAGCCTGCCTCCAGTACAATAACTTACATGGCTCGATCGTTGAGACGAGCGCGTCGCCTCGACTGAATTCAGGCCGTGGTGCCAATCCGACCGCAACTCCAGCCCCCCTCTCAGCCTCTGCAGTCATCTGTCAAACATCATGTCCAGCCCTCAATGAGTGCTTACTCCGTCATCTTCTTTCGGACGGATCCAGACTTGACGCGCTTGGCAACAGGGGGCTTGATGTGGTGGTCCGGAATCCAGCTCTCATCGTATGTCTTGCTGCCAGTGGCGGCGCCAGCCGACTCGGAGCCAGAAAGAGCAGCATCGGGATCGACGGTAACCTTGCTCTTCCTGGGAGTCTTTGTGCGCTTGGCCTGCGGGAAAAGGGCCTCGATCCACGTCTTGTAGACAAAGTACAGAGTGCCGCCAAAGGCAGCAGTCAGAACAAGATAGAGGAAAATGCTACAGGTCACGATGAGCCCATGGTTCAGACAGATAGGAGCCAGTAGAAGCGGGCTTGTACGTACATCTGAGGGTCAAAGAAGTTGGTGGGGGCCTCGACAATGGAGGCGGTGCCGTTATGCGCCGATAACTGGAAGATGTCGCCCTTGGCGTTGGAGACGACGGCCATGATTTGCAGGCGGACATCCTGAGGCTGCATATCGAGGACAAACGAGTAGGGGAACACCTTGGACTGGCCGGCTTCTACGGGCAAATTGTACTGAACGGCAGTGAGGTTGCGGACAATTGCCTGGTAGGCGGGTGCGTCATCGGGCAGCTTGGCGGTGGAGGCGAGAGCGCCGGTGAGAAAGGCGACGTTGATAGGCACCTTTTCATTGTTGGTCACCTCAACGACTGCCTTGGTAGGGCGGCCATTGACGAGTCGGACACCAAGGATGTCGGCGTCAGGGAACTCCGTCTTGATGGTGGCAGCAATCTGCGCCGGGCCCGACGTGGTCGCGTTTTTGGCGGCAGTATCGGCTGCAGCCTCGGTCTATGGAGAGAGCATTGCACATCTTGTCAGTCAACAGGCCACAGGTTGTGCGGGGGAAAGACGGAGCCTATGGGGAGGATTGAGAGGATTGGCTGCGTGAAAAGGGAAAAAAAAGGAAATGATGCTGGCACTGGCATCTCACCTTGGCAACGGCGCCCAAGACCTGGACAGCCAGAAGAGCGAAAAGAGACGAGAGGAGCATGTTGGCGGCGGCGGAATCGAGTCGATTGGGCGTCTCGACTCAACGACACGGAAGGGTGAGGTGGGTGGTGAAGAGGAGCAAGAATGACGATGTTGGATGGGCGGGCGGGAGAAGAAACGGAAGCTACATGTACAGATGGCGCGCTGTCAATGTGGCCTTCTGCGTTCAGGTACTTGAGCTGTTATTATTGTCCCAGGCAGGGAGGAGGTATTCGGATCGCCCTTTCGGTCCCTTGCTCCATGCGGATGCATCGCGTGCCTGGAAGCTGTGCAAAGTACCTACTTGTACCTCATGGACAGCTGCTCGACTCGCAGGGAGGAGTAGAAACGCCTAGAATGGAGGACATAGAAGTCCGATTGCTGACCTGATGGACTAGGACTCTCCTCTTCACTGCAATCATTCGTTTTCGAGCGGACGGTGCTACAATTATGAGGCGTTTTCGATTCAAGATGCTGTGCCTGAAGCTCAAGATGGCAAGGTACCCTTGGGTACTCGGAGCTCTGTCCCGAAGCAACCTGCAAGGTAAAGTACATACATGAGGTGCCTGGATCGGTCACTGTACGATAGAACGTGACTTGAGCACGATTCGCCTTCTTCCCGATGGATTGTGATGCGATTTTAATGAACGGCGACGCCACAGCTGCCGTTTGTGTCGCCGTTTCCTATTCATCAAGCCATGAACTTACTGCTGCGTTTCCCCGTCGCCCATCTCATGGGGAAGCTGACAGCGCTTGCAATGTCGACCAATATTTTGCCACCAAGGGTCATTTTCTCAATTAGACATCTTGATCGCATGCACCTTTGTAATGGTCAGCCCATTTATTCAAGCTTTACCATATACTTTTATATCCTCAACTCAACTTCTCATGTCCCAAGCCCATCAAACAGCTCTGGTCGAGGGATGCTTTGTTCGGAGTAAATCTTGTCCGACTCCCGGCAAGTACCTTTCCCCCAGCTCAGGAACCTGCCGGACTGCACCGGGTGTACGTACCTCTGTAGCTTTCCTAAACTCAAACACCGCGGCTGCCCATTCCCAGTAAGCTAACTTACTTCTCGGAAGCGACAAACTTCCCTTGCGCAGCTCGACGACTCCCACCAGATTCTATCTTAGGCGACCGACCCCCTCTCCTCCGCTTCAATGTAGCTCTCCGACATTTCTCTCAATAGCATTGTTTCGCCCTGGCCTCTCGAAACTGCACATCAGCCATGGAGGCATCCGGTCGGAATGAGCGCGTCTTGCGCGAGTCTACGGCATATTGGTCGAGATTTGTCTCCAAGTGCATAGTTAAGGGCCTCGAAAACGACATATTCAGGCAATTCGTGCCTCTCGTCCACGACGCGCATCCTCTCCCTCCCATATTCATCGCCGACTTCTTCTTGAAGCCACAGCCCAACAACAGCGTCAGCCCCAACCCTCGCATCCCGCTCTACGTTCAGATCTTGATCCAGCTTGGCTACGTCGACGCCCCGTCCATCCTTCAAGTCCTCCTCAAACACTCGTCTCTACACCTCCATTTTCCGCAGCCGCGGAATGGCCCCATCGAGCCCAGAGCGGAATCCGAGGGCGGCAGGACACGCCTCTGGAACATGTCGGCTTGGGCTGAGGAGTTCATGTTCTATCAAATCATCAAGATGGTGGTCGAGGGTTCGGCCTTTCGCGACACGCGCGCCGCCTTGATCCTCGTCAAGGTCGTGTGCAAATGGATGAACTTGTACACGTCAGCTGCCACTACTTTTGCCGCCAATCTTCTCGGTGACGTGCAGAGTTCGCAGGCGCGTGACGAGCTCGAGGTCTCTCGAGCTGCCTTTGTCCCATTGTTGCTGCGCTTGGTCGAGACCCAAACCCTCGTCAAGATCATTAGCAAGCCCGTCGTCAAGGGTATAGTCTTTGATGTGCCACATTGACCAATCTCAGCTGACAAAACTCAAGGCCTGCGCAAGGAACTAAATGAGAGCCTCCTGAGCTTCATGCATACTATGCAGCACGCACCCGGCTTTGTCGAGAGGCTCGAAATCTTCCGCAATGAGGTCCTCGCTAATGCCGACTCCGCGGATAAGAAGAAGCAGGCAGCTACAAGCGCAGACCTCGACGACTTACTAGATCCCTCTGCCGCTCTGCAAAACTTTGTCATCCCAGATATCCCCATCTCCAACACAAGGGCTGGTCTCTACGTGTATTTGAACGCTGCAGTATGTCGTGTCCAATTTGTTGTCGATATCTTCCAGTCTCCCAGGTTCCAGCTAACTCGTCTCAGCTTGTCGGACGACCCGTGGTTGACGACGCGGCATTACTTGCTTTCCTTCAAAATCGATATCAAGTAAGCTCTCCTCTCTCATCGGCGGCCCCCAACGTTGGCTCATTGTTTTCTTAGGCCGAAGTTCAGTCCAGCGCAATCGGCCTCATTCTTGCTTCATTCGATCTCGTGGCCAATGCCGTTTTTCGCAACGAGGGCCCCAAGGATGCACACCTTCTCAAGTCTTTCCTCATCAACAAGGTCCCTCTTCTGCTATGTCAGCTATTATCTCCTCAGTTCTCGACGTCTTCTTCCGAATTCTGCATCACCGAGGCATTGTCTCAAGTAGACACGAGCGTTTTCCCTACAACATCTCTCATGTTTGACGAGTCACGGAGCAACAATCCGTACACGGAGAGCGTCAGAGAAGAGTTTTGCACCGCCTGTGCTCTTCACGGTCTGATACAACGGGAGCACGTTGAGAGAATCCTGGGAGAGACGTCAATGGCGTACGGGTCTCTAGAAAAATATTCCAAAGACAAACTTGTACAGAGCTGCCTGTCAGACCCGGAGAAAATACAGGATTTGGTTCGGGAACTTGACAGAATGGACGGAAACGTCGGCGCGGTGTGCCACGCACTCGTCGAGGTCAGTCTATGCTATGATTCCCATGCCTGTTCATTACTAACTTCCTTAACAGCTCATGCGCCAGCTGTGCAACAGCAAAGAGACCATGTCCCTGAAACGCC
Organism: Hirsutella minnesotensis 3608; assembly: GCA_000956045.1. Lineage (NCBI taxonomy): Eukaryota > Fungi > Ascomycota > Sordariomycetes > Hypocreales > Ophiocordycipitaceae > Hirsutella > Hirsutella minnesotensis. The sequence continues at coordinate 357,918 of KQ030516.1, read as the reverse complement.
TGTGCGGTCAACTGGCCCAGAAGCCCCAGTCCCTCGACATTCTTCTTCTTTTTGAGAAGACACCCGCAATCCTCGAGCCACTGTGCCAATTGCTTGACGGATGGCGATATGACGATGACCAAGGCGAATATCAACCCATTTACGAAGAATTCGGCGCCATACTATTACTTGTACTTGCATACGCATACCGTTACAAGTTGACGGCGGCCGATATCGGACTCTCGTCTCCCGACTCCTGCGTAGCCAAGATTTTGAGCCGTGGTCATCTCAGCCGACCTTCGAGCGAACTGACAGAGCAAGAGAAAGGTCATATCGGTGGATGGATCCGAGGACTTTTCGACAGCGAGACCGGTGGACTGGGAGACGACCTCATGTCATCCTGTCCGCCACAAGAGTTCTACCTGCTCGTTGCTACCCTTTTTGAGAATATCGTGGTTGCGTATACTCATGGCTACTTGAACGATGAAAGTCTTAAAAGCGGCATTGAATGTGCGTTGATCCCACTCTCTGGCAAAGCAAGCATGCGCTGACCACCTCCCTCCTAGACGTCGTGGATACCTTTCTCCTTCCCTCCCTCGTCCCAGCGATAAGGTTCTTGGCCGACTATCTTTGGGTCGATCAAAAGGAGCAAAAGTCAATCATCAAAATACTGCAGCTCATCCTTCTACCCAGCTCCATTTCAGGCGAGGCGAGCGCCATGCTGACCTCGGTCAAGAACTTGGTGGCCAAGCCTCTCGAGTATGCGCTGCGATCATACCAAAAGCAGGATCCCAAAAACCAAGACATTGAACCTCTTCTCCGCGCTCTCAAAGACAGTCTTCCTTTATCGCGGCGGACTGCAGCAGCAGATAACAACGAGCTGGAGTCATGGTCGGGTAGCTCAAGCAGCGGCCTCGTGGGTGTAATCAAGCACACAGTACAAGGCCTTGTGCAATGGAGCCTGCATAGCGGTGTTAGTGCTATGCCGACGTCTTATACTCATCGCCAAATCATCGCAGCATGCCGAATGGTGGGGACGAACAGAATATTGTGCATGATGCTGGAAGAGATCCGAAACCAATCAGATGCGGGAAGCGCGAATGTTGTGTATGACGTCGTGGCGGCAATTGTCTGTGCCCCGGATGTCACCAACCAGCTTCCAGCGGCGGCGGCCATGATTGATGCCGCTGGTAATATGAAGCCGCTGCCACAGCGACGTTTGACTCTCCGCGATGCCCTCAAGATGGAGGCCGAGAACTGCCGCAAGAATCACAGGAAGGACGCGGCGCTCACCGAGATTACTGTCCGACTTTACAGGAGAGTCGAGGCCTTGATGGTTCTGCCGCAGCCAGAGGCGATGCTGCAGACACAAGGTATCCCCATGGACTTGAATGCAGGCCCAAGCGGCCTCGAGGACGCCATGGCAGCTACGACAGGCGTACCCGGCGACGGCATGACGGTCGACGGAGTGGGCCTCGACATGGGAATGGCCGGCGTGTCGTCGGATCTTGGGCTCGGCGGACCCGGTGGCAGTGGCGGCCTGGATTCCGCCAGTGACGCAGACCTCTTTGGCGGCATCGATGGTATGGACATGTTCAACGGCTGGGACGGCATGGATCTTGGGGGGACCTGATTCCTGGGATGTCTCTTGTCTATGACTCTTTTCTTTGCCCTTTTCAGCCTTGATACCAAGCGGGTTCGTGACCGGCGTTGAGGTGCTGTGATTGATATTACGAAGCAGGCACGCATGGGCACAGCGTGGCAATTTACATGAGTTGATTGACCAAAACGCATGGCATCTCCCAATTGCTTGACAATCCTAATGTGCTTCCCGTGCCCCAAAATACATATCCGACGTGCTTGACATGGTTAATCTGCATCATGGCTCGAATTCATTCGACGAGTCCGGAGATATGCCAGATTTTGCATCCCGACTGCACCCGCTCGACGCCTTTTGCCGGGCAACGTGCCCAAAGAGACATTCCCACAAGTCGCCCCTGTCAACCATCTCGCCCGACGTCTTGTCCTTGCACATGAGCCGCGACAGCGGGGCCTGTTCCAGCTCGAGCGTGTTGGCCTCGTCGAGGCTAGTCGCGTCGGGCGCCGCCCGGAGCCCGGAGCCCAGGTGCCTCATCCGCCGGCGCACCGAGAGCCGGTAGATGCTCTCCTCGACGGTGCCCGAGACGACGTAGAGCCAGACGGTCGTCTCGCGCGACCGCTGCCCGATGCGGTCGACGCGCGCAATCGCCTGCAGCTCGAGCGCCGTGTTGACGAGGGGCTCGCAGAGGAAGACGTGCGAGGCGTTGACGAGGTTGAGCCCGCTCGAGTGCGCGCGCGCGTGCAGCAGGAACACCTCGACGGCCGGGTCCTCCTTGAAGCGCTGGATGCCGAGGGGATCGTCGATGGAGGCGTGGCCGACGTGGAAGCGCCGGAAGGCGTTGCGCAGAATGTTGAGAAAGTCTTTGTACTGCGAAAAGACGATGGACTTTGCGCCGGGATCCGATTCTCGCAGCCACATCAAGTGCCGCACCAGGGTATCGACCTTTGTGGTGAAGGATGGTCCGTCGAGTTCAATGTTCTTGATCTCTGCCAACTTGTCATTGTTGAACTGGGAGTAAATGGCTGCCGCTGTGCCAGACGAAGCCTCGCCCTCGCCTCGCCCAGAACCATCGTCTTGACCGGCCTCTTGCGCCAACGCCTCACTCCTGAGCTCGAGCTGCTGCGGCTTGATGGTAATGTCGTGCAGATTGGAAGGCTTAAGTGCCTTTTTGCAGACTGGGCAGTTGTGGTGTGCCTTGAACCAAAGCGTCATGCATTCCTTGCAGAACTGGTGGCCGCACACGGTCAAGACGCCCGTCACAAAGGGCATCTGGCAGATGACACACATCCGCGGCTCATTGGACTTGGAGCCTGCCTCCTTGAGGTGTTGCACTGGAAAGGTGTCAGTCAACAGTGCCCGTTGGTTTCATCAAAGGCCAACTTACAGTATCTGTGCTTTGCTTGGCTTGCCGCCAATTTACGCTGTAGTTCACCCTCGCTCCGAACCAGTCTTGCCTCCAAGTCTTCCGTTATGGGACCATCGTACGGCAAAACTGAATCAGAAAGCGCCTGTAGTTGGCGGTAGTATTCCAATCGACTGTTCATGGCCGCTTTAAAGACCTCAATCTCCGCTTCTAGCGAGACAGCGGCTTTGTTCTGCTGAGTGAGCTGCGCTTGCGTCGCCTTGAGCTGCTCTGCGGCGATGCGAGACTCTATCGCTTCCCGAGAGTCTGCAGACTCGTCGTCTCGCATGCGCGTCTGCAGGCTACGAAACTCGCCAATCGACCCTCGCATCGAAATTGGAGCCTTTGGCTTGAGCTCTGCTCGCCTCTGCAGCATCTCCAGCATCATGTCTGGGGCAGGGCCGCCCTGCTGTCTTGCAAGCCTTAGGGCGGTTTCAACCTCGTGTTTGACAAGCTCATTCTGCTGTCCCGAAATGGCGTCCATGCGATCGGCGATAGCTGCTTGCAGAGCCTGATAGTAGACGAGAAGTAGATCTTGGAATTTTGTCGAGTCGGCAAACTCCTCGCCAGTCGTTTCAATATCGTCTTCTTCGTCCACTAGCGGTCGTAACAGAAGTTGCACGACCTCTTCCCGCCACTCATCTATGACATTTGCCTGTTCGTTCAACTCGCCGTACAAGATGTCGAGCCTGTCGGCAATCTCCCCGCTTTCAATCCCCCTTTCAGCTTTAACAACGAGCTCCGGGATCTCAGTAAAGGTCTGTTGTTGGGCATTCTGCGCAATCTTCGTCATGTGTCGACTGGCTTTGCTATTACTTTCTTGCAATATCTCGCGTCGCAAACTCTTGGCTTTTTCATAGCCTTCAGTCTCAAGCTTCTGGAGCCGTTGATACTCTTCCGATTCTGGGGCGGTCATGTCCTGGTTCTCTTTGATCTGGAAAACCGCGTTCGCGCTGAAGAAAACCGCTCTGTGGTGCAGCTCCAGAGCTGCACGTAGTCTGCGGCGAACCTCGGCGGCACGCCCTTTGTCTTCCCTGATTTTATCGTCTTCAGAGTCCGAGGTTTCTGTCGGGCCCGTACCCGCATCGATCGCGGACGGGTCGTCGTCGCCGCTTTCTCGATGCATGTCCGCAAGGTCTGCACGGGCAGTTGCCACCAACTTGTCGGTTTCGTCTCGTACGCTCTCCCAGATATGAAGTGCTTCCTTGACGCGTGGGCTATTCTCGTAAAGCTGGCCTCGAGTCAATCGACCCATGATATAGGCCCTCTCGTCATTTTTGATGCTGTTTGCGCTTTGGTCAAGCATAGCATCGAGCACCTCGTCGACCGTTCTCATCGGTCTGCTTTTTCCTAGGAAATGCCGTCCGTAGGAACCGACCTCTGGATGTAGCACCGTCTGCCGCAGGTGGTTTAGCCAAATCCTCATGGTTTCCTCGTGATCCTCGGGATCCCAGTCGTCGGTTATCGGCGCGCCATCTTGATCGAGATTACATGCCTCCAACATACTCTTGAAAACCGTCTGGTAATGCTGTTCCTCGACAGCGGTGAATGGCATGCTTATCACGTATCTTTTCTGGGGCGGCAGCTGGATATCGTCTCGGACCAAAGCTTTCGTATGACGCAGGGCAATGGATCGAAAGATTTGCTGAAATATCCGCTTATGGTGCTTGATGAGATCTTGCCAAACTGGAGTCGCGTAACAGTGAGGCTGGTAACGTAGGAACAACAAGAGGCCAAACAGATCACCCACATCCTGCTTAACGGGGGTTCCCGTGATGCCCCAGGCATTGACTCGAGGAATCACTCGTGCTACGGCTGCAGCCTGGCTGTACCCGTTCTCAATCATTTGAGCCTCGTCTAGACACAGTCTCCACCATGATATTTGAACGAGCGGTGACTTGGTGCGAGGATATGCCCGCTCATATCGGCGAGACCTCTGAGGCGGGTCGGTTGTGAAGTGAAGTTCGGCAGATAAGACCGAGTAGGTGGTCACGACAATGTCATGTTCCGCCATCTTTCTTGCAAGCTCGCCGATTTCGCTTTCTTGAGATTTCTTGCAGCCTTGATAATGCAAGACGCGCAGTGTTGGTGCATGACGCGCAATCTCGGATATCCATTGTTGTCTTAACGACGCTGGCGCAACGATGAGTGTCGCACGACTTGATATGAGGTCTTGTTCAGCCACGGCTGCTTCTCCCGGAGATGGAATCCCTATGCGATGATGGAGTAAGACGAGTCCCAGGATCTCGATAGTCTTGCCAAGACCCATTTCTTCGGCCAAGATGCCGCCCTTTACTGCTTTCTCCGCAGTTTGGTAGAAAGAAGCATCTCGTGTGATTGTTTGAAACAAGTCGCTGACGAAGACATCTCCACCATTGCTGTCCTTGACAATACGGAAGCTATCGACGTTGGGCGCTGGGCGGTCATCTGGCAAAGGTTCGACCTGCAATCCTGTGCGACTAAGCTGCACTCCCTCTCTCGCGAGTAACCAACGTAATGTCCTCCTCTGATACGGAAATAAAGTTGCCTCCAAGCCTGGGACCTCAAATGCCGAGTCTTGGTCGTCCTTGGGTGGCACGAAAGCAGCTTCGTAGAAATCCATTGGAGACTCTGCAGGCCCATCGACAGCATGTTGTGGAATCGGAAAGAAGGACTCGATTAGATTTTGGCTAATCTTACGATCGGCGGTCCCTCTCAAAGGCAAATACGGCGAAGGTGTCTGGTTCCATAAGAGTTCGAGGGAAAGGTTCACCGTAATGATGCTTGATCGACATTCGATACTCATCTCAACGACGTACCCAATGTCTCCGGGGAAGTCATGCTTTGAAGTAAAGCCATTGAACTGCAATATCTTAACGGCAGTCTCTGAAATATCTCGAGGTTTGAGCGATATTGTAGCAGAGATGGACCCTTGGCGGGACTTCGGCCGGGAGGTCATGGAAAGACGATCATTTCTGATGAGGCCGAACTTGAGATGTGTTCCGGCGTCCTGTATATGAACGGCTTTCTTCACGTCTTGAAGTAAAAGGTCGGAGCATCGACGCGAAAAGGAGATATGTGCTCTAGCGATAGAAATGGGGGATGAGTCCAGGGCGGTGTCGACTTTTTGGCGCTTCACGGGCGGCTCTTCGCACGCCTTGCCTGGGGGAAGAGCCAGAAGATATTCACAGATGTGTGCCGGGAGGATGTCTGTCCTTACTGGTCAGCTAGATCCATCGAGTCGCGGCAGTTCATAAGGGCTCTGACCATCGTGTCCCACGGTTATGGCTTGAGACAAGACTTTAGTCCGTCGGGTAGCCTTTCGAGGCATCTTGGCGAACGAGCCGTTTCGAGGGATGCGGATGAGTAGCCGTACGAATGCACATGATTCGGAAACGAGTTACGAGTCGATCTTGTCGCGCCGGTCCAGATGAGATGAGCGAGGCTGTCAAAATAGTTGCGACAGTTGCGACAGTCGATATGCGCACTAGTCGAGAAAGGCGGAACAAGCAGTGATGCCGCCGAAGCAGCAATGCGTCATGTTACTGTGCAATCGGGTAAGCGGCATCAAGAGTCAACGCGACATTCACATCGTCAGTCGACAAGGACAGGCGCTGGCTGTTTGTGCCCGAGCCGCTGCTTTTTGTCTCCCCGCCACCACCTCCAAATGAAGTTGACTGCGACGAGGCAACCGCACGCCTGCCTAGCGGAGGCTCCACCCGGACAATAGCAGAGGGCCAATCGATAACACCAAACGTCATTGACGGCCGCGGCCGAGATCCAGGGACAGCCTTGCTTACCTAAGCGCTGCAAAGCTCAAGTGTCGAAAATTCAACGGCGCAGTGACAGCTCCGTGATTGAGGGCCTCCAGTACCGCGAGCTGGCAACTGCGCCGGCCGACATTTTACAGCAGGTATGTTTCGCAAATGCCGAATCTCCATGCCCCGTATGAGATTGAGACACTGGCTGACGGACTGAGCGCCGCCAGACATGAAAGCCCCGCGACTGCGGCCGCTCGCCCAACTGCTGGCGCCGAGCGTAGACTTTTGCGCCGCGAGCCAGACGAGATGGCTGCACCGGACGCGACCGCAACCCCCGATACCCAAGCCGCGGCCCTTTGTGCCCGACGTCCAGACCTTCCTCACGCTCATCGGCCGCGGCCTGAGCAAGCACGCCTCCAAGTTCCCGTCCTGGGACGCCCTCTTCTCCCTCAGCTCGCCGCAACTGCAGGAGCTGGGCATCGAGCCGCCGCGGACGAGGCGCTACCTGCTGCAGTGGCTCAACAAGTACCGCCTCGGCGCCCTGGGCCCCGGCGGCGACTTCGAGCACGTCCGGGACGGCCAGGCCCTGCTGCGCGTCGCCATGCCGCCCGCCCAGGTGCTTAGCAACGCGCGATGGGTCGTCAACGTCCCGCTCGACCAGGCCGACGCGCCCCAGGAGCAGCTGCCGGAGAAGCTGCCGCGGCCGCGCGGATACCTCGTCAAAGGCTTCAAGTCGATCGTCGGGCCCTACGCCATGCCCCTGCCCGGCCGGGACGGCGCCGTTGTCAAGGTGACGGAGGGCATGTGGGAGGACCGCCGCGGACACAAGATTGATGGCGGCGAGCGACGGAGGGCCGAGGTCCGCTTCAAGAGGCGATCTGCGGAGCGCAGGGCGGAGCTCGAGGCTCAGATGGGCCGCTGAAGGAAGCAAAAGGGGATTGGCGAATGAACGTGGATCTCGAGCAAAGCAGCGAGAGTACTGTCCATTGTTTGTATTATAGAAGAAACGTGCAACAAAATGCCATTACAGAATTTCTGACTCCAGCGACCGTGGCATCATGACTACTTCGTACACTGTGCTCTGCGAGCTTTGCGATTTTCTTTGGGAGGGTCCACGTAGAAATCGAGAGCTGAAAACCGAGGGCGGCTCCGAAAACTACCTCACGGTTTGTTTCCTCTTTTCCACGTATTGCCGTTTTCTGAAGAGCTCGTCCGGCAGGCCGTGATTTTGATGCAGAAAGAGAGGCAAGGCCGAGCCGCCCGGACATGGTGGGGCCGATGTCCCGGGCCTGGGGGAGCAGAGACCTCCGAATCGGCCCCATCGGGTCCAGCAAGGCCTCTTGCGGCCTCGGTGAATTGCTCTGCTCGACCACGATCTTTGAGTGTTACAGAGCCTGCGATACGGCATAATTTTTTTGACCTTGCACTCGATCTACGTCCCGTTCGGTGCCCGATGAGCACCACGGACCTGCCAGGCAGAGGTACAAGGCCGCCGCCGGCGAGTCGGGGCCCCTGTCACTCTTCCGTCACGCAAGAAGTCTCGAGACATGATCTTTCGTCATTAAGCCTCACATGAACTTTCCGTAGGGCTGAATTTTGTGTTGGTTGGTAAATGGATACACAAACCACGATACACAGACCAACGGCTGTGCAAAACAAGCTCGGAAGCTTCGCACAAGGTGGCGCCCAAGAGCAAGTGAAACTTAGAGTGCTGTAGGATTCGAGAGCTCTCAGAGACAAAAGTCCCCAGGCAGTTGGGGGCCAAATGTATGAAGTACAGTGTTGGTGGTGGTCAGCTTTCGAGAGGGTGTGAGAAAAGCCCACCCAGCGCTGCAGGCATCCACCTCGCGCGCACTTGATTCATCAATGGCCAATCGGTTCTCCTCGTTCCCCGTTGATGCATAACGGTAATACGGTATGACTGCACATCTCCAGATGCAAGGGCAGAGCCAAATGCTGGCACGTGGGTTTCCGAAAGGCCAAGCCGACCTGTTCCGTGCCACAACGAGGTGCTAATGCCAGCATTGAGAAGTGCGCTTGGAATCGACTGCCTTCGGAGCTATGTAACAATGAATGCAGAAAGTGACATATGTGCCGATGAGGTTAGCAGACTCTCAACGAGGAGAGCCGCAAGACTTCGATGATCGAGCCCTGAAGTATTGCCCCCGGACCAGATCGAATGCCGGCCGCCCGAGATCGATGAGTTATATTGCAAGATCCGGATGGACGAGAAGTCGGGCCTGAACATTCAACTAGTGATCTGCAGTAATGACTGGCGAAATACCCGATCATGGGCTTGACGAGTCATCTCCAGGGCAATATGCAGGGAAAACAGGGCGCGGGCTGGTTTCCGGGTTGTTTTGCGAATGATACGACGAATCCGAGACCATGTGGCAGCCCTGTCCGCATTACGGGGCTGAGTGCGGCTGGATCCCATTCTCGATGCCACGGGTTCTCGGCGTGCAACAAGGGCACTGCCGACCAAGGGACTTTTGCGTTCCGCCATAGAAAGTCCGTGAGACGATGCTATGCAGATGCTCCTGCTTGCCGAGTCTCATCCTTGCGCGTCCTTTCACCCTGTCTCGCCCTGCGTCATTCATGGACTCTGACGTCGGTAACCCCGAGGAAGAGCGTCTGATGCTGAGCCGCTGTATCACTTATCCCAAGTTCCCATCCCAGAACGACACGGCGGACGCTTGTTTCACAAGGACCTTCTCTCCAGTCGACAACACGTGAATGAACCCACTTCATGCTGCATGTGCATCGCTTAGGATCATGGGTCAAGGAAGTCGGGAGGAGCGGCTAATTTGCCACGAGGCGCAATCCGCCGCCTTGGTTCTGTGCGTCTGTCTCTTGCGTCTGTACTACATGTACCGAGTATACATACAAGCCGTCTTTGCCGCTGCGGTAGTCGTCTCTTGATGGGTGAGTCATGCCGGGTTGTGCAATCGACAGGTGATGACACCACGCCCTCGGAATCGTGGAGGCTCATCAAAGCGCCGGGAACAGGATTTGATCCAAACTCGTCAACCAATGAATAACCTCTTCAGATCAAAGGACTCGAGTCTCTCGGCGTCAAGAGTGTGCAGTCTTCGTAATACACGCATGTTCGGGAGCACTTCTAGCCTTGAAGGTTCACTGGAGACGCTTCAGGATGGCCATGTAAACGCACAAAGCGCTTTCCGAGGATAGATCGAGCAGAAGATACCTTTTACCAAGTATGGAATTTTCTGCATACGCTGAGAGCCTTCTGCAATGAGGCCATGCGCATGTACCATACCCAACCAGGGTTGAGGAGTCGCACGAAGCTTGGCAGAACCTTGTGAATTCCAGAATGGCAACAGGGCCGAGAGATCTTTGAGCTCAGAGTACAGATGCAAAGCGGTAAGTCGTTAAAAACACACGCCTCACCATGAGCGTGGGGCGTCAGGCCTTGGTTGACCATGGCTTCTCAAGGCGCGATTATTCACTAGGTAGTGAGCTGCAATACGTGACTTGCTGAAAGTCCCCGGCAGCTGTTTCATCGCCATTGTCTTGTGTCCATCGTTCTTAATGAGAAAACTCCTAGTTGACGATAGAAACATGGACATGGACCCATGGTAAGTGAAGTGCATTATTAAACGAGCTGGCGAATCACTTTACTCTGCCGATCTGAGGTTGTAGAGCCAAGGATGTGGTCATGACTGGGGTTTCTAAACTTCAGATGGGCCTCTGAGCTACATCCGTTAACAAGCGGAACTAGCAGGCAGCTCGGCGAAATTCGAAGGTGTTTATTCCCGAGCTCGGAATTTCGGAAGGGCCTTCGTGACGATCGCATGGTGCAGCAAGGGAACCATTGCCAAGCTTCACCGCAAGCCTTCAAGAAGCGAACAGGGCCCGTGCTTCGTCATGGACGATATCCGGTGGCCTTGGTAACGTTTTACAAAAAGAACGAAGCGTACTCTTGCATCGACGCGAACTGTGATGTATCATTCATTACCGGGGTGGCAGGTGTGGCAGGCACGAGAGTTGGTGAGCGGAGGAGCGTGACATATGCCGGCAAGCTTGCTACTGTAAGAGTACGGATTAGCTGCTTCGATCTCCGATCAGTCTCAGTACGGCAGCCGAGCAACAAGTGGTGCAGGCTGCAGATTGCCATCTGCAATGTATCGTTAACACGAGGGAACAGGCTTCCGCCCACACACACCTGCGCTCACCCTCTCCCGTTTTATCGAGACGCCACACGCGGCTAGGTAAGCAGCGCTGCACGCCAACAGAACAGGCCACGGTTCGTGATGTACAGTGCTGTATGTGTAAGTATGCGAGATGGTTTTCGCAGCAGTGGGTAGGCCATTGCTTGTGGCACGAGAACCCCCACGACTGCGGCTTGGCGGTGCGACAGCAGCAGCCGTTGGACGTTGCCGAGGATCAGAGAATGCAAAATAGAGGGCACCATCAATCTGAATTCTGCACCGTTGTCGCGCCCACTATGGAGCCAATGTAAATCCGCAAAGGAGCGGCAAAAGACGACCAGGCCGCAGAAGGGGGTTAATGGCGTTGTTCCTTGCGATAGCAGCCAGCCAGCCTCTAGTTGGCAAATTGAATCCCTGCTCAGTAGCATGGTGTGGCTCGGGGGCTCAGAAGCGCAGCTCCAAGGCCGGCCCTGCATAGTTGTTGGCTGCCATCTGCCCTCATTGTCTTGCCAAGGCTGAGTCGACAGTCCGTCTGCCCAGGAGTTATATTGGCGCCGACCTCCAGAGCGCCTGGCAGGCGGGGTTGCCGGCCGTCTTCTGTCTCGGCACCTTATTCACTGGTCCCGGCAAGTGCTGCAGCCCTTCGGACGTTTGCTGGCCCCCATCCCCGGTCGGCGCCCATCAGCGGCCGGTCCCCCGCTCAACGCCGCTGAAACTTTTCCGGTTGGCCTCGGTTTTGTCCCCATAGGCATCCATGGCTGACTTCCCATCGAGGTTCGTCCAATGAACCACTTGGCTCCGCAGGAAAGGACTATTGGTGAAGACTTTGGAGAAGGAGAGGCGAGCAACTCCGTCCGTTCCGATGTGCGTTCTGCAGGAAGTACCACACGGAGCCAACAACTGCAGCACTCGTATCGGGCTCTTGGCCGGGCGGTCTCACCTGCGGTCAAAGTGACTGCCGCGGTGAGATTTGATGCGTTGGGGGTTTGGTGGTCGGCAAGGCAAGGGTTCGAAAGTTCCTCCACCTTGTACTACTGTGACGAGCTTTCACGCGCCCTTTGCATCCGGTGTGCCCATGCAGCCGGTCTCATACCGTAGCCCGCTTGCACGTGCCGAGAATAGAAGAGTGACAGAAACATGACAGAAGGAACGCCAACAGGGTCGCAGGCTTGAGGTGCATACAGTGCAGGACTAGGTATAGAGCCACATATGTACGAATACGTATGAGGTCCAACCACCGCCAAGGTGGGAGATGCCTCCACATCTAGCGAGGGAGTAGAACCGAGGAGTCGCGTGCCTGGTGAGTCGAATCTCAAAAACCAATGTTCTTGATTCAACCAAGACCAGCATTTTTCTTTGATGTCTGAAGTCGCCAAACTATTGAATCTCTCATCGGTCTTGATGCTATTGCACACAAGATATGCTTGGGAGAGCTTGCGGATGACGGTGAGAGCGGTCCTCGTGGCCTGTGTTGAGCTATTATTAGATGACTGGTGGTCTCGCATACTCATACGTACGTGCAAATGGTAGGGCCCATTAGCGATAGGCGCGGTCCGCGATGCAATGGTGTGCCCAGAACAACTTGAGCAGAAGAGGCCGCCGCGAACTTGTTCGACGCTTCGCACATGAGGCTACCCGCCTACTTCGTACCCGCCCGCCCACCACCAAAGCTCGGATGGGGGCCACCATGGTCGGCGATCGCCTCGCCCCGCAGCCAGGGGCCTCTTCGATTGCAGTCCACCAGCTCGTGATATGCCGCGCCGAGGTACAGGGGGTCGTGCAAAAAGACATTGGAAACATTCCCTGGACGTCCTGGGCGTGTCGTATATCTCGCTTCTGGCGATTTGCCTAGCGTGCGCCGCCCCTTTGCCTTGTTTGCTTAGATGAAGCAGCTTGCTCATTGGCGATTGGTCCATTTCCAGGGCTGTTCTAGAACGTCCGACTCCGTCTTGAGATCCCTTGAATCTCCGGAGGGCGATGCGTGGTGGTTGAGCCACAGTGATGAACGCACAAAACAGTCCGGTAGGCCGGTGACTCGAAGAGTCAAGGAGACTTGTCCCGATGGCGGCGTGGGAGGCTCGACTCTGCAGCTGGGGGTGAATCACGTAGGGATGAGCATCTTGTACAAAGGAAATACGAAGCAGGATCAAGGATTGTTGCCATTACCGCTTCTTTTCCAACTCGTGGCATAGGTCACATTGGCCCGCGAGAGACCGGCAACGCATCGAGCAATCGACGCCATCATGGTCGACGTGTTGTTTTCCCTGGACTGCAGTGAGTGTCGTGCCTTGATCGGAAATGTTTAAGGAACGCCAGCAGTCTTGAGACATCGTGCGAGCATAGTCTCCACGACGACTTATGCCGCACGGTGCTTAATCATTGCTCTTCTGAAGCATTCAACGAGGCTCATCTCCCCAAGGTTTCCGACTGTGACTCGTGACCGCGTTGAAATTCAAGCTCGCTGGCAAGGGAGGTGGGTGGTACTTTCCTAGGGCCGTTGACGAGCCTTGTTGCTCCTTCCGTTCAGCTGGGTGCATGTCATTGCCTGTTTTGGCCAGCACTGCGGTGAGTGGTCGCTGACGCTGCCGGTTGACAGCGACTGACTTGGCTGGTACTCGGCAGGTACCGAACCGCCCCGGAGACATGAAGGTAGGTACGAAGTAGGTAGGTTTTCGACATCGCTGGAAACACAGCTCAACGTCGACTGTCTCGGTGTGCGAAATGCGTCACAAGGTAAGGGACTTGCACCGCATGCGGGTGAAGAAAAACACGCCCTCCCCCTAAGGTACTATCTCTCTCAGTGCTCAACCACAGCTCTATCAGGCTTGCGCTGACAGAGGAAGGGGGGGCATGTTTTTCTTCACCCACTACGAATAGCACCGGTAACATCTAAAATCCATTACGGGCGCTTGCGGATCAGGGACCCCTGCACTGGCTCAGGCCCCCGCAGGGGACGCCGTCGTCTACCGTCAGAGCTCCGAGTCGCCAAGTTCAGAGATGGGGTCTTGTTGGTGGAAAATACCACAAGAGCATGTCGTGAGCAGTCACCGTCTTTCCGGTTGCCTGGGCTTGTCTCTGATTTTGGCGTCGCTTGATCCTTGCTCTGGCCTAGCGTCTGTCGATCTCACTTGACAAGCCAGTCCTGTAGCCAGTCCAGACGCCTGTCGGCAACACGACAAGCTACTACATGCAGCACAGCTCCAGAAGCAAGGCGAGAAGCCGAAAGCGAGAGACAATAGCCACGTTGGGACAACAAAAGGCCTAGCGAGGCTGCTTACCTTGACGTCGTCGCGCCCGAGAGTCAATCTCACGCCCCTGGTTTTTCGTGCGCCCCGCTGCTTCACCGTCGAAGCTGCTCCTCCAATGCTCATCCTCCGATGCTCACCAACCCGCGCCTTGCCGAGACAACGAGGGCACGGAGCAATTTGACTCTTACCGAGCGCAGGCACTTCTGCCATCAGCCCCTCTGTGCTCCCCCACGGATTTGCGGAGCCCAACTCTGGGCACTGCGACGTCCATCGACATCGTGCTGCTCGCTCATAGCCGCAGTGCCCCAATCCTTGACAGCACCGGCGGATTTATTAACCAGGCTCAGAGGGAGGAGGGGTGTACCTGTGAAGCATCAACGGCCTGGTCACCATGGCTTCAGGGCACGTCGGAGGTGTATCCAGAATTCGGAGTACGAATAGTAGACATGACCTATTTGGGACGGCGAGTTCGCGGCAGGCAACGGCGGAGGTGGGTCGTCCAAGGTTCTTCCTGCCTTGCCGGCAAGACACGGGCTCACCTTGCCAGTTACCTTGATTGATGAATTTGACGTATGGCTGCTACAGGTATCGATACCTGGCCGCGACCTTTCCCGGACGTCTCGGAGACTGGCGACCGGCTGGTATCGCCCGTGTTCCGCGTCTGTCGAATGTGCCCTTGCGGCACCAAGCATCGCGACGCCAAGCAGGTACCATCATGGTCCGTCGCCTTACCGGGCTCTGATGCCCTGAGACCCCTGGCCTTCCATCCGCCCTCCCACACGCCCGCCCGCTCTGGAGCTCCAGTCCTAACAGCCCTCCCTCCCCTCCTCACCTCAGGGTCGTGACGTGCGCCGGCCGGCCGCCCGTATGCGCGGAGCCCCATGTTCGCGGGGACTGGCGTTGCAGATCCGCTGGCAGATGGGCCGAGCAGAGTCCAGCCCCAGCATGATGGTGTGGTCTTGACCTTTTGGGGCCGCAGGCGCGCCGACGAGGATTCCCACGACTATTATAGACCTGCTTCCCGCGCCGGCCATACGTCCCTGGCCCGTCGGTTCTGCTCTTGCTTTTACGAGTGGATACGCAAGACCGGACGACACCTTGGACGATATTCCCTTTTTGTCGAGGACTTTTGTTCATCTAATCGATATAAAGCCTGGCGGTTCCCCTTCTCCCCTGACGACCCTGACCCGAGACCTCACCTATGTATACATGTTATTGAATCGTCTTCCTTACAACATCATCAATCCACCACGCGAATGAGACGTGAGCCATTCTCGGTCAAATCAACTTTGTCACTCTAGTCATCGTCCGTTTCAATCGTCTGGAAACTTAACCCAAGACCAATCTGAACGTGGCCAACGCCGTGTCCGACTGCAGTGTCAAGCGGAACAATCTTCACCAACGTGCGTCTCACTATCCAAGTCAACATCACGGCATGGCAGGACCCAAAATGTCAAGGCAGAGCGTATCAGACTCAGGCCATAACCACTGTGCGTCGATACCAGCAAGAAAGTCAAAGGCTACTTCCAAAGACGTCGACTGGGCAGACGTGACGGATCCCGAGGAAAGGAGGCGGATACAGAATAGGATTGCACAACGGAAATTTCGTAAGTTGCCCATGGCGGAGCAGGCGATGGCCAAGACTAATGCAACGTACAGGGGAAAAGGCAAGGGAAAATCGAGAAAAAGCAGAGCGCGAATCTCGCAACCAAGAGCACGCCGGCAACAGCTACCGTATCCCGGTGGGCACAGACATCAGCGGCGGACAGGATCTCTCGGGACTGCCTTGGGGCAGTATGAACCTGAGTCTCATGGTCTCGCGAGGCCACGAGGCTGAGAGCCGGCGTAGCAGTGGGCGCGGGACACATGTCGGCGACGAGCCGTTCGCCAGCTCACCGTACGCAGTAATGGTCAGCCCCGGCCTGTACCAGTCGACGCCCAGCTACGGTAGCAGCGGCGGGGAGGACGCCTTTTACGACGACGCAAACTACCTGTACGATGCAGCGGTAGCGCCGGCGTTCCCACCTCCGGCATGATGCATACTGGCCATTGTGCCCTTTTGTCCTCCGCCATGGCAGCGCCAAGCTTTGATTCAGCTGAGCGGCAGGCCCATCACTCGAGCCGCTCACGTGCAAGCAGTGGTGTTTTCTGGCGCCCAGTACGGATCACCGGGGACACAGACGACAGGGGCTTTTTCTTCCTTGTTTCCTCTTTTTCTTGTTGGCAAAGTTGATTCGCAGGCGCTTCACGAAGCATGAAAGCACCAAAACAATAGATATGCTGCAGAAGGAATGGCAAAGTCGCAGACCACACGGCACTGCAAGGGACGGCGTTCTTAGGGGTTCTCTGGATACCAAGGCGGTACGAGTTGTTGGATGCAACCACGAAACCGACTCCCATTCAATTTTTTTTTTGCGGGGGGTGTAGCAGGTGTTGACAGAACGGAAATGAAAAATCTCTTCTATCTTGAAATTCTACCTCGTACTCTAGCCTCAATCATGTGCTCTTGGCTGTTGAGGTGTAGCTGGAGCCTGGTGGCATCTCCGCACTTGCAGTACGTTGGTGCGGCTACAAGATAAACAACGTTTTAGTGCGATGCGCAAGCACATGCCAGCTGGCGACAAATGTTGTCAATGAAGATGCAAATCTCATGGTTTTTTTCTCTCTGTTAATGTGCATGCAGCAGCGTCGCGCACAGCCCAGCAGAGTCTGGAAGTCAACGAGACGGACGACCAGCATCGCGATCCACTCGAGCAGACGGACGCGTTGGTTGCCGACGAGCAGCAGTGTTGCCGTGCGCCAAGAGCTCGCCCGAGCGTCACTGCTGCGGCGCTGACCAATTTTTAGACCGCAGGCGTCTCGACGTGGATCTGCCTCTTACACTGGAATACTACGTGGGTTTATTGGTGCCAAGATGACGGGGGTGGGCAGCCATTTCCGGGACAGCGTGGAGGGGGATTCAGTATCGTGATGGCGATGGCCTGTTGCTTGGTGCGAATCTTTGACGAGTCGAGGCTTTGACAAAGCGATGCTCGTCTTGTAAAGAGAGAGATGGGGGACGTCAATGCTCAGTCTACGGCCCGTCTCATGCCCAAAGAGTGGCGGCTGCAGTCACGGCGTCCGCGGCAAGTAACGATCGCCCACATCAACCTCTGGTGGACCCCGACCGCTGCTACTGATCCTGTTCCCCGTTGAAGATTTCGCGCGCGCCGCACCGAACCGCCCCGAAGCGCGCCGCGGCTCGGTGGTCTCGTGGCGACGGGCGGCCCGCGAGTCCCACTTTCTGGGGGACGTTTGTTTGTCTCGGCGTCGGACGGCCCCTGTTTCGTCTGATCTTGCCGTCCAGCTTCGGCGGGGATGGGACGTGGCATGAGATTGCAATAGGGTTGGGCGACCCTCTTGCGGCGACAAGCCTGGACTGACAGGCACGTGCGATGCGCGAAATCGACTCCGTCAAATCGACGCAGGAGTTTGCAGAAACTCCGGCGACGTACGAGGCGGCGTCAGTCAGCTTGCGGCTTGGGAAAGAAGAGGGCATGGGCCCAGGCATCACTCCGGAGCCCTGCCGGCGAAAGATGTTTTGCAATGATCAAGGAATAGGAGTGTACGAGTCTCGACCGCATGACGCATCTGCAGACTGACGGCTTCAAAGTCGAAGCAGCCTGCCGTCGACCAACCTCTGGGCCTTGCAGCTGCACCATTGGCAATCTACCAGGATGCTTGGCTCGCGCGCATCCATGCCGCTTCCCAACCCAGGAGAGGCAAGGTCAAAGGTTAGACGTCGGCGCAAACAAAACTACGTCGGGGTTCGTGAGACACGCGCTAATGTAAGGTAGGCCTGTGCAGCAGCGTCAGCGCGAGAACCGAAGGGAGGCCGCGGAGAAGGTCCAAGGCGGTGCCCGCATCGAACGAGCCAGGATGCAAAGGCGCGGAGTCATAGACATTGCGAACGATGGATATATTCCAGGAATAGCAACATGAGGCGAGAGGGCCAGTCCAGACGCATAGGCTCGCCTATGGACTTTTGCAATGATGCGTCTTCTGCGGGCTCCACGGGTCCCACTGGGCGGGCGGCTCTCGACGGATTCGAGGCCCCTCCCGCCCGGTCTGGTAAGGCTTCTACTGTACGAATAGGTCCTGCAGAGATTGGACGAGTTTTTGGTGGGAGGGGTGGGCGGCAAAGATCCAAGGATCCTTCCTCGCATAGATGAAACGGCATTCGCTGCCCAACATCTTCCGATCCATAGCCGGGGGAGCTGATGACCGCCTACGTGTGCTCGATAGCAATAGACACATGCCGTGCCTACGTAGCCATGTAAGTAACGTTGAATTTGTGCGCGTGTCCGTGCATGGGAGCTACAGCCTCGATGGCACAGGGCTGCCTTTACCTGAGGAACAAGGAGGGTGTGAGAAGAGGCGGAGCAATAGAGCGAGGCTGCCATGGAAGACGCAGAGAAGCTGGCTGACCTGCTGCACGGCGAGGGCGAGACCCGGGGCTTTGATGACGGCCTGGCCTTCGGTGACTGTAAGAACTCCTGTGCTCCTGGTGTGCAGGCAGCAGAGTCCTCCGTACATGCGTATATGCAAGGCAGTCTGGACGCCTGCGTGCTGCCTCTTGATCGGGCGGTCGGGCGAGGACGTCGACGAATGGCGCCATCTGGGCGTCGCTTGTGACTGGATCCTTGCCATGTGTACTCTCTGTCGGCTCCGCAGCAGTCCATCGGAGCCGCACGGCATTCGACCGAGGAGCGCGGCTAGGAAAGGAAGAGAAGGGATACCTGCCTGCCTCCGTCGGAATAATTCAACGGGAGGATAAAGTGGCGCGATGGACTCGTTCCCTTCATCATACTGTACCGTACATTGTCGATGGTGTGCTTCAATTGCCGTGATGCATTTGCCATGCAGAGAAAATGAGGCTCCAAAATCTCCATGTTTGTCGTCTGTGCTGGATTTGACATGTTTCGTTTCTTTAAAAAAGAAGGATATGGACCAGATATGACTATATTGTCAATGCCATGGCTGGTATGAGGTCTTGTTCTGGACGATTTGCAAAATGATTGAGTTCCGGATCCGTTTCAAAGTTGTGATGTTTTTCTGCGTTGCGCCTCAGTTCTGGCATGAGAAAGAGCAAGAGCAGCTCGAGAAACATCGTCATGCCTCGGCGCTTGCCTTAGGAAAAGGGCCATGCGATGACACTAGTCCCTTTTTGTGCAAGCCCCTCCGCCACGTACCCGCTATCCAGATTTCTCCACTACACCGCCCGGCAGAATCAGACAAGCGCCTGTCCGGACCCCTCCAAGCCCGAGAAGGGAAAAAAAAAAAGTTGGCTAGCTATGGAAGTATTGACGAAGGCCGTTTACGCAGTGCCAAATTTATTGCAATCACCTCATCAGCGATCACGACTGACTTTGACAATCTACTTTCCAAGGTCGGCTGTCCGAATTAATCCTGCAAGGCATCAGACGGCAAAAGTCTAGTCCTTGAGTGTTGTACTCCAGCCGTGAAGATTCGTCACCGCCTGTATTTCCATCATGACCGGAGCGGCAGAAACGGCTGCGGCGGCCCCTCCTGCCAAGAAGGTCCTGACTGATCAGGAAAAGGGTATGTAAATTTCTAACCTGATTCCTTTTCGATCGCATAGTTGATTGACGCATCACGTCCACTTCAGAGGCCAGGGCCAAACGCCAGGCCAACGCCCGCCAGAGGCGAGCCGAGGAGCGAAAGGCCAAGCGCCAGGTCAAGGCTCAGGCCAAGCGAGAGCGTAAACTCAACGTCAAACGCAATGCCAAGTGGACCGACGAGCGTCGCGCAGAGATGAAGGCCAAGAAAATTGCCACTAGGCCGCTCAAGCAGGAGAGAAAGCGACAACGGCTACTGATTCGTAAAAAGAAGCTCGAGATTCAGGCTCAGAAACTTCTTTCTGACGCCAAGAAGGCTGGTGAGCTCTATGAAGCTCTGACGAAACTCAAGGATGTGCGTCAGCTGCCCAAAGAATACCAATCCCTTGTAATGAGACGGTCTGCTGACTTGAGTATAACAGCAAGCGGACGCAAAAAACAAGGCCGAACTCGATGAGAAATATGATATAGTCATTGACGACAACAGCGATTCCTCTTCTGACACCTCCTCCGATGCAGGCTCAGACTCGGGCTCAGATAGTGAGGGCGGTGCCGCGGTAGTTCCCGCGCCGGCGGACGCGCCAGCTGATGAGATCGCCCTGAAGCAACGCCGTGAGAGCGACGCGGCTTCTGTGCGAAGTGCCAGGGGTCTCGATGAGGCCGACCCTGAGCAGCCCAAAGCCGAGACCAAGAAGAAGTCCAAGTCCAAGAAGGCCGAGTCAGAAGACGTTGAGATGCAAGATGCCAACGAGTCCGTGGTAGTGGAGTCTCCTGAGAAACCAGAGGCTGTCGACTCAAACGACCAGTCCAAGGAGTCCAAGGGCAAGCGCAAGCGCAGGGAAGCGGCGGATGACGGCGCTCAAGTGGAGGAGCCGGCCACCAAGAGGGACAAGAAGGAGAAGAAGAAGGGAAAGAAAGAGAAAAAGGACAAGAAAGAGAAAAAGGAGAAGAAGAACAAGGCCAAGGCCAAGGAGGATACCGAAGACGAGGTTGAGGGCCAAGAACCCGCGTCAGCTGCTGCTGAGAAGTGGAACGTTGGTGAGCTCGAGGGCGGAGCGGCGCGACAGGACAAGTACATGCGCTTGCTCGGTGGCAAGAAGGCGGGCATCGCTGCGCCTTCCACGTCGGGCAACAAGGCGGACAAGTCGTCGTCTGTCAGGGCCGAGGCAGACATTCAACGCCAGTTCGAGGTGGGCATGAAGATGAAGGCCGAGGGCACCGGTCACCGACGCGGGCTCGGCGCCTGATCCATCATGTGCACGCAAGCCAGCGTCCTTGACGGAAATGGATTTTGTACTTAAGGCATTACTGCTCTCTCCGGCTATGTCCCGGGACAGGCAGAGCATGGCGTTACACGAGCGACAAGACAGATACCAAGGGAACACCGAACAAAGATGGCCCGATTCTTCGACGAGTGTATGTTGATGGAGACTCTGCCACCTTCCTGCAACGCTTCTCTGACCAGTGACCTGGTAAAACAAGACTTTGTGAAGATAATTCATGGGGCCAGGCTCGTGGCCTCGTACAGTATCATAGTATTATGTGGGCTGTGCCCAGCACAAGCGCGGTAACCACGCAGACTCACTATGTGTAGTAAGGGTAAGTGGCCCAAGATGCGAGTGGCATACTCTCCCTGCGTCCTTGGTCATATACAGCAGTCCCCTCGGGCACTTCCGCCTGTCTCAACATACGGCACCATCGCCTCCATCCGAGATTTAAGACGGTCCGCTGCACAGAGAACTCCTAAAGAGCGTATTTGTAGCAGTCATCATGTTGCGTTTTACCGGCCGCTGCTCGTTGTCTTGACTGTTTCTGGCCTCGACCCGTCGCACCGCGTGTCGCAGTCTCGACTAGCCGAAGAAGCGCGCCAGGGCCTCAAAGGCCAGGCCGCCGAAGATGACGAAACCGAGGATGGCTACAGGACAATAAGACTGTCAGTCGCGTACAGATTGGACAGAGCGGTGTATGGAGCAATCGTAAAGTAAAAGTCGAAGAGCGGCGTGAGATCAACGAGGCAAGAGCACATACCAAGCCAAAACATGGAAATGGGTGACTTTGGCATCTCCTTGACGCGCTTCTTGGTTAGATCGTCGGGCTTGCCCATGCGCGCCTCCTGATCCTTGGCGAACTTGGCGTTCCTGCGGCGTTGTTCGAGTGTTTGCGCCTGTATGCCGCACAAGGCGAGCTCTCATGTTAGTACTCTGCATCCCCCCTAATCGGCCAAGGCGGCCTATAACGTGTGCCTCAAAGGGATTGACATCATACCATTATGACTCTGAGAATTTGCTTCCAAGCAAGTATTGGCAACCGTCCGTGTACTCTAGATAATTTCCTCTGCGGAGCGCTGGCTGTCGATTATTTGACGACAATCGAATCGGTGGTGTAGATGGTTCAAGGTGGATAGCACGAGATGAGGGCGACGCGTGTGGGTTTTCGGGGACAAGAGGCTACGTCTCCTCACAGAGGGTCGCGATGGCCAAGAGCGGGCGATTGGGCGGTCGAGAGGGAGAAGAGGTGTCTTGTATTTGTCCTCTTGGGCGGGCGAAGACGGGGAGCAATCGCAGGCGCCGCCGCTCTACACGAGGTACTTTGGAGTTGGGGACATGCTGTCGTCAAAAAGGCGGGTCCCTCTCCCTTCCTTCAAGGCCGCCGCCCCTACACCCCTGCAAGGACACGGTACACAAGGAGCACCGACAAAGAACGCCGCCTGTGGCTGGAGTGGCCCCTCCCTTCCTCGGGAATGCGGGGTGCGCATGAGGCATCTGGTCGGCACCACGGCTTCGGAGCAGCTCAATGCCGCTGCACCGCCACAGAAATCCAGGGTATCTCGGCGAGAGCCACATTTTAGCCTCTTTCAAGATGGACGCCGGCGTTGCATTTCGTCTCTTAATGCACCTGGATCCGCCTCTTTTCAGCCTTGCCTCGCATCATCCCCATTCCACATCGAGGCGCGCTCTGTATCCCTTTCCAGGACACTTTGCGAATGGGATCTCGAGATGGCGGCTAAACGCATATCGCAGCTTCTGCTCGCCTCGGCACACCCACGAGCGCCCCTGAGCTCCGTACGAGCTATTCAGACGTCGCCGAGGAGATATGCAACGACCAAGCAGCCAAACCCCACGGTAAGCCCACAAAATCCATCGTCTTTGACAAGCGGCACGAGTCATTACGTGTGACTCCTAAACAGATAATCATTGTAGGCTGACAATGATGCTTGGCGAGGGCCAGACTCAGTTCTACAAGACTTTTACTCGTCCAGTGGCCAAGGTCCTCCTTCTGGCCGTCTTTACGTATCAAGTGGTGTACTGGTCGTGGGTGAAGCTCGAGGCCGACGAGGCTCGTGTCGAGGCGGACTGTGAGATTTCTTACGGCGAAACACACTTTCTACGAGATGGCTGACTGTCGACAGCTACGATTGCGAAGCTCGAGGCACAGGTTGGTGCATACGCCGCGAAAAAGGCAAAGGAAACTGGCAAGGAGGGCAATGGCAAGACGGCATAATCACGGCAGGATTCCAGACCACCTGTCAAGTGCAAAACGCCGCAATATGAAGCAAAACGCGACGAGGAGTCCAACTCCAGCTGAGACGTCCATAGCCGTACATCATCTCGAGATACCCTGACGCGATATTCCCAACTGAAGACAGGTCGCTCGGTACAGGAACTCAAGGCATCATATCGTCGGCCGCCGGGCGTCAGCTCTTCACAACCAGCGATCCCGTCAGCCTCGTGTCCCGACTACTGGCTCCCACGTGTATCGAGTACTGTCCCGCCTGCACAACCCACCGCTGGCGAACCACGTCCCATTGACTCAGGTCGCGCCGCGTAAGGCCGAAGCGCACTGCTTTCGACTCGCCCGGTTGCAGCGTCACCTTTTCGAAGCCCCGCAGCTGCTTGAGCGGGCCTCCAGGGATACCCAGATACAACTGCGCAACCTCGGCACCGGCTACTCGACCATCATTGGTTACACGAGCCTCGACGATGACCAGCGTTTCCCACAGGTCTGCTCCTGTGCTAGCAGAGCAGCGCAACTCGGCCGTCTCTTTTACAGCGAGGGAAGAGAAGGCAAAGGTGGTGTAACTCAGTCCGAAGCCAAATTCAAACCTTGGCGTAATGTTGCGGGCATCAAAGGCGCGGTAATCGAGATAGACACCCTCGCTATAGTCGCATTGAGGACTCGTCGTGTTGGCGCGGCGCCCGCAAGGTGCCAGCACGGGGTAATCGCTCTCGTTACGCGCCAGCGTGTATGGTAGCTTGCCCGAGAAATTGGCCTCCCCGTAGAGCAACCGCACGAGGGCTCGTCCGCTATCCTGGCCTGGTAGATGTGCAATAATGGTGGCCGTCACGTTTTCGTGCTCGATCCATTGGTCAACGAGACGGATGCCCGCGGCGTGTACAATAACTATCGTGTTTGCGCATCGCGAAGCGACGTGACGTACGAGTCCATCACTGGCGTCGTCGTGCAGTCCGTCGCGGTCCCAGCCCTCGGTAGCCATGGCATTGATGAAGACGAGACAGGCCTGGGTCGCTGCGTTGACGTCGGGCTCTAGGGAGGTGACGTCCCAGTTCACCCACGTTCCGTCTACCTCTGCTCTCTGCTGTATGGCGCTCAGGGGCTTTGAACCAAGTCAGACCTCAGTGCATTCTGCGGGCGATGCATGGATTGGCAGATGGCCAGAGATTCGCAGACTTACATCGCTGATGTAGGGAGGCGCATTGGCTCCCGCCCTTCCGCCGACGATGATGGTGCCGCCTCTGGCAGCCTGATCAAAGTGCCTTTCGGTGCCGAGCACCGCCTGAGTCAGGTCGCGCGAGGACGTGTAGCCCAGCTCAAATGCCCTGTCGACGTTCTTTATCGAGGGTATCGCGGCGTCGTAGCCAAAGACAGAGAGCATGGCCATCTTGCCCCTGAGCGGCAGCGCACTCTTCTTGTTCTTGACCAGTACGTGCCCGGCGACAGCGCCGTCGAGAAGGACCGGCTTGGACGCCGGGACTCGAGCATCGACGGGCTGATGCGGCTCAGTCAGGTTCTTCATGCCGACGCCTGGAGGAGGGAACTCGACTCCATCTAGGCCGACCAGATACCATGCAGCAATGATTCTAGTTTCCCGCGGTTAGTGGATTTCCAGGCTCAGCTGAATCCATCCTCGCATTAGAAGGAGCTTACCTGGTGGCCATGTCCGTCAGCCTATCTTCACTGACAGACCCATTGCGGACCGCCTCCGTGAGGTTGTTTCCCCAGGCCCCTCCATATGGCACCACCATGTCGAGCCCGGCGTTGGCGCTCTGCACGCTGTGCTGAGCGTTCCAGTCGAGCAGGACGAAGCCGTCAAAAGCAAGCTCCGACTTGAGGATCCCGTTCAGGAGCCTGTCGTTGTCGCAGCCGTACGTGCCGTTGATCCGGTTGTAGGAGCACATGACGGAAGCAGCGCCCGCGCGCAGGCCGTCCATAAAGGGCCACAGGTAGTACTCGTGAAGCGTCTTATCATCGATGTTGGATGAGGCGGCCTCGACACCAAAGTACGGACGACGATACGTCTCTTGCTCGTTGCCGATGAAGTGCTAAGGCGAGGCGGGCCATGATCAGCCTAGATTTGCGAAGACGAGAGTTCAAGCCGTGATGTGTCCTCTCAGGATCGATGATGAGTCCGCGCTCAAGACGTTAACTGACCTTTATGTTGGCTATGACGCCGGCTTCTTGGTGTCCTGCCACGGTCTCGGCATTGAGCTGGCCCGACAGATAGGGGTCGACGGAGAAGCCCTCCCAGTTCCTGCCACCGAGCGGTGTCCTGCCCAAGGGTCCGGCATTGGGACCGAGAATGACGTTGACTGATTGTCGAGATTCGAGCGGTCAGCGTTCACGTCGAGCTCGCCACGGATCAACCACTTTGGCTCGACCTACCGCCCTTTGCTTTGAACTCGCCGCCCATGAAATAGGCACGCCGACGGGCCAGGCCCCGGTCCCAGGCCGCGCCGACGTGCAGGCCGGCGGGATAGGCGTTGACCATGTCGGTGGCGCGGACGCCGTTGCCGGCATCGTGGAGGCACATGCCGGGCCAGCGCAGGCGCGGCACCGACCCCGAGTTGCCGGCGCAGACGTTGTCGCGCGTGGCGAAGCCCCTCGTCACGTTGGCCTTTTCCTCGAGCGTCATCTGGCCAACCAGCCGGCTCGCCCGCGCGCGAGCATCGGCCCAGGATGGGGTGGCTTCGCGGCCGGCGGCTTGAGCTTTGCGTGGTGCGGATTTAGTAAGACACTGGCTGTGAGGATCGGGGGACGTAGGATGAGGAGATTCACCATCACCGGGAAGGACTCGGGCTTCAACGCCGAGCACTGTCAAGAGGATACATCCAAGCAGTGTCATCGGTAGCCGCATTGTAAACAGCCGATGTGTGGAAGCTGTTGTCGGAGCAGCCACCGCGAGCTACGAGACGGGGACGTTGGTTGGTGGCAGCGGATGGTGCCGAAGCTAGTGAATCCGAAGATGAAAAGAAAGATGGATGGATGAACAAGTATTTTCCACATCAACTCTTCTCGTCTCGAATCTTCAAGGCAGTGCGTCCTTTTATCGCGATGCATGCGGGTGCAGCCGGACGAGGCTTCCGCTCCAATTGGGCAGACGACACTCAAAAGTTGCTTCTTTTCTACACGGCGGTCCGTCTGCGAACCCTTCACAACTTTCCCAGTCCTTCCCATCAGCTACAGACCGTCTTTCTTTTGGTCAGCCCATGGTCCTGGGAGGCTGCCATGTGTTTGTTGGACGGGGATGACGACGATGACGTTGAAGTGCGGACGGCTGCCGCTGCGAGTCTCACGGCATGGGGGCGCGACTCGTTGCATCGCATGCCAGACACGTATGGTAGTGTATATCTGGTCTCCTACCCTTGACCGCTTCTTGTCGAGCTATCAAGATATCACTCATGGGAGTTCGACGCTGATTTCTGCAGACTCGTAGAGAAGCGCCAAGTGGTGAGACCGTGAGATGAAGGCACGCAAAGAGGCTACCAAAAGAAAGGCGGCGCGGAAGAAGCAAGTCAAGTGAAAAGAGGGCCGTAATGCCAAAAGAAAGCCAGACCTTTTGTTCGTTCCCATGCACAAAGTAGTTCTCCAGTCATCCAGTAAGCATTGCGCTCATGCAGCACGGAGACGGGCGCTGTGGGATACAGCATTGGCGGTGCAATCGGATCGACTTCCGGTCCCGCATATCTGCGTAACGCCAAAGTCATCAAACGTCCGGAACCGAGCAGGCGAGACTGCTTCATGGCGTTGTGATGGCGGGCTTGGCAGACCCGGTGGGCAGATAGCCGAGGTCCATGGATGGTGCAGGGACAAAGCACCTGACAGCAAGCATTCTCTCTTCAGGCTCTCGTTGGAAGAAGAAGACGGCAGACTGCCAATTTTGTTTGACGTGACGCGACAGTGCCCGGTGTGAGCATGGGAAATCAACAAGCATGTTGAGAACAAGATGCGAATTAGTCGAAATATCATCATGTCGTGAATCGCCCAAATGCGCCCAGATCCAAACCCCATGTGTACCCGAGAAACGCCCTCGAGCATCCTGATGACACTCCATGTCCATCCATTGCCTACCCGTTCAACGCAGCCCTCCAGCTAGCAAGACTTCCTGCCCAGTCATGTATCCCGTCTTGGCGAACCTATAGCCTCTCCGTCAGCAGCGGTCTAGCAGGAGCAAAATCGAGGGAGACTTTACATGGTGACCACGCTGGCAACCTCTTCAGGGTAGCCCAGCCGGTGCACGGGTATGCTGGCCGCAATGGCAAGTCCGGGGTCCGTCGTCCGCAGCTCCTCCAGGTCATGGTTGCTCTTCCAAGTCCTGCTCGAGGGGAAGACCGGCTGGTCAGTCGTGCCGAGGCAATCAGGAGGCGGAACATACCGTGACTTGGGCTCCGGAATCATGCCCGTCGCGCCAATCATGGCCGGTTGAACCTGGAATTCGCGCAAATCCGTCAGCTTCGGGGTCCTCAACGACGCAGATGCCTCGTAGAGCGATGGCAAGGTCGGGCGCATACAATATTGACGGTGACGCCTTCGGGCGCAAGCACCGTTGCGAGATTGAGTCCCATGGACCTACACCCGACGTCAGTAAAACGGGACGTGACGTGTTCAGCGGCCCGAGGGGGAAAGGGGGAGAGCTCTCACGTCATGGCGCCCTTGGAGGCGGCGTAGTGGCACCCGTTGATGCCGCCGCCCCTGCTTGCGATGCTGCCGACGAGCACGACGCGGCCCCAGCCCTGGGCGCGCATGCCCTCGACGCACGCCTTGGTCACGACGAACTGGCTGCGGCAGTTGACCTCGAGCATGGCGTCCCAGTCGTCTTCGCCAATGTCGCGCACGTCGCGGATCCGCCGCCCGATGCCCGCGTTAGCCACGAGGATGGACACGGCCGCGTGTCCCGCGCGCGCCGCCGCCTCGGACGCCAGCACGGAGCCGACGAGCTGCCGCGTCGCCTCGCGCGAGCTGAGGTCTGCCTGCGCCGTCATGAAGGTCTGTGACGGGTGCCGCTCCCGCAGCTCCCGGGCCAGGGCCTCCGCCTTATCCTGTTGCGTGTATGAGCAATCTCTCGCCGCTCATCTTGTCCCTCGTCCGGTCTTCTCCTCCTTCTGGGGAGCTGGATTCGTACCTCGCTTGACGAGTAGTGGAGGGCAACGTCGCATCCCTCGGCGGCCAGCGCACGAGCGCAAGCTGATCCAATCCCTCCGCTATCGTCACCATGTCCAAGTTAGCAACGTGTCTCGTCTCTCGTGGCAAGGCTATGTCAAGCGCTGGCCCTTGTCGGCCGTCTGACTCACGTCGCGCCCGTCACGAGGGCTAGACGGCCGCGGACCTGGTTGTCCGCTGATTGTAGATGAAGCGTCGTCATGCTGAAGAAATGGCAAGCTTGCCAAGGTCTATACCAGAAATGTAAATGCAGTTGATCAAGAGTCCGTCTCTCGATGGCATTGGCGGCAGTGGCAGCCAGATAAAAGAGGAATTCGGCGAACAACTACTGTATTTGCTCGACTTTGTCACTGTTTGGCCACCCGGTGATCAATAGCCGGCCTTTCTCCCACCACTGCCCGGCCTTTGGTCAGTGACGTCCAGACCTGGGTACAGTACTCCGCCCCCGCAATCCCCAACTCTCTCAATTACCGTCGACAAGTCACAGGACCGTTTAATCGCCCAAATCCATTTGCCGGCGCTCCGAGGCATCCTAGCAAGTTGGCATTGATCTTGATCAACTAGCAAGGTGGGATATGACAGCCATGTCGTCCAATCACAGCAACATGATCGAAACAGGCACTCCATTGCAGCTATCGAGATGTCAAAGTATGCGTCTTAGGTATATACCTAGTATTCACTGACTCAGTGTGCTCGGGACATATATGTACACTGTACGAAGTATGAGCTGAGAATATACAACTTGACTCGAGAGTCCTGTAGCTTCTTGCAACTCGGGTATTTGGTCAAAATGACTCTACCTGTTATCATGTCAACTGCAATTAGCAGTAGGGTGAATTGTCCGTCCTCATCTTGAACCTTTTGGTCCGTCTTCCCGGCCCAGTCTCGCGATCGCCGCCAGGGTTTGGATATCGTCAGGGGCTCCGACGCGAGCGGCGGCTTCCAATCGCTTCTTTTGGACGGCTTATTCCCGCGAGCTTGAGCCTGTGGCGACGCTGCTCGGGTGATTTTCCCGTGAATATGTGTAATGCTATTATCGCAACCTCGATACCAAGGCGTCTCATCCGGTCGACAGTACGGTTGCTAATATTGAAAAGCTGCAAAGTAGTGCAAGACTGGGTAGCAGCGTCCTGGCAGCACTCAATGGCGTCCGAGCCTCGCCAGGATAATTGCAAGACACGGTTGACCCATTCAAGCCGCGCAGTCCATAACTGGAATTGAAGCTGACCATGTCTGGTTGCGGACACTTGAAGCCGATTTTGGCCGGACAGCTCTGAACAACCTCGTAGCACAAATCTTCGCAAGGAAGTACCTCCTTGTACGGCCCGGGCTGTATCGTCTCATCGATAAATTTGTTTCGTGACGCCATAGAAAACGGTCTGTCCGCAAGAACCGCCTTGACACTGTCAGGCAGCTGTGTTCCATTCGGAAAAGGCTGTCCGGCATTGCGCTCCAGTGCAAATGCATTGCTGCTTCCGAAGTCTTCGCATCGGGGCATCATCACCGAGCAGAGCCACTTCTTGTAGGCTGCCTTGCAATCGTCGCAGTTCCTCGACAGCGAATATAGAGCTATTCTGGGGGCTTCGCATGGGATTTGCATCATGACCTTCTCAAAATTGGCATACATTGCTTTGGCTTGGTCGTCATACGCCTTGGCTAGGGCAGTGTTATTGAATTTGTTGTCATTTCCTGGTACGGCATACTGGATTTCGGTACAAAAGGAGAGATCCGTTACGATTTTGCAGTTGGTCCCTGTCGCATCTGTCAGTAACAGAGTCCTCGACTACTCATGTGCACGTCGGAGACCATCAGCTTACCAGAAATGGTTTGGAACTCAGTGGCCGGGAAGACGACACTTCCGGCTTGAGGTGCAGGGCTTCCATCCTGTCTCTTGACGCGAGCCGCAGCGTTGGGCTTCCTGACCAAATATCCGACGTAAGACGAGCTGGCGTTCAAAGAGACAAAGTGGAACTGCTGCTTCGGAAGGTTCCCGGAACCGAATCGCGTCATGCTCGTTTTGACCAGCCCGTTGGGAGGTCCGTCCTTGGAATGGCTGACTTTGATCTCTGCCATATTCTGCAATCCACACAGAGAATGTCGCAACCCCCTGACGGCCGAAGCTCCCTTGTGGCTAACGTACAAGTCATACGGAGGGCCTTGACCCATAACGCGCCGAATATCATCCTCGTTGTCCGTCAAGTTGCGGGTGACAAGCAAGGCTGAGGTTGAATCGCTATCCATCCAGAGCAGCTCAGCTCTTCCACCTTCTTGATATTGATGCATATAATTGTCGAGCGATGCAGCCAGCTCGAAATTGTAGACACCATGAAAATCGGTCGAGACATTTGGCGCCGTTATGCCGATAAAGACGTCGCTCGAGGCGTCGAACTTGAATGTCGCCGCACCCTCCTTGAAGACGACGCCCTCGTTGGGCCGAGGGTTTTGCTTGGGCCCCTTGCACGCAGTCTCGGAAGAATTAGACGCAGTCAGGATCAGTTGCGGAGGAGGCGCTCCGTCGCCGTTAGTCCCGTTGGAAGACGGCTGCAAGCAAGTATTTGCAGAGATATATAACGGTCGTGGGGAAGCGTCGAGGGGTTGGGGCGACTGGTTAGCCGCGCCGCCGCCTCGATTTCCAAACAAAGCGGAGCGCTCGACCATGTAGCAGGTCGATTTGCCGTATTCGAGGTTTAACGCGGTAGGCTTGTCGATGTCGAGAGGCGCCACACCGGCAGGCGCGCGTCTAAATACGTCCAACCCGAAGGAGTGAAAGTCTGACTGGTATGACGCTTCGGGGAACATTTCGTCGAGCTGGCGAGCACCGGGCAACGCCTCGTAAAAGCCCACTGGGGGCAATTCCGCAGCCAGTGCGGCACTCGGAGCAAAGAGAAACAGGTAAAGGGCCAGAATAACCAGCGACGCCGCCAGCGACGCCGCCAGCCGTGACTGCAGAGGGCTCAGTCGCATGTTGGGAGTTGAGGGTTGAGGATGACGCTGGATTGCGGTGGACCGCGCGGGCCTACGCTCGATATGGAAGCAAAATATGTACAAGCATGCTGGTTATCCAGACGGAGGAGTCGTTGATGGGAGACTGAAGCTTCAAGATTCGAGTTCGTAATGCTGTAGAGGCGCGCGACTTCCTCCGCCATTCAGTCAGTCTATCGGGGAGACGTCGGAGGTTGATGTTTCAGAAAGGGAGCGGCCAGGCCCCTCACCCTCGGGGTACTTGGGACATCGGCCCAGCAGTGGCTTGATGGCGTTGTGGCGCAAAAGCCGACGACCGATGCGTCCCGAGGTCGTCTCCTCGCAAGGCGCGCCAAAAGGACCGCCCGAGGATGATCTTTCTGCACAGCCACTCGAAGTCGGCCTCGCGTCGTGGCCGACTCGAGTTGCGAAGTATCAAATCCATTCAGACACGTCGGGTTGACAGGGGACAATGCAAGGCATGCCTGGGGTACGGCTTATCGAGTGGTGCGGCAGAACCTTGCGAGAGTCGAACAGCTATTACGAATACAGCCAGTCCATTCAATTGCCATTGTGAACGAGCAGCCTCTGCAGCGCAACCCTCATTCGGCACTTCCGGAAGCGGTTGATGTTTCCGACAGACTCTTCAGCCAATGCTACTTCGTACACCGGAGGCCCATGATCATTTCACCCTGCCTACGCCAATGTTCCGAATTCACGATACATTGGAAAGGGGAATTCAGTACTGCAGCGTTCAGGTTCACATTACCCTCGGCTCAGGTTGGACATGGCAAGCCGAGGGATCCAGGCACGCGTCGTCACTCTGGCACATTTCCAAGGGCGGAGGTCTCCCGCAAGAGGCTGGCGCGAAGATGTACGAAGTAACATGTTATAATGGCGAACTCCGGCGCGGTGAATGTGATGCATAAGAAGCGGTTTCGTCAAGCATTCACAGTCAATGTCCAAGCATGGGGTATGGTGCCATGCAGCTCGTACAATTTCCCCAAGCCACCATCCTTTCCCCTGCATAATGACACCATGCCGCAACTCCCTGCGGGAAGGGCGGATGCAGCAGCCGGGTATTATCCGGTCCAAGCGGCGCCTCATGGTACCAGGTAGCAGCTACACTTGAAGGTGCTCAAAGTGACCTCCTGCCCGAGAGCTGCGCTATCATTCAGCGGGCCCCTCCTCTTGGTCTGCCCACGCGAGCTAGATCTCAGCCCGATCCTGGAACATACCACGTCAGTCGTATTGCGACCCAGTCAATCTGTCCCTATCCATCCATTCTATCCCACCTTCACCTTTCCATTGATCTTGCCAGTTTCGCATCACGACAACCAAAGAGCTCGCTCATCGCCTCTATCGACTTGACTTCTCTAGGCTTCGCATCTCAGGAGCCAAAATCTCGAATCGCGAGCTTCGTCAGCCCGCTTTCCCCGCATCCAGCCCCACGGCCAGCTTCAGCTTCATCTAAGCTTCCCCTCCCTCCCCGCCCAGCATGTCGTCTGCGCAAGAAAAGGCCCAGAACTACCTGAGCTCGCTCGACAAAGAGGTTCGTTCTTATCGCGGCGTCGTCGATCGTCGCCCATTGGAACTAACGAGCTTTCCTTCAGCTGTCCAAGTATCCGGCCTTGAATAACCTCGAGAAGTCTGCCGGCGTCCCCAAGGCCTATGCCGTCGTCGGTGTCGCTGCTCTCTATTTTTTCCTCATCATCTTCAATCTCGGCGGCCAGCTCCTCACCAATTTTGCTGGCTTTGTACTCCCTGGCTACTACTCTCTCAACGCTCTCTTCACCACCACCAAGGATGACGACACTCAATGGTTGACGGTTTGTCGGCCCCGCTCCCTCTGCCCGTCGTTGATCGCGTCGTTCGCCCGCTAATCCGCCAGCAGTACTGGGTTGTCTTTTCCTTCTTCACCGTCATCGAGAGCTTCGTCAACATTGTTTACTGGTTCCCCTTTTACTTTGTCTTCAAGTTCATCTTTCTCCTGTGGCTCTCTTTGCCCATGTTCCGGTACGTATTGCGTGCAAAATCCACATGCTTTGACAGGTCGATTAACAAGGGCACAGTGGCGCCGACATCATCTTCCACTCCTTCATGGCTCCTACTCTTGGCCGTTACTTCCAGTCTGGTTCCACTTCCGCCGGCCTGCGCTCCAAGGCTGGCCTCGACAAGTCCGAATAAGCCACTTAAATCGTGGTTCCTGCTCTCTGGAGAAAGGGGACACTGTGTAGTGGCTAGCTACCTTCAAACTACCGACTGACGCAATCGCGTTCGTCTAAAAGTTGCAACTGAGGTTGAAATGCAGGGTGGGAAAGGAAAATTATCTATGGCTGGAGGTGACGGTTCTTCTTACATGAGCAGTTGCGCTCGGGTTTCTGGCGCAATGACAGGGCTTCTTACTTGGTAACGAGTGGTATGCCAGACGCTATGTACGGACGAGATGGAAATACATGAATTTGTGCGTGTTGCTTGCAGGGTTGCATCGTGCCTTTGCCGTCACAGATTGATCACACATGCGGGTGATGGAAAACGCATGGCTGGTGTGACAGGCTGTTTACTCTCCGACTAGTCGACTCGACTGAACCGACATATTGTACGAAGTACTGTACGGCACCGCGGATGGATGATGAAATGGAACGTGCGGAAAAGAACTGGCGACCATCTGCTCTTTTGTGAGTGATCAGGCGAAGAGTTGCAGGCGACGCCCCAGTCCACCTTGAGAGCCGCGAATTCCTCGGAGAGTGGCCAATTTGGTATTCAATGATGATCCCTACACCCAGCTGACCATTGCAAGGGTCCTCCTGCCCATGTCGTACAAGGTCTCCGCCTCAAGTTTAATCGTGAAATTTGACGTGTTCTCATTTACAGTACAGTACAGTAAGGTGTGTAGACGTAGCTGAGGCCCATGATCCCATGACAAACCATGGCATCGCCCACTTCGTGAGCTTTGTATGCCATTGAAGCAAGGTCGAAATAGAGGCGGCCTGTCGTTAAATGAAAATGTGCCAAGGTAAAGACGAGCTTCTGCAGGTGTGTCATTGGACCCGGCATTCTCTGTTCCTCCAATGTTGTCACTGGGACCGCCTTGCAGAAAACGATTTACGAGCTCTCGAGCCTCTGATAATTCTGTTTTTGTTTTTTTATTTTCTTCTTCTCGGCGCCGGTCCCCGGACTGGCCAGCCACTAAGCCCGATTCGAGGAAAGCATGGCTCCGGAGCTAGGCTGCTTGGTGATTACAGCAGAGTCGATTCCCAGACATCCGGTCTTGCACGAGATGGTTTTGCTTCGTCTCGCCTGAGCTGGTTCTGGGAGAAGCCTTGAATCATGGCAAATCGCATCTTGAGCTTTACAGGACCGACAATAGCATTCGGACAGTCATACAATCTCAGCCCGCCCGCTGGGAAGACGACGGCCTGAGGCGGACGAGGCCAAGTCATGGACTGATGTCATGGCGCAACTTGCAGATTTGTTAATTAGCCGCCAAGATCTAGCATTCCGGGAGCATGCATCCTGATTAATGCTCAAATATCTCAAGTCATGTTGTTTTCGGCTGCGGCCATCGTGGGCGAGGGTAGCGGGTACTTGGGAGATCGCAGCGACAAGGACGGGGGACGGGCTTACGGCAAAAGTATCGAGTACCCGGGCGAGACGGGTCGATCGGTGGCCATCGGGGCAGGTGCCCAAATTGCCTTACCTAACCCAAACAAACGGGCGCTCTGCTTTTGTTTTGGTCCTCTTCGCACCAGCCTCGTCAGGCCTGGCCGCTGTGGGACTGACCAATGGATGCGGTACCTGGTCCGGGTGGAGACTCTGGAGAGAGAGGCAAGGGTACGTACCGGCGCCATGTCAGCCGTCGAGCGCCCGCCCATGCTTTTCTCTCACCTCCACTTCCCCCGTTGGCCTCGCAACAGGAAAACAACCAAGGACAAACAACAGCTCTGCTTTCCCGGGTGCACTCTGGCTTGGGCAGTCGAGAACGACAAGCGCGCGCTTGAGCATCCAAATCGCCGCAGAGGCCTGAGACTGGTGTCCGATTTGAGAGCATTTGACTCCCGGCTTCCGTTCCATTGTCTCTGCATTCGTCCCCCGGCGCTGTCGCACCCTTTCGCCGCTGTCTAGCCCGAGGTCTGCTGGTCCTGGGGTCAATGTTTGTTGTTCGGTAGCCCGCCAGTTCGTCAACTCGGGTCACAACAACATGGAGCAAGGTACGTCTCGGCGCAAAACCACCCTAACCACCCGGATGAAATGCATTGGCTGCGCATCCAGTCTTTTTCCACGGCCTTTCCATCTAATCTTCTTTTTCCTCCTTCTCCTCTTACCAGATATCCCCGCTGCTCGAGGTCCCGCCGCTTCTGCAGCCGCCGCAGCCGCCGCAGCAAAGTCAAGGAAGCGGCCACAGTCCCGCGCTTCCACGACGTCCGTCCACAGCGCCGCCGCCCAGCCCAACATGGACCACTCGGGATACGCCGATGTGTCCGGCATCTATGCCGGGCAATGGATTCACGGCGATCATTCTCACGCCAAGGCCATGAATGCCCCTCCCCAGATGTCCGCCGAGGACATCATGTTGCACGCCTCGACGCACATGCAGCCGGCCACTCACGACTTCTCCATGGACGCTTCAATGGGGCCCGCCCCTATGCCTCATCCTCACATGTCCTACCAGCAGCAACAACAGCAGCAACATCATCCCATGCCTAGGCATCCTCTTCCCTCGGAGCAGTACGCAGGTAACACCAGCTTCGCCGAGAGCGACAGTCAGATGCTTGACCGCGACGACAACGACGATGGCGATTCCATGGCCGGCAACGTCGGAGCTCCTCGACCGGCCGCGTCGAGGTCCAGCGCCAACAACGAGCTGGAGATGCGCCAGCTTTTTGGCGCAAACAGACATCGCAGCCTTCAGGAGGTTGCCGGCGAGCTTCACGGTAACGAGCGCGGCCCTAATTCGGAACGCACTCGCCAGGTCTTCGCCATGCTTTGGTAGGTACCCTGATGGGGTGTCGTCGTCACGCGTGCTAAACCCGTCTCAAGGATCAACTCGGTGTGCACCAAAGGTAAGGGATCGGTACCCCGAGGTCGAGTCTACGCCAACTACGCATCTCGCTGCGCGACTGAGCGCATCACGGTCCTCAATCCCGCAAGTTTCGGCAAACTCGTTCGCGTTCTCTTTCCGGGGCTCAAGACTCGCCGCTTGGGTGTCCGCGGCGAGTCCAAGTACCATTACGTCAACTTCGCTCTCGCCGAGGACTTGCCTGATATTAGAGAGCCTCAGCTTCAGATCCCTCGGCCTATGCCCGAGGTCAAGGGGCCCTCCCAATCCTTCAGGTTTGTACTCGGCGCGATCCGTGAGGCTCGAGATGGGATATCTTTTGCTGACAAACGTCCTCAGCATCCCATCATTACCAAACGGTAATGCGAATCGCGACACGCGCGTGCCTCTTCCAGAAGCCACGACCCGCCCAAAGAAGGATGCCGAGCAGCCCAAAGCTTCTGGAAGTTCCTATAGTCTATACAATCAGCCCGAACTTGCGAGTATCGACAGTATCCACTCTACCTCCGTCAAGACGCATCTTGAGCTGGCGTTTCCGTCTGCCGACGAAGCCAGTGTCCAGCAGTCAGAGCCTTTGGCAATGCCGCCAATCGAAGCCTATCTACCGCCGGGGACAGACCCAGATGCAGCCAAGTCATTGTCGGCTCTCTATCGATCGCACTGCACTTCGCTCGTTGAGTGCATGAGATATTGCCGCGAAAAGACCTTTTTCCACCTTTACACCTCTTTCCAGGGCACGCTCACGATGCCGGTACAAAAACTTTTTGGAAACGCAGCATTGGCGCCGTGGATTGAGGGTTGTGACTACGTCCTCTATCAACGCATGATGAGCATTATTGCCAGCCTCACGTTGCAAGTCGTACCGAAGCCTGTTCTGGACACCTTGCGCAATATTTCCGAGAGACTCGTACCACACATCCGCGAGTCCTTTCAGGGCCAGCCTCAGCACGTACTGGCCGCCAAGGAGGCGCCCGCAGCAATCTTTGCGGGGCTGCTGGACCGAGCACTTCGCGTCAATCTGACGGCACACGCGGCGGCCAACATGCTCTCGAACCCCGCGAACCGCGATCAGATGTATATCGATTGGATCACAATGATACGTGCCCGCAAGGTAGCCGAGTGTGTACCAACCCGCGGCATGGACGACGTGGTCGACGTGTTGGTCATGGAGATGCGCGACCTGTTGGACCCTGTCAACGTGCCGTGGGAGGTCGAATGCTTGACTATTTACGGAGACGTGGCGTCACGGAGTGGCCGTCAAGCGGATGACAACAGCTCAAGCGAGGACTCTGGTAAAAACGTCCTTGACCGATGGGTAGCCTTCCTGCAGTCGTTGCCAGACAAGTTCTCTTATGCATCTCATGCCGACATTGTATCGTGCATTGAGCGCATCGGCACGGCCGTGATGCGAGACTTGACGCTGGCTCAAGGAAAGAGCTTTGGGTCTTGGTGGGTGACAAAGACGTGGTTGGACGAGATGACGCGATTCCTTGCCGAGCAGGGTGGTTTTATGAAGAAGAAGGCGCAAGACCCAATTGTGAGCGTTCAGCCAGTCCCCGAAGAAACCAGCAAGGAGGTCAGCCGCCACAGCTCGAGGTACAGCAGCAGCAGCGAGGACTTGAACCTTTCCAACATGTCTCAGACACAGCCGGGGCGGGCTCCCTTTCCGCCGCCGGTGACGGCACCGCAAGGCAGCACACAGGCGGCCATGAGCATGAACGGCAATGATCCACATGACGACAGTGGGATCGGGATAAGAACCCCCGAAGAGGACTTCCCGATGGAGAAGTTTGCCTTTACGGGGACGGACAGCCTAGGGATGGTTGCTGGACCAGAGCTGGCAACGGCATGAGCTTGGCGTTTTTTTTTTTTCACCGAGGTTTTTTGTGTTCTGGCAACGGCGCATGGCGGACGGCCTGCGGAGACGACGGCATCCAGGATCAGCGGCGTTTGGGGGTTCCATGAGGGTGGCTTTAATACCCAATCTTGTATACAAGCACACACGCACACACGGAGGCGGAGTGGACTAATCAAGGGACGACCGAGACGATGATTGGGACGAAGACATGACGGCTTTTTACTTTGGAGGAAACGATGCAAAGGACTGTTGACCCAGATCAAGGCCGGACGAGACGGGGGAAGACGTTGGCGGCGCTTCGCTGAAAGATAATGGGACAGGAGGTAGACGACGAGTATTGTTCAGATGCTGCGAGAGAATATTGTGTCGTGGCCGGCAGCTACACGTTGATTGGGTTCATGATTTGTTCGCTTCGAAAGCCTCGCAGATAGGATATCGCCAGAAAGAAGAGAGTATTGCGGTGTCGCAACTATTGTTCAAGGAAACGATGCAGAAAGATAGGGCAGGATTTCCTGTAGCCCTGTTGATTTGATCAAAATGTGTGCATATGGTTTCATTAATATGCGTCTGACGCGCCCCGTATTGGAAGTCCTGTTGATGCGTGGAGTGTACTGTAGGTTAGGGGTCGAGTTGAAGCAATCACGAGTACGAAGTACGTACCCTGTAACTTATACCTTCCCCACTTGGACTCGGCGGTCGATAAGGGGAGTGCGAAGTTACCTCGGAGCCTGTGCTGCCAAGTGTTAACCATCTACGTCTACGCCCAAATCGTGTCTGCCACGTACTTGACATTCTTGACCCGATCTAGGGACCTCGGTTCCCAGCCTCCCACGCAAGAGGATACAAATTGGGCTCGCGAGTACGAAAGTCCCGCCTCAATCATGCGCCTCGGACTCGGGCCCATCCGTTAACCAGCACGAGATTACAAGACGTCAAGGAGACAGAGACGATGCCGGCCTCTGCCTTTATTACTGCTTTCCCGCCTGCTTGAGATAAGAATAGACAAGCCACCATGTACAGAAACAAGGCGGGCGCCCGCCGGGGCGCAGGCATCCTGAGTGCCTTGCAGGCCACCGAGATGATCGATTCGAGGTCCAAGTTGCCCGCAGGTCAGTCTCGCCTCGCCCCCTGATGCGTTGAGGCAGCTGCTGACGAGCAATCACCGCCCATAGAGATCCTCGTCGCCATCCTCGACTACCTGCCGGTATCGGACCAAATGCGCGTGGCGCGCACCTCGCGGCGGCTGCAAGAGATGGTCTACGACGACACGAGATGGGTGTCGCGCCTCAAGAGCATGGGCTGCTGGGACGAGCGCGAGGCGAGGCGGCGGTTCGAGGAGTCGGTCAGGCGCAGACGCGAGGCGGCGGAAAAGGCGGCGGGGCAGTCCAACGGAGCGGGCGGCGGCGGCGGCTACTCAGCGACGCTCTTCGACGCGTCCGTGGAGGAGCAGAGGCACAAACGCCCAATGTCGGAGCTGCGGGACGGTTTCGAGACGATGAGCCTTGGTGGCGGACCGGGCCGAGACCCGTCGCAGGCACAGGATCCTGACAGCTATCTCGACGTTCTGCAGCACGTCAAGAGCATAAGAGGCGGAGCGAGGCAAGAATACGGCAAGATATACGGGGCCTTGGCGCCCTTTTACTTTGACCTGGTCAAAGCCCGGAACCACGCGGATCCCGTCATATTCAAGGCCTTTCGTGACCCGGAGAGGCAGGCCCGCATGCTGGCCAACCTGCGCAAGTTCGCAAAGAGCGACTGGTCGACGGGCTGTACCGAGCGCGAGCAGAAACTCGTCTCCATGACTGCCATCTTTGAGACGGCCGTGGTGAGGGAGTTTGAACAGGGCTACGAGTTCTGGGACGTCGACGGGAGGATGAAGCGCTACGCACACGTGCTGCATACCCTGAACGGGGCCCGGAGAGGCATCGAAATCTTTATACAAAAACACCCATTACTCAACGACCGAGATCTGACACCAAATCCGATCGAATGCATCAATCAAGGGACGGCAGAGGAGGTCTCGCTGGAACCGGTGCGCCGCTTCTTCGAGACTTTGCTGGCCAAGGTCAACGACCAAGCGAGTGTCGTGGAGCGCATCTTCCCCGAGCCGACGGCCGTCTTCTGGGAACTGGTCGACAAGGTCCGCGAGGACATCGTCATGGAGTACACGACGCCCCTTTTCGACGAGTGCCACGAACGGAGCATCCCCGCGTACCTGAGGGCAGTGTCGGGCGTGTTCGAGCAGGCCACCCGCTTCTTCCAATCCCTGACGCCGCCGCAATTGTCCCGGGAAGACGTCGTCAACAAGGCCAAGGAGCTCCTCCTCCGAGTCTTTGAGCCGCATTTTGATTTGTACCTGCAGGATGAGCTCGACTTCTTCACCAAGCATGCCGAGCTCGAGGTCTCGCAGTGGGAGAAGAAGCTCTCGGAGCAGGACTCGTCGCTTGAGTCCTTTTACATGTCCAACATCAATCGCTCAGCGGAAAAGAAGGAC
Source organism: Hirsutella minnesotensis 3608 (assembly GCA_000956045.1). Classification (NCBI taxonomy): domain Eukaryota; kingdom Fungi; phylum Ascomycota; class Sordariomycetes; order Hypocreales; family Ophiocordycipitaceae; genus Hirsutella; species Hirsutella minnesotensis. Next base: position 317,111 of record KQ030516.1, on the reverse strand, counting down.
TTTCTGAGCTCCTTCAAAAAGGTCGTCATGATGCCCGTCTCTGTCCTGCCCAGCTTTCCTATGGGATCGTCGTCCAAACCTGCAGCCACACCGACCCTCACATCTGCGCCGCCTCCTGGGCCCTTGTTTGGCGGACCTGGGTCGCGTGTTTCGACCCCGACACCGTCGCGACCTGAGACGCCAGGTCTGAGTGGCCGAGCAAGCCCTCTGCCCGGAAAGGCACCGACGGATGAGCTCGCGGCAAAGGCGGCCATCATGGCATCCAAGCTTGAGGGCATCAGGTCGCTGTGCAGCATCGAGGTTGCCCTGACGCTGGTGCACATGGCCAAGGTGAGCCTTGGGCGTGCGGCCGTCCTGATTCCCTTGGGTGGACAGGTGGGTGGCGAGGCTCGAGAGCAATGCGCCAATATATTTGTCGCACTCCTGCGCATCTTGGGCCAGCGGCACGTCAAGAGCGGTTTCGACACGGCCGTCGGTCACCTCTCACACTATAACCCTCGCGACGTGAGCGACCACGACCAGAAAGGCGTGGCGCCTCTAGTAACGTTCATCGAGCTCGTCAATGTTGGCGATCTGATTTCGCAAATGATTGACGTCTTTTACGAGCAACAGCTGGTGGCCCCGAAAGTGGCCGACAAGAACGACTTCTTGGACCCGGCGGGTCTGGCCAAGAAGAAGTTTGAGCAGATGCTGGACGAGAGCGTGGCCGCGGGCCTCAACAAGGGCATCGACGTGCTCATGGACGAGGTCGAGTATCTACATGGGACGACGCAGCTGCCGACCGACTACAACCCGCCGGCGACGTCGGCAACGGCGGCATCCGCAGTGAGCGACAAGGCGGGCGCGGCGGCGTCCGAGGGCGACATTGGGCCCACGGCGACGGCGCAGCGCATCGTGGACCTGGTTTCGCAGCACACCAAGATGCTGGTCGGCACCACAGACAAGGCCATGCTCGACGTTTTCAACGGCGAGGTCGGCCTGCGCCTCTTTACGGCCATCTGCAAGCACCTCAAGCGGCAGCGTATCAGCACAGACGGCGCCATCAAGCTCATTGCCGACATGAATCTGTACGCCGAGTACGTGCGGGCGCTGCGCAACCCGGACCTGTTGGCCTACTTTGCCGCGCTGCGCGAGCTCAGCCAAATCTACCTCGTCGACCCGGCGCATGCGCGCGACCTGGCGGCCGTCATCGCCGACTCGGACCGCTTCGGCGGCGTCTTTCGCGCCGAGGAGGTCTACGAGTACGCGCAGCGCCGCGCAGACTGGTACCAGGTGCGCAAGAGCGTTGAGCGCGCAATGTACGGCATGGACTGCTGCGTCATGTGAGGGAGGGGGCTGGGCGCGCCCTCTTGCATTTCTTCATCAGCCAGATTCCGCGTAGCCAGCATTCTTCCCTCGAATGCTTTAACGTATCTTGGGCCAAAAGAAGAGGAGGAAACGGGGAAATAAAGGGGAAAGGTAGACTTGGTATACCTACAAGCCTGATGTGCTCACCTCAACGAGGTTGAGACGGGCAAAAGAGGCGCGACTCGGCGAGATTACAGCGGCCCGGTCGACACATGGCTCAATGAGGCACGAGTCAGGTCGAGAATACAATACGTCACGACGTGGCTGGATGAATGAGAATAGGACTTCGCCTTGCCTCGGTAAATAGAACGCCGTTTCGCATGCATTTGTGTGTCTCGACGCCTGAACCTATCTAAGATGGAAGCTTCGCAACTCGTGCAATATCTGTAGAAGCCGACCCCATTTACGCCGTTACCGTGATATCAACAACCTCTCTTAGAAGAAAGGGTCTGTCCCCCAGCCACTAGTTGCGCTGCCCAAAATCGAGCTTGCGCGCTACCTTTGCGCCGCGATTCTCGTCCTCGGCAGGGCCCCCGCCGGTCCCGCTAGCGACGACGCCGGGCCGCTTCTTGAGATCGGCGCCGACCTTTTCAGGTCCGCCAGCGTGCTTCCGGGGGAGATCCTCCTTGCGGGTGGGCTTGGGATCTGAGTGCCACCAGGGGTGACGGAGCATGTCGCGGGCCGTGATGCGGCGCTTGGGGTCGAGAGAGAGGGTGCGGAGGAGCAGGTCGACGCCGTCGTGGCCCACGGTGCCGAAGCGGACCTCGTACCAGTCGCGGCCGCGAACGGGCTGTTGGGCCGGGACGGTGTACTCGGGCAGCGAGGTGACACCCGGCCAATTGTCCTCGTTGGGGGTGCCGACGGCCTCGCAGATGAGCTTGATCTGGTCGAGCTCGTTGGCACCGGGCAGGTACGGGGCGCGCATGATGAGCTCCGCGAAGACGGTGCCGACAGACCAGACATCGACGGCGCCGCTGTAATGGCGGGCGCCAAAGAGGAGCTCGGGCGGGCGATACCAGCGCGTGATGACATTTGCCGTCATGTTTTGGTGCGGATCGGCGAAGCTGCGGGCGAGACCAAAGTCGGCAAGCTTGACCTCGCCGTCGGCGGCGATGAGCAAGTTGTTGGGCTTGATGTCGCGGTGCAGGACAAAATTTTCGTGGCAGAACCAGACGGCGCGCGTCAGCATGCCCATCCAGGCCTTGATGTCGGCGGCGCCGTAGCGCACGCGGTCCGTGTCGCGAATCAGCATCTCGAGGTCACCCAGCGGCAGGTATTCGAGGACGAGGTTGAGGTTCTGGTCCTTTGACGAGAAGACGGACAGGAGGGAGATGATGTTTGGGTGGTGCAGCTCCTGTAGGTGCTTGAGCTCCCGCACAGCGTCGGGCGCCATGCCCTCGGTGTACTCCTTTTGCACCTTAATCTTCTTGATGGCAACGAGCGTCGACGGCCGCGCGCGCAGATGACCGAGGAAAACGATGGCGTAGGTTCCCTCACCAAGCTTCTTGCCTAGAGGTTGAGAGGATGAAGCAAGTCAGCATCGGTAGCGAGATGCAGTATCTTCCAATTTATCAGCCGAACGGCTGGCCAGACACTCACCCTTTGCGTATTTACGCTTCTCCTCTTCGTTCATGAGCTCGGCGAGGTCGAGTGTAGGCGGCACCGAGGCGGCGCCCGCGGGCGTCGGTGCAGGTCTAGGTGTGCCATTGGACGAGGTCGGGGCGGAAGCGAGGGTCTTGAGGGGCGATGAGACGGCTCGTGACTGTTCTTGGGTGCCGGCGGCGGCTGTGACGGTGACGACGGGGGAGACGGCCATCGCGAGAGTCGGTCGGTGGAGGAGACGAGGAGAAGGGATGACGAGAGGTAGAGACGCCGGCCAGCCGGCAGTCAATGAGCTGTCTTGGAAATTTGAGTGAGGCAGACTGTTGAACTGCACGAGCTTAATACAAGGCGCTCGGCAGATTTCGAGGTTGACGGTTGAATGAAGTCGGCAAACCGGGGTGCAATGCAGCCGATGATGCAGTTGGTGGCGGCGGGTGCAAGTAGCTCGGTGTGCGCTCGGTGAGCGGCTGCTTATCGCATCCTATCAGGCCGGGCATAGTTCACCGTGGGATGAGGCCGGCTTCCCCATCTCACCGAGCGCCCACTCTGAGGCTGATGCAGGCACTTCTGCGGACAGACTCCTCGGGCATAGGAGAAGAGATACACACAATAAAATGGCAATCACAAGCTCGTGGCCGGCAAGCCCCGTGTGACTGTTGCTCAGGCGCAGGACATGAAGCAGATCTCAAGTCTACGACAAGGCCCGTACTCGTGCCCGCCCCACTTTTCTGGATTCCGGCAAGCCTTCACCAGCCAAGCTGGTGCTGACGGGCCACGTAACCAGACTGGCCACATAACCACTTTTTCAAACCCTCCACCTTGTAGCCCCAACCACATCACCAAAATGTATCGTAAAGAGGCTAGAATTCTTGAGGCTCGCGTGCAAAAGGCTCTTGCATTTATTAAGGAAAATTCTACTGCAAAAGTAAGTACGGTTGCTCGTCAATTCGAAGTGCCACGTGGCCGCCTCCGAAACCGCCTCAACGGCCGACCGAGCGAGACCGATCGCCCACCGACGAATATGAAGTTGAGCAAGCCAGAGGAAGATGCATTATGCCGCTATATCGATCGTCTTGACGCTATGAATTTGGCCGTACGCAAAGAGTTCATTGTGGAGGCTGCAAACCTCATTCTCCAAGAACGGTCAAGCAAGGCTATCCAGAGCAACCCACCCACCGTGGGTATACATTGGATCGACCGCTTCGTTAAGCGTCGTAAATACCGTCTCATGAGCCAGAAGCAGCTAGACTCGAATCGCCAGGTCGCCGAAGATATCCCTACGGTCATCGAATGGTATAAAAAGCTCCATGATATCATACAATCCGAAGGTATCGTGGCAGACGACATCTGGAACATGGACGAGACCGGGTTTCGTATTGGAGTTGGGAAAGACCAATTGGTCGTTACCAAGCGTAAGAAAGCCCATTACTTCGGCACCCCTGGCAATAGGGAGTCAGCTACGGCCATTGAGTGCATCTCGGCCGGTGGGCGGGTCTTACCAGCCTTCTTGGTACTCTGTGGTATCCACCACCAAGCTCGATGGTACGAAGTTATGAAGGACCACCCAGACGTACGCATCGCGATGTCACCAACAGGGTATAGTAACGACGAGATCTGCTTTGAATGGATTTATCATTTCGACGAGCATTCAAAGAAAACGACTAAAGGCACCAAGCGACTATTGCTCCTCGACGGATTCGGCTCACACCATACATACCCCTTTATCCAGTACTGCGACCGCCATGGCATCATACCTTTCTCTTTACCTCCGCATTTAACACATCTCCTTCAACCACTAGATGTGGTAGTCTTTCAGCCGCTCAAGCATTACCACGTAAAGGCAGTGGACCTAGTGGTTCGTGATGGCTGTATAGATATCACCAAACTAGAGTTCCTAGGCTTCATTCAGGACGTCCGGAAGCAGGCTTTTCGTCAATCGACTATTCTATCTTCGTTCCGGAAGACTGGAATCGTGCCACTCAATCGAGAGGTAGTCCTAGCCGTCATGAGAGCACGCAAACCTCGTACGCCTACCCCTGAACCGGCCTTTTCCTCACCATTCAGTACGCCAGTCACCCTCCGACAAATGCACAGGGCGGCAACGCAGTTGGAGGACCAGTTCACTATGGCAGAAGAATGCAACGATGGCTCTATGCTTCTCCAAAAGGACTTTCTTGCCTCGATGGGCCAATTCATCCGTGGAGCAATTTCCAATAGTACTGAGCTCATTCAAACGAAAAAGGACCTTAGCCGCACACAACTGGCCGAGAAAACCAGACGGCAACGCAGGGCCATGAAAAACACGTCACTGCAATCAGGGGGAGTGCTTACGGTAGCCCAGGGGCGTCAAATGGCCGCACGGAAGGCGGATATAGAGTTGCGGAAAGCCCAACGTAAGGTCGAGGTCACCCAGACTCGGTACGATAACGCACTCAAAAAGTGGTATTTAGAGGCAGCGAAAAAGGCCAGATCAATGCGAATAGCTGGTCAAATGGGGGAAATGCTTGTATATAGCGAAAAGGGTGGTTGTAGGGCTCTAAGAAGGGTAGGAAGATAGATGGTATGAAAAAGTGGTTATGTGGCCAGTCTGGTTACGTGGCCCGTCAGCACCAGCTTGGCTGGTGAAGGCTTGCCGGAATCCAGAAAAGTGGGGCGGGCACGAGTAATCCTGGTTGTCCAAGCCCCGATGCTCAGCAATCTCGATAGCTTTTGCAAACTTGGAAAGATTGGCCCAATTTGGTGGCCCTAGAAAGATGTTGGCCTAGGTAGGTAAGTTGCCGCCCGTGCTTTGGCCGGCCAGCAAGAGCAGTGCTAGTAACTTGGCGTAGCTTCCTGCCTGCGCTGGTTTGTGCTACGTCATCGCTTCGTTAGCCGCCCAGCGCTGCTTCCCAAACAACCGACGGTTCCCCATGTCCAATCTTGCTATTGCCAGGCAGGTACCATCAATATCGTCATCGTCATCCTTTCTCTTTCCTAATCCCTCTTTCTCTCTTCCCGTCTCCTTCCTGATTCCCCTACATCCCGCGCACGACAGTAATAGCGCCTCCCCGGCGTACATTTACTCTTTCCTTTCCCACATCGTAACCCCTCTGGTCGTGCGAACTGCGAACTGCGAAGTACGGTGTACCAGTACAGCGGCTCCTCCGTAATTCCTCAACCCTCCAAGACAAGCATCTAAAAAAACAGACGCTCGGAGAGACCAAACAAGGAAAAACAACTCAAGCTACGTCTTCCGACTCGAGACCTTCATCTTGTCCTCTCACCTTCTCTCCGAATCCGCCTCTCCATGCGCAAACTGGAAGCAGTCTGAAATTCAAGCCATTGCCGCGCAGCGCAAATTGCTTTCGCTCGCCCTGCATTCGCCCGCTCTCAGGCCCTGCTTATTCCCGTCTCGAAGCAGTTGGGGTTCAGACTCAGAAATTGAACTCCTTCTTGTTCAACTCCAGAGACGTCTGGCTTTTTCTGCATCAACCATTGAAACCTCCATTGGATATACCGAAAACCAACATCGATATTCGGCATTCTCATCCCCTTTTACCGCCACCGCGCTTGCGTTTAGACATGCCGTTGTCATGAGACAGTTGTGATAACGACTCCTCTTCCTCAACATCGTCTGCGGTCAACGTTAAATATCAATTTCATTATTTTTTTCTCGGCGCGCAACCCCCTTCCACAAAAATGGCAGTCCGCGGTTTGGTATCATACTGGGTAAAGATGGATATCCAACCGTTCCCTGCAGCAGCTGCAGTCATCTTGGACATTGCACTAACCTTCCTTCGTCGCAGGTGATACCCGTCTTCTCCAGTCTCGTGTGGCTCGGCATGCTTCTCGGCATGCTCCTACACTGGATCATCGACACCCATCGCCGTCACTACCCGTCCATGAATGCAAACTCGGACATCGCCTACATCAGCAACATAGGCGCTCACGAGCTAAAACCCCTGTTTATCGCCGGCTCTGTCGTCACTACCATTACACTCGATCTTTCCTTCGTCTCCGAGCGTTGGCTTCGTCACAGCGGCCGCCTCGTGCCAAACGCCTCAACCGGCGAAAAGGTCTTGGCCATTTTGACCATCGTCTTTGCCATCATCGGCACGGCTGGTCTAATCCTGCTCAGTATCTTTGATACCTGGCGCCATCATAACCTGCACGATATTTTCCTTCTCCTGTTCATCGCGGGCTACCTGCTATCCGCCATCTTCACTTGCTGGGAGTACCAGCGCCTTGGTATCAGTACGTCTTCCGTAGCCCTTATTTGACATTATCAGATGAACTCCAGTGCCGTTGCTTACGAGTACACCCGAAATAGAGAATCGAGAACACCGCATCCTTCGCGCCTCATTCTGGATTAAGCTCACATTTGTGCTCGTTGAGCTTGTTTTCGCCATTGTTTTCGCCGCCACCACCTATACCCGCAATCGCAATGTCGCTGCCGTGTTTGAGTGGATCGTCGCCTTCATCTTCACCTTTTACATCTTATCCTTTGTTGTCGACCTCTATCCCGCTATTCGCACCAGAGAGCCGGGCCATCGCTTCGAGAAGCCTCGTCTGCCGGGCGACCTTGCAGGCACAACAAACGCCAGCAGCGGGTCCTCGCTTCCCCAACGCGACTATCCCATGGACAGGAACGCTGTCAACTTTTGAGCGGAGGGTATCGACAGATGAAAGATGCTCTAAAATAATCGGCAGGGTCGATACATGAGACGAAGATGGAGATTCAAGAAGCTGGTACCAATGCCCCGATGATGCCCCAGCCAGGCAGATTACAGACGTAATGTAATGCACATACGAATATACGCACACTGCATATGGAGATGCCGGCGTTCCGACGCTGCTCAATTCATTTAATCTTTATGGCCCTTGCAGCCGTCCGGGATATAGGCGCGTGTGTTTTGGGATGACTTCGGGTTATTCACTGGTGTACAATGATGCAGAGAATATAGCTCAACTTATGAAGCAACTGTGTTACCAAGGTCCGTAATGCTCGTTGGATCTTGCTGAAAGTCCTCCTACTTCGTCGGATGGCCCGTTTTAGTGAACCCCGTTGTTCCTTGACCGAAAGGCGAATGCCTCGGCGGCAGGGTTTCATGCGTCAACATGTTCCGAATAGATTTCATTAGGGATCGAGGCCAGTTGGTTCCATCAATGACAGGCGAGAAATAATATCCTTACTTGCTCAACTCAAGATGGACCTTTTGCGAATCAATTTTGGCTGTTATATTGATTGCAGAGACTGTTAACTTAGTAATTGTTCTGATGCCTGCCATATTACATACATATCCAGCCTCTTCTTTCAAATTACCATTATGCTGCCAACTATCGGATGCTTGGACCCTACGTATCTATCTCCTCCCGAAAGCGCGAGTCGCGAGTCGGGCTGTTGCCAATGCGCGTACTCGAGTCGGTAATGGGCTTTGGAGGCTGCAAGGACGCTCCAGGTTCCTCGGCCGTCATGTCTCGTTGCTTTTCTTCCTCCAATGGGGTGCTGACCGGGCTCACACCTTGGGAGTCCTGAGCAGCTTCGTCCTCGGCCAGGTCTTGGCGTCTTGAAGTTGGTTCTGTTTGCTCCTTAGCATCGTGAGCATCCACATTTCCGGCTGAAGGTGCTTGGCCATCGCTCTTTCCTGCCATGGCCACGTCACGCATGCTGGTTGAACGTTTATCGAGACTCGTGGTGCTCTTGTTCTGGCTATGTTCTTTGAGAGCAGCGCCACCGAAGAAGCTGCGCCTCTTGTCGCCAGTTTCCGACATGGATTTGCCCCGCGAGAACCGATTCTTAATCCAACCTTTAACCTTGGAGGTTGGCGAAGCCCCGCTGTCGGTCTTGTGCTGGGCAGATTCCGGGGAGTCGCCGGGAGATTGAAGGGTGGGGCCGACTCCTTCAGCTTCGTTTATTCGAGTGCTGTCATGCGTAGGTGTCTCTGGCTGACCTGCAATGGGTGTTTCGTCCTTCGTTTTGGGCTTCGTCTGTTTTGCAAGCAATTTCTCCTCCTCTTTCTTCGCCTTTTCTTCCATCTTCTCTTGGTGCCTCTTGATCTTTTGTGCGTGCTTTTCTTGCTCTACTGCCTGTTAACCCTTGTTATGGAGTCAGATGAGATAGACGGCTTGACTTACCCTTGGCTTGTTTCTCGAGCTCTTTTTGCTCACGCTCGCGAGCCCTTTGCTTCTCACCCTCTTCTCGCCTGGCATCCTCCTCCATTTGAAGAACCAACCTCCGCTCGCGCTCAGTCTCGGCCTTTTCATTTATATCGTCGAGTACCGGTTGAACCTTTTTGGTGGCAATAGCGTCTACCTCTTCTGGCGACATAAATTTCCCTCCACCGATGTCAACCTTGCCTTTATTCAACACTCGAGTGTCATGATTCGATTGTGCTGCTTGCTGAGCTTTGATTTCCCACTCAGTCATCCGTGTTGGCGGTGGTCTTCCCGATTCCTGGTGTGCCTTCTCGTCCATTCCTTGAAGGCGGGCTTTGACGTTGCGCTGGGCCAGGGCCAATAGAGCCTCGCGATCTCTTTCGCGCTTCTCCCTGTCTATCTGAGATAGTTTATTGGAAAACATGGACATTTGCTCGCGGATCTCCTGGGACCGCTGACGATCGTCTACGTTGTCGCTATCGGACAAACGACGTCGAATTTTCGCTGCGACTGTGAAACGTCGTCGGGGCGTTCTCTCATTACCATAGTACTCTTGATATTCGCGACTCTTCATATGCTCGTCGTGAAGTTTGGCGAGGCGTTCTTGAGCTTGCTTATACGCCGCATCCTGGAGATTGAGATACGGGCTGGGCTGATCAGATTGTCTTTGCTGCGATTGCGAAGCCTTGGTCTGGTCCACAATCTTCTGCTGCTGCGTGTACATTTTCCTGGCTATTTGTACAGCAGTCTGATGGAGTTGCTCATTGCGAGTCTTCTCGTCCACTTCGAGTTTGACGGGAGGTGTAGAGGTGAACATGTTTCGTGTCATTGTAGTGACAGGAACTGCTCCAGCATCCTCAGTCGGAGTTTTTGCTTGCATCGAAGCGCGATGCGCTCTGGCCGCGCCATCGAGTGCGCTGAGAGCGGCACGCCGGTTCGCCAGCATCGCCTCCTTGGTCGGAGCAGGCGACGTATCATTACGATTTGCAACGCTCGAGGTGGCTTTCTTTGCAGACTTGGAACGGCTTAGATTGAAAGCTTGCGTCGCAGCTGAGCTGCCGTACGACAGATTGGGGGGTTCTGCTGAAGCCGGCCGGTTGGCATGAAAGGCTTGTGTCGCCGCCGAATTGCCCCAAGATCCACGGGGAATCGAAGAATGATTCTGCTGATTACTCTTCTTTAGAGCGGCTCCAGCGGACCCTACTGCGAGCAAGGCAGCCTTGTGGCCATCGGAGCTGGCGACTGGTTCCCACGATGGGGACATCTTGTAATTTCTGCCAAGTAGGGCGGCAGTGGATGCCAATGATGTTTTATCGGGCTTCCAGAGTTCTACCGGCTTCTGTTTGGCCCACCCGAGAGAGGCTGCGGCACTCGCTGCGGCACCGTTGGGAGCCAGACCTGAGGAAGGGAAGCTGGGGAGGCTTCGCGGGTCGGCGTACTTGAGTCTCCCAGACGTCGCGGCTGGAAAATAGTATATGTAAGCTTACGCTGATCAAGCTGCGCAAAACGACAGAACAGGCGATTGATGACTAGATATAAGACGGACGAGGGGGATACGGTCATCACCCAGTAGAGCCATGCAAGCATGGAATTGGGGAAAATGGCAGTAGTCGCACAAGAAACCGACTCACCTGCAGGAAGCGGCTGCTGAGCCATAGACTTATCGGCTCCTGCCATGGCCACGTCCCTTGGCGCGCCTGCGACAGCGCCCGCGCCTGCCATTTGTGCTTGCGGCAGGTGCTACAGTATTGTATCGTCGACTGCAGGATGTGGGGTCACCGGGCTCGGTATGATGTCACTGGCCTCGGTGAAGTCTCGGTGGCTGACGGTGGCTCAACGGACAAAGAAGAAGAATTGACGGGATTCGACGAAGCAACTTCTCGAAGCGCAGAGGGTATAAATGTTGTGGTTCCAGATATCGGTTATATAAATCTGGGAAATTGGAAATCTGTCTTGACAAAGCTTAGCAGGCGCCAACATGGTGGGCTGGCAGAGCGGCGTGGGCAGCTGAAGGATGGACAGGGGTTGGAATGCGAAGGCGCTGATCCCGCCTCAGGCGGCTCTGAGGTAATCGTTGCTAAGGCGCGCAATTGGTAGCAAGTCGATTATTCGGAGAGCGGTAGCAAACCGGCAGAGGAAGCTCAATCGCAATGCGCAAAAAGTGGCGGCCATGACTTACGGAAGTAGATGCCGAGCCTCCCGCGTAAATGTTCAATAATTGACGTCGTGTATCACCCTATGCCGCTCGGCGACGCTATGAGCCGGCCAACGCCGTGTAGTGACGATCCGAATCGGTGTGCGCAACGGCCGGTGAGCTGATGCGACGAGTCGGAATATCTCGATGCCTGGAGGAAGGAGTATGTAGTATCGCCGGACGAACGGTGGATGCAACGCAAAGTGAATAATGCCTGGCCGGGCCCGACAGACGATTTTATTCGCGTGAGCGGCCATGACGAACGGCAACTGCGACCATGATGGTCACGGACTGGCATCGACGCTAGAGCTCGCCGTTGCCCAAAGAGAGCAAGGGGGCTTAACTGGCGATACGCGTAGCAGGTGAGGCAAGGGCACTGTACGTCTCGGGGCAAGTGAGCGGACCACGTACAGTGTCGCGTAACTCGCAGGTACTCGTAAGCGCATGGCGCAGCGGAAGCAACCAAGAAACCCCACCATTCCCGGGGAACAGGATCGGAAGCTTGACGTCATCGAGGCTCTGTTGTGGCGTCAGGTGCATGACGCTGCCGCAAGCCCCACGCAGAAGGAGCCCCATGCCTTTCAGACGCCTGTGGCTTGCTTATCAGGTCTTTTCTTGCTGCCACACAAAGTACCACAGCATCCAAACAGGTGTGAGAGGGGAGTCCCAAGTCCCAAAGCCCCGGGGTCGCGGTGGCTTCTTTGGAATATGCCAGGTCGCGTCTCCGAAAAAGGCATCCTCGAGCTGTTTGCACGACCTGAATACTTGCATCCTCACGAATACCCATCTACAAAGTATGCATTTTTACACAAAGAGATGGGACCCTGCGGAACCCTGGGCGCATCACTGCAAAAGACTGCTACCAAGACCAACAACGGAATGCATCCTCAGCGACAACAAAAGACCTCATGCTGATGCAATGCCGTCCAGCGTTCGAATTACCTGCTCAGACCCCGTGGTGCTTGGTAGAATGCGATTTCCTCACAGCCTTGCCCTTAAGTTCGGCACAAGACACAACATCGGTGCATTCCGATCCTTGGCCCTTGCTCACCAGTAGCCAAGTGAAACAACGCCTCATGCTCCATTCCTCGGACCCTTGTTCATGGAGCATCCCCGACATGGAGGGTCTCTTGCCCGCACGAGGATAATACGGTAGTCTCTGTAAGACTGTAACTGCGGCTCATCCCATCCCATGGCCGGGGACCGGGGTCGATTGCACCGATCGTAAAATACAACGGTGCCGACACCCTCGTGATCTCGATTGTGTCAACGACCGGCCCGGTGCCGCCAGTCCTTACAAGGATAGACGAGCATCGGATCCTACAGGTCGCCAGCCTAAGCGACCTATGCAGGCAGGCAAGGTATTGCACACGCAGGTTATATCGCAAGAAATTCGCCATGCCCCACCGCCTAGCAGTTGAATCTTGATCTCAAACCACCAATCCACCACGTAACCTCAAGGCACGGGCAGATAGGCGCCACTGTGCCGCAGCTCATCTCACCCACTAAATATTGATGTATGGACTCTATGCCAAGTAGCTCCATTGTCGCCCTCACGAGCGCCACCTCCTCAAGCGGCGTAGCCATGGACCAACCCATCATTGAGCTGCGGCAGGTGAGGAACTTTAGAGACGTCGGTTACACGGTCAATTGCTTTCTCGGCCGAAAGCTGGTCCGCGAGGGCGTCTTCTTCCGCTCAGCCAGACCCGGTACGCCCGTCAGGTCCCCTCCATGATATCATGTCCAAGCCACGCTGGCTTCGCTGACGCCCGCCCCGTTGCAACAGATGGCGCCGGCGCCGAGGACGAGGCCCTCATAAGGGACAGGCTGGGCGTCAAGACCATCATAGACTTGCGCACAGAGTACGTCGATGCCGGGCTTGAAGATTGAGCCTCGCACCGCCCGTCGAACTTGGCTGACACCGGGGCGATGTAAAGGACAGAGCATCGCCAGCGGACCAGAAAGCAGCAGCCAGACGCCAGCGAGTCCGCGTCTCTTGCCAAGGAGCCCTCTCAAGACGCATACTCCCCGTCCGTCAACGGGGTCGCCTACAAGCCCGTCAAGGTCATTGGTCGGTCCGTCGAGCGCCATCTCCTGAGCCAGCTCTCGTGGTCTGGGTTCTTGTGAGTGGCCTCCTCCGGTACACTCCCCCTCGCCGCGAAAGTTATATCGTTCGGCGAGCTCACGAGGCCCGCAGCAAGACGATTGGCCTCCATGTGTGCGGCTACCGCAAGCAGGCGGCCCGCGTCATGGCCCAGGAGGTACTTGTTCCCATGGGGCTTCCGGGCATGAGCAACGTCATTCTCGATCACGCCGGTCCCGAGATCTGCGACGTCTTGTCCACCTACACGAGCACGCAGACGACGCCGACATTGGTGCACTGCACGCTTGGAAAAGACAGGACGGGTACGAAGCCCACTCCAGAGTTTCTTGATGCCAAGGGCGGCAAGCCGGCTCAAACGTGGCAACGCTAACCCCCATGTCCAGGATTCATCTGTGCTCTAGTGCTCTTCATTCTCAATGTGCCCGTCTCGGCCATCGAACACGACTACTTCCTTACCGAACCCGCCTTGCTTCCCGATCGTCCTCAGAGGGTACTTGAGATGCGCAACGCCGGGTTTACCGAGGAGTGGGCAGATACTGCCAAAGGTATGATTACGGGCATGGAGAACCACATGGCGTCCGAGTACGGTGGGCTCGAAGCATACCTCGATCACATTGGCTTTCTCCAGTCAGACCGTGAGAAGTTACGCGAGGTGCTTTTGTACTGATTCATCGCCAATATGTAAACAGACGAAACACGCACTGCTATGAAGTCATGGTCCAGTGTGAAGAGTCAAAAGGGGTATCATATTCAAATCTTTCTAAATCGGCCCTGTAGCCAACAACGATACATCTTACTCTTTTGCGCGCGGTTGATGAGAAGACGTCTATCGACACCAAGGTTGACCACCTCAAACTTTGGCACGTCTGCGTCGTCGGGCTCTGACGCGTCCTCACCTGACCAGATGCTCGCCAACTCGTCCCTGTCAAAGAAGTAGACGCGCGTGCCATCGCCTCGGATGTAGAAATTTTCGTCCAGGTATCGCCCCTTGCGGAAGCGCACCTGGGCTAGATCTCCTCGTCCATAGTCACGGAAGCAGACTAGGCCGCCTGGCTTGAGCAGCCTATGTACGTTGCTCACAGCCTTGGCCCACTCCTTGGGCGACAAGGCCGAAAAGATGAAGACCATGACCGCGACGTCTACAGATCCCTCTTCCAGATCTGGTGGCAAGCAGTCTGCGGAGACGTCCCAGACATCTGCCTGAATGTGCTTAAGATCATAGGCCTCGTTTTGCCGCATGACCTCTACGGCAGTCTTGGAAAAGTCGCAAGCATGGATCTTGAGGAGCGGGTTACTGTTGTTGGCAAGCACGGGGAAGGCCGTATTACCGGCGCCAGCGCCAATTTCCAACACGACCTTCGGCCCCGCGTCTTCTTTCGTCACTTCAGCTAAGATGGGGAACTCTTGCTGCAGCCATTTCCGATTCTTGAAAAAATTTGCGGCATTGTTCTTGTAAAACAGATTCCACCATTTTGCAGGATCGGAATTGAAACGATCTATTCCAACGCGAGTCAGTCTCTGAGCGTGACAATTCAACTCGAAATAGGATAAGAGAATGGATATAATCAGATGGGAGCGAAAGACTTGAAGGTAAAGTTTTCATCATGCATTTTCAGATGAACTATGCATTTGGTTGGGTAATCATCACGAGAATGATGTAAGGTCGGCAAAGGCAAGGGGGTAGCTTACTCTTATCGAAGTCAGAGACGGGGGCCTGACGCTGCATTTCGAACTGACGCTCAGCATACTCCTTGTACGCGTCGTCAGTTTCGACATGATCCCAGGCGTTGAACTCAAACACGTCGTCTTCCTCAGTAAGATAGCGGCTACCAAACTGAAAAGGATCGCTCCGCTTCAGGTTCGAGGCGGGATCGTGGGATCGATGAGGCGGCACCTCGACGGCGGCATCGTCTTGGCTGGGCATCGCGAGGGCCGCCACCTCTTCCACTGGAGGGGATGGCGCGCAACCAACGACGTGTGGTACGGTCGACGCCATGGCTCACCGAGACGGGCACGCTGCAATCAGTCATGCGCGACGCGAGTTCGCCGCCGACGACCACGAGCCATTGACAGCGGTCGCGATGTGATAAAGGAAGGGGGAAAAAACTGAGCAAAATTCCGTGGACAGAAAAAAACTAGGAGAAGCCCTCCCAGCCGAGCGAGTGGGTCGTGTCGTCGTGTCGGGAAATACCTTATTCCGAAGTCGTTCCTCTTGCGGCGGGACCGCAAGACCACCAGCGCGGGGCCGAGGATTCAATTCGCCAAAGATGCGAAGTACCCTTGTAGCTGTTCCGTACCCGTAGCCGCTGCCTTGAGCTCGCAGGGAAGCTGGTGACAAACCGCGCCCTCGAAATCCAGACCTCGCTCTCCCTTCGACGACTGTTGCAACCTTTCGAACCGCTATTTTCAAGTTATTTTATTGCCTGAATCTGCCTCACAGATCGGAGAGAAACTCGCCATCGTTCGACTGCCGCGACTGCTACAACATCCGATCGTCCGTCCTCCCACCCGAGATGCCACCCTCGCTGCTCCGGCCCCAAGGCCACCTCACTCCGGCCGAGACCCTAGATCTGGCACAACGAGCGCCCGAGATTCTGCGAAGGAATCCGAAAGCGTTCTCAGCCTCGCCTTTGACGTCACTAATGTCCTCCCCAGAGACACCCGAGCTCTGGACCATTTACGAGAACCTGCTGCTGTCCTGTCTACGAGCCGGCGACGATGCGTCCGCGGCTGAGTGCTTGGCGAGGCTGGTGAGACGATTCGGCAGCAGCGACGAGCGGATAATGGCGCTTCAGGGATTGGTGAAGGAGGCCACTGCTACGAGCGACTACGAGCTCAAAAAGGTCTTGGACGAGTACGAGGCTCTCCTCGAGCAAAATGGAGCCAATATCGTGTGTAAACCCGGCGAACCTTTTCCAAAAAAAAAATTGGTCCTGACAAGCGGTAGCCAATTCATAAGCGCAAAGTTGCTCTCCTGCGATCCATGGGCAAGAACGCTGAGTCGATTGCGGCCATCAACGCGCTTCTCGACTTTAACCCTACGGACCCAGAAGCATGGGCAGAGTTGGCAGACATGTATCTCGCTTCCGGGCTATATCAGCAATCAGTCTTTGCGCTCGAGGAGGTTCTTGTTCTGATGCCCAATGCTTGGAACGTGAGTCATCTTAGCCTGTATCTCCCGATGTTGCTGACCCATGTCAGATGCACGCGCGATTGGGCGAAGTCTTGTTGATGGCGGCCGAAACGAATCCTGAAGGTAGCTCCGGCAAGCACCTTGCGGAGGCATTGAAGCGATTCTGTCGAAGTATTGAGCTCTGTGACGATTACTTGCGCGGCTATTATGGTCTCAAGATGGTACGTTGAGCTGTCTCGGTAGGCTTTGGGCATTTACTAATTGATAGTAGGCTACCGATAGGATTTTGAGCTCCGAGTCGACTTCTAAAAAGGCGCAGCAGCATGACTCAGAGGGCTTTGCGATGCCTGAGCAGGCAACCGTCGAGAAGCTGAACCAGGCCGCAACGGAGAAGCTGGCGGAAATCGTCCGGCGTTACGGAGCGAAGGAAAGGCTGTGGCAAGGGTATGATGCGGGCGAAATTGCGGCGGCTCGGGTTCTGCTGTCCAGGGCGTCTAACAAGGTTGTGCGATGAGATTTCCCGATGGGAGCGTGGGTCCTGTGACAGGTCTGCCATGCTGCCAGCTCTGCATCTTTATGGAGGGTATTTACGGCAGGATGCCCTGGATCGGATCGGTCGGTTGCGAATCTGTAAAACGTGCCTGGCGATACGGACAGACCGGCGACGGCGAAGAACCGTGCCGATCGAAGGACGCAACATCGTCATTTTGATCCCTCACGACGAACATGAGGACATTGGGCATCCGGGATATTAATTCAGACCCCCATCGACGAGCGAGAAACGCCGTGGGTTCTCGCGCATGGACTTTGCGAGACAGCGAGTGGACGAGCGGCCCGGTCTGACCCATTCGGTCCCTCTTTGGGCTCCAGATTGATACCCTTGGCCAGCTCGTCAAATCGGATTGGGCATGGGAGCATCACCCTTGGGCTTCAGTAGCGAGATATGGATTGTACAGTACAGTACAGTACAGTACAGTACGGGCATTACATGAATCCCAATCGAATGATGAGCAGGCACGGATCCGTGGGGAGTTGGCATAAAGAGCATGGCTGTACTTGGTGCTGTAGCGAAATGTGACGCCTGGCAGCCCGCAGCCCTACCCCAACAAGAGATTTGTGCATCCCGTGCCGAGCTAGAGTGATGCCTGAGCCGACACGGCAGGGCAGCCAGCCAACAGACACAATTGCCCCTACATGTAGAGAGGCGCAGGTCCACGAGGTAACGGGCCGAGGCGAATTAGTCGGCTCAGGGCTGCAGATATTGCGTGCAGAATTGGGTCCGCTACTTATCGGGCTCAGAGGGCCAGATTCATGAATGTGTTTTGGATTGTGCAGTTCACGCGCTCGACATGGCAATGAGTCCTCGAGAGGGCTCATCGAGTCGCTCATCGACAGTTGCAGCTCTTGCTCATGCCAACCAACCATCCGGGGGTTGTCGGTCTTGGAACGCTTGAGCAGCCCGTCGCACAGTGGTGGCGGTTCAACAGTATGCAGGCCCGCCGTCGATATGGCAGAAAACCAAAGACATTTGCCCGACTGCCCACTGTACACTTCATGTGCGGACTGTCCAAAACGCTGGCCAAATCCGAATCATGGGCGACCTGACAATCATCTTAGCCAGGACAAGGTTGTGTAAGCGCAACTTCTTACTGGGCCGATCCGACTTCATGATTGTCTGATGCGCAAGCTAAATGATCACGACGGGATCCTCGATCATCGTGCAAATCGATCGAGTTCTTTGGGCCGAATGACCAGTATCTGTTAGGACTCGGATCGAGACCATGAGACGTCGCCAGTCGACTTATCCGCGCAACTCCTCGTCCTTCACTCATACACCAGATCCGACGTCGGCAGAGGTGGGCCGAAAGGATGGACAAATCAGCCGCCGACGTCTTCTTGGCAGGGTGCCAAGTTGCCGATGGCATTTTCAAGGCATGGATGGCCGTGGAGTCGCGTGAATAGCCAATGGCCTGGGTCAACGCCCCAAGGCAGACTTTGGACCACCTTCCGTCCATGTCGGGATATGTAGGGTTTCCTCGTGGTTGTATCCGTACAGCCTTGGCGGCGTGCGTGCATGCATACTCCAGAGGCAAGATGCAGCCGTAGAGCGCCAGGTTGATACAGTACACCGGGCATTTTGTTGTGCGACGGGCCAAAGCCCAACGCCAAGGATGCGGTGATGTGGCTCGCATCCGTTGTCGGCCGCAAGCGACGAACAGAGAATTGAAACTGGCTGGCTGAAGCGTGCTGAACAAGCAATGCTCATGTTTGATGGTGCCTCTTACGGGCCGCTTGCCAGGTGTCCGTGTACCTGTGGCTTGTTCAATCGCCATGAGATGCCATCTGGACGGTCTGGATGCATCTTGCCCGGTGACTCGTAGTCGTCGTACGAAGTACTGGCCATACAATACAAAGTATGCCCGGATGTTCACGCGGTGGCAGAGCGTGATGGTGTTGGCGGTGGCAATGAAAGTCGCCCTCCGCCAGCCAACCACGAAAGGTGGTGGACTGACGAGGCCTTGTGCAACCCTGGCGGATGAACAATGGAATCCGGGCCTTCCCTTACCTCTGAAGGGCCCACAATCACGCCTTGCGGCGTAGGATATGGGCGGAAGAAGGCTCGAAGGGGCATTGTGGGCATCAATGGCTTCCTTCGAAACCCCACGCTCCGGCTAGGTTAGGCTGGTGCCCGAGGGTTTGGGACTTGTGTGTGTGAGCATCCTGACTCCTAAGATGGTGGCTGAGATGGATTGAACCACCACCGCTACTCGGTCGGTGAGAAGCGTTGAACTTTTAGACTTTTTTACTCGCGTGCGGCAACGGCTTACACGAGCAGGCAGCGACAGCCCACCGAACCTGCTGAATTCAGAGTCCAGAGTCCAGACCCTGCGCCCAAGGCAAGTCGCTACCTCGAGGGACCTGGAAGGCTGGGACCTCTTTCCCTTGTTCGCATCTACTTCGTACATTAGTGTGACTGTGCCTAAATGCCGCGTGCCGCAAGGCCATTGCATTGGCCCTCAATGGAGTCGATAGGTACCTACCCAGTAGCGGAAAGCAAGAGGGGGGGCTGTGGATGAGCCCTTGGAGCTTTTGTCGGAGCTCTTGCAACCCAATGCAGTGTTTGATGCCTTGGTCAATTCCGTGACTACACGCATACCTCACTTGCATGCCTACGAGCATAGTACCTTAGGTCCGCATCATCTACCACTGTATGGTACGAATAGGGAGGCAGACATGACCAAAGCTCAACATTCCTCGCCCCGCTTCTAGGTTCCCTTGCTCTTTCCCGTCTCGTTCCGGCACCATCAGGCACCTTGAAAAGCAGCAGGCACTTGAATACCGCCTCATAGCTCACCATCAGATATTCCAAGAGTACGAAGTAAGTTTCCACATTCAGCTAGTCTCGTCTTCAACTCCTCGCCTGCCCCTCGCCCGCCTGCTGTCTGAGCCGGACCAGCTCCCGGTTCCATGCTTGCCATGCCTCCGTCGTGGTCGTCTCCGAGGGCCTTGCAGGGTACGCCAGAGACAGACGACTCGCGCGTCCTTGCGTCCAGTCCCTGAAGACCCTGGCCGGAATGGAAGAAATCACCCCCAAACCCTCCCTTGGCGCCAAGGACAAGATCGGTGGAAGAAAAGCCAGTCGATGATGAGGGCCGCAACACGGCGACCGAGGGTCGGAAATTGAAAATATGTCGAGCTTGAATTCGAGGCCAACTTACACGCAAGCACCCCTCCCCTGTTCGCGTCCACTGTCGGGTCGCATGCACACCTTTAGGTACCGAGACGCACCACGCCTGTTCTTGTACTTCGATGTCGTACGCGCCCGCAGGATGGGCCACGCCAAACCGAGGGAGCGCCTTTGCGCAAAATATCGACTGAACAGCTCGCAAACCCGGCCTGTCTGAGCTTTTGCTAATACTCCGTCCCGCTGTCGTTACAGCCCAGTTCACATCGCGCATATCTTTGAAAGAATTTATCACCTCACCGCTTCCACTCGACTGCTCGGGCCACGCTGCACCAGCAGACTTTGCCAACCTGTGCGCGCAATATCTCCTCGGGCGACGACCCGGTACCCAAATCCCTTCCATGCTGCAGTCCGTACCGATAGCTTGTCCCTCACACCATCTGATTCTGGGCCGCTGCTTTCCATTTCTCTCCAAGTTACGAGTACTCGGTCGCTGCTTGCAGGTACCTCTTTGCCCCAGTAAGGTACCATTATTGCCTACCGCGACCCCTCCAGCCCTCCCTCGTCCACTCACCGCCGATCTGTCGCCCTCAACTTGGAGCACCAGCTTCGGGTCCCCCCAATCACCTCCATCAACACCACTCACAACCACCATACACTCAACCCTTGCCACCTGGAAGCCCGGCTGGTCCACGATTCCGAGCCGTTCTTTCTTAATCCGGCCGACGGGCCCTTTTCCCCGCCGTCACCCTGCCATCATCAACCGTAGCGGCTTCTTCCGCCTTTTTGAGCTTCGTCTTGGCTCAGCGTGCTTGCGGCGAGCAGGCTTGCGCCAGAGGCTCCCTCTTTGTGCTACATTGGCGGTGCGACCAAGACAAGACGCCTTGCGAGGAGACAAAAAACAGTGACAACGAATATTCGAGAGCTTCGAGCCCCTCGTCTTCATTTTCCATTCCTCCCCAGCTGCCTTGCCTCCCTTGAGCACCAACGCCCCTGGTCTGATCCTCGTGCGTCAGCGCCCCTCGTGCCTTCATCTCGCGGCCAGCCAATCGACTCCTCACACCTGTCGCACTGCCATTTCCTCGGCTTGTTGCCCTCTGCGCGTCGGCGATTTTTTTACCCTCCCCTGGGCTGGTCGACTCCGTAAAGTCGCAGACGTACGGTAGCTGCAGCCGCAAACCTCGTCGTGGCACGCGCCAGAGTCCGGTCTGCCCGCTCGTCGACGCGGCCTTATCATTTGCGTCTCTCCTTCCGGTCCAGTAGCGCCAGCCATTGTTCTCACTGAACCTTCGCGGCTCGCCTTGCTCCGACATTTCTGAATCTACCGTCGCGGGTAAAGGCAACTCTCAACCTCCCGATCATCATTCGTCTGCTATGCCGTGAGTCCTCACCGCCGTCGCGAAGCTCCTTAGACCCCGATGATTGCGGCTCACTTACCACTGACTAGACTCGTCAGACGGACCAATAAGAACATCAACCTGCCCGGCGGCGAGAGTTCTCGCTCAACCTCTTACAGCGAGGGAGAGGACTCGTCACAACACGAACAGGATTACCCCATCACAGACGAAGAGTGGGAAGACGATAACGACTACTACGACGAAGACGTACATCCGTCAGACTCTGCCTCTGCCAGCAACGAGCTGCCCCCTTCCCGATCGCGTCCCGCGCGACCTGCTCCTCGGCATCATCGCATAACCCGACCAGAGTCTCAGTATCCTCCGGTGCAGGCTCACGCACCGCACCCGCCCAGCGTGGATCCCTCAGAAGATTATGGCGGTCAATATGGCCAGCCCTTCCAGCCTCAGCTCGGTCACCGCGGGGGTGGCACCGCTGGCCCGGGCTACTACGGGGCGCACGGCGGGCGCGGTGGTCATCCCCACCACTTCTCTCAGAACCATGGAGGCCAATACATGCTTGGATATCCTGGAGGCAACCAGATGGTTCCCTACAACAATTATGGCACGAATCCCTTTTCCCCCATGAGCAATTCTTCAAGTGGTGCGAGCTATTTCGGCGGCGGCGAGCCGCGGCATATGTACGACATGATGCCTTATCAACATGGCTACTACGGCGCGCCGCAGCCTCAATACAACCTGCCTGCTCATATGCAGCAGTTCCATCTGTCACCGCCGCCGCCCCCTCCTGCCACTGAAGCCCCTGCGCAAGCTGCGAGTCCAGCTCCGAAAGAGCCCCCAATCGACATTGAGAAGATCAGATTAGAGGCGCAACTGGCTGCTCTCAAAGCACAGGAGGAAAAGCAGAGGGCCCTTGATGAGCAGCGCGAGCGAGATGTACAGATTCGCAAGGAGGCCGAAGAGTCTTTCCTGCGGAAGATGGAGGAGATGAGGAAGCAGCAGGAAGAGGCCCAAAAAGAAATAGCGCGTGCCAAGGCGGAAGCCGAGGCGGCTGCCTTGGCTAGAGTTGAAGCTGAACGCAAGGCGGCAGATGAACGGGCACGCCAGGAGGCCGAGGCCGTCAAGCGAGCCGAAGAAAATGCAATGAAGAAGTTTGAGGCAGAAATGAAGGCTGCCGAGCAGCGCCGAAAGTTGGAGCAGGAGGAACGCGTTCGAATCGAGGAAGCCGCCAAGGCTCGTCTCGAAGCGGCCCTCAAGGCCGAGGCCGAGGCCAAGGCAGCCGCGGAGAAGCGAGCCGCTCAAGAAGCGGAGCGACTACGACAAATTCAAGAGGAAGCCAAGCGCAAGGCTGAGTTGGAGTACCTCGCCAGAGTGGAGGCCGAGAAGGAGGCCGCCAAAAGAGCAGCAGAAGCAGAAGCCGCAGCCAAGCGCAAGGCCGAGGCAGACTACTTGGCCAAGATCGAAGCCGAGAAGGAAGCCGCCAAAAAAGCAGCCGAAGCAGAGGCTGCTGCCAAGCGCAAGGCCGAGGCAGACTACTTGGCCAAGGTTGAGGTCGAAAAGGAAGCAGCCAAGAAAGCAGCCGAAGCCGAAGCTGCCGCCAAGCTCAAGGCCGAGGCTGACGTCCTGGCCAAGATGGAAGCGGACAAGGAAGCAGCCAAAAAGGCGGCCGAAGCCGCAGAGACAGCCAGGAAGGAGCACGAGGCTCTAATGAAAAAACTGCAAGATGAGGCTAAAGCATCGCTTGAGGACGCCGCCAAGAAGACCGAAAAGGGGCCCATCAAGTTCAAGGATGCTGTTGGTCGAAAATTCAGTTTTCCCTTTCATCTCTGCAACACATGGCAGGTAAATCTCACCATAATCGTTTTGTCAGGACATCGAGTTTTATCTGACCGTTGATCATTGCAGGGCATGGAGGACCTCATCAAGCAAGCTTTCTTACATGTGGACATACTTGGTCCGCATGTACAAGAAGGGCATTACGACCTGATTGGGCCCGACGGTGAGATCATCCTCCCTTCAGTATGGGAAAAAGTTGTACAGCCGGATTGGGCAATTAGCATGACAATGTGGCCTGTGGAGAAACGGCCATCGCTAGGGCCCAAGCTTCCACCTATGCCGGGCAGGCGGAGCCACTTGCCCGGAATGCCACCGCCTCCGCCAATGTCAGGCATGGGAATTCCCGGGCGACCGTTAATTGACCCGGGCATGATGCATCCTCCGGGATGGCCCGGCCCCGGAGCCGGTCGACGACGCTCGGCTCATCTGCCCGACGACATTGACATTGTCAATGTTGGACCACCTCCGAAGCCAAGCAAGCAGAGCACCAAGAAGAACTCGGCCATGCTCACGTTCTTCGCCGGCAAACCAACAAAGAAGAAGTGAGGCGCAAGAAAACAGCTCGAGTCACTGTATAACTGACACTGAGATCGCAGGTCGAGCAAGAAATGAGCAGCACATGTAGATCGGCATGCAAATGGCAGAAAAGATGACGCCTCGCCAATTTCTGCCTCGCCTCCATATGGTACAGCGATAAACTTGTTATATTCATGAGGCCGATAATCTCAGAAAGCTCGAGTTTGATCATTGCGACTGCTTCAACTACACGATCTCCCCAGATCCTCGAGCGGGATAATGCTCGACATCAACATTGGTCGAAGAGGAGTTGTCGCTTTTCTTCTAGCAATCCACCTGCCCTGTTCGTGTGGTGAATGCCCCCACCCCTCGAAATTGGGCATCGGGTCAGCCTAACGGGTGTTACAGCTGAGCAGGTCTCTGTCAAGGGGCGAGTTTTTGCCTTGTCTCGGCGGAGCGTGATGACATGAGTTCGGCACCCGTTTTCGGGTTTTCTTCACTGTGCGCATTTACACCGGAGTCGGGGACTGGGGTGAGTCAGGTTGGAGGTCGGAGATTGGAGGTCGCATCAGGATGAGGATGCTGCGGATATACCTTGGAAAGCAGGGCGGCTTAGCGGGTGAGCCGAATGTCATGAAGCAACGACGGACGCAATGAGCTGATCTGCATCAAAGTCTACGTGCTGGACCTCGCAGTTTTCGAGAGAAGTGGCTCAATGACTGTATGCGTAAATGTTGTCCTAGCAACTAGGCGCATATGGAAAATATTCAGATGAAAAATTGTCTATCATTGTCTTTATAAGTGTCGTACTCGAACATTGCCCATAAAAACTCCTCTGCGAATGTATGACGCGTGATGATGGTGAGTATACAGTTCAGATGCCCTTAAAACCTTGTTCAAGGGCAGAAGCGCGCCGATAATGGCTTTTATTATTTGGGTCCCGGCCCCAAGCGCTCCTCGGCTTGCTTTTCGAATGCCTCTATCATGAGCCCAGCAACTTTGTCCGAAACGGTGGCGCTGACAGCGGCATAGATTGGATTGGCAAACTGGTAGGTGATGGTGAGGTGGACCTCGGTCGAGGGCGCGGGATGAGTCGAGACGGGCTGGACGGACCAGCGCGTGACGAGCGTCTTGAAGACGGCCGAGGCGGGGGCCAGATCATCGCCGCTGACGGCCTCGACCGAAATGCCCGGAACGCAGCGCAGTCGGCTGGTGAAGGCCTCGGCGAAGCCACCCCAGCCGACGTGCAGGTCGGCGAGGGTGGGCCAGCGGCGCCCCGTGGCCGGGTCCGGATCGGACCACTGCGTGACGCGCGAGCGCGAGCAGTACGGGACGAAGCGATGGTACGAGTCGACGTCGGCGATGAGCTCATACAGCGGCTCGGGGGCATACGGCAGCACGCGCGAGGCCGTGAGGCGCTGCGTCGCGTCGTTGCCGGCGCCGGCGCCGAGGCCGGGGAGGTTGAAGAAGAACCGCCGGGGGGAGCTGGCCGAGGCGAGTCGGGCGGCGAGACGCCGAGGGAGAGCGACCCGGGCAGACATGGAAGGCTCCGGTAGCGGGTTGGTTGAGTCTGGGTGAGGCCGGTGGTATTTGGCGAGATAAGGAGGGAGTCCGGGATAGGGTGGATGATGATGTGCCTTGGAGTTGAGATGGCTTATCTAGGCAATAAACCCGTGAGCTTAGGGACTGAAATGCAATGTTAGTCATGAAGCAGACTGTTCAGAAGCATCCGTAAAAGACCTGAAAGAGTAGTGGTGCTGAATCCGCGGCTCTATAAATATCGAGGCTGATGTGAACGACGACACTCGGAGATCGAAGCTTTCCGACCTAGATTCCTGGAATCGGTGATGGACGTTCCGCAAGTTCGTGAACGTTATTGCTCCGCTGAGCATAGAGTCAAACGATATTGCAAGGAACTTTATCTAGAGAGAAATACCGGCCGACTTTCGAGTCGTTGCTAGGACCTTGTTTCCTTGCGCTCAACAGGTAATCCGTTCAGGTTGCATCGCCGTGAACTGCCGTCGAGTGAATCATGGCGCGAGCCTTGACATGTACCTCTACACCGTGACCCCCGCCGTTGTGTAGGTGCAGTCATGTACTCTGTACTGAGATCTTGATTCACTTGACCTTGCCAAATCGGGCGGTACGTCAAGTTCATCGCCCCGGCCCAATTCATGATGGTCCAGGGTAGCTGGCTTGGCGGCGGGCAAGGATGGCGAGCTCGCACCTGACGTTCGTCACCTCCACTGCAGCCATTCGACGGCCTGTGACTTGATCCCGCCTTCACCACCCATGCATCCCTCCCCCCGACACAGATTGACGGCGCCGGCGTCGTTTTCTTCTCGAGGCGAATAATGGCCTGAACCGTCACCAGCCCTGCCGAGAGCGCCCAGATCGAGAGCGCGCTGCCGTTTGTCCAGCCAAGCCGGCCCTTTGCGCGCGCGGGGCGTCGTAGCGCCAGCTCCTGAGTCCTCAACATGTGCGGCCAACCCCCAGCGACTCTTCGACGAGCCCGGCGGCGTACATCTGGCTTTGCTGACGAGTTGGGATGGGCACTAGGTTCGAAAAGTCGCTGTACGACCTCATTCGGGGGCTGCGGAATCACAAGGGCAATGAAAAGGAATACATACAAAAGAGCCTCAAAGAATGCCGCGCCGAGGTTCGCAGCCAGGACATGGGTTCGTTGGATATTGCGTCCTACCTATTTGCTGATACGAGGAATTCGCGATGCGCTGACACGGCCCCCGCATAGATGTCAAGGCGACGGCCCTCCTCAAGCTCGTCTACCTGGAAATGGTTGGTTACGACATGTCATGGGCCTCCTTCCATGTCCTCGAGGTCATGTCTTCGGCAAAATACCACCAGAAGCGGGTCGGCTACCTTGGTGCCGTTCAGAGCTTTCGACCCGATACAGAGGTTCTCATGCTGGCCACCAATCTTCTCAAAAAGGTTCGCCCTTGAGCCGATCCCGGAGCTGTCTGGTCCGTTCGCTGACAATCTTCTGCATAGGACCTCGCCTCCTCCACCCCGACCGTCATCTCTTTGCCGATAGCCACTCTTCCTCACGTCATCACTCCATCGCTCGCGCTCTCGACCCTCGCCGACCTCCTCCCCCGCCTTAGCCATAGCCATGCCAATATCCGGAAGAAGACGCTGGTCACGCTCTATCGCTTGGCGCTGGTATATCCCGAGGCGCTCCGCGCAGCGTGGCCCAAGATAAAGGAGCGCCTAATGGACACAAACGAGGATCCGAGTGTGACGGCGGCAATCGTCAACGTGGTTTGCGAGCTAGGATGGCGGAGGCCTCATGACTTTCTCCCCTTGGCACCACGGTTGTTTGAGCTCCTGGTCGACGGCGGTAACAACTGGATGGCGATCAAGCTCATAAAACTTGTAGGTTTCTTTTTGTTCATGATTTTCGACTCATGTCGTGGCTGACGTGGGAGGTTAGTTTGCGACCCTCACTCCGCTGGAACCCCGACTCGTCAGAAAACTTCTACCACCTCTCACCAACCTCATGGCTACGACTGCTGCCATGTCTCTGCTTTATGAATGTATCAACGGCATCATTCAAGGCGGCATTCTAGGCAATGGAGACGACGTATCGGGAGCCGAGGAAGTGGCTACGCTCTGCGTTAGCAAGCTGCGAAGCATGATGATGATTAACAGTGATCCAAACCGTAAGTTGATTCATCATTTTCTACAATTACGACCTGTGGGGGAGCACAGTAATTGACTCAAGTCGCCAGTCAAATATGTCGCACTGCTCGCTTTCAACAAAATCGTCGTCACCCACCCGTACCTGGTTGCTCAACAAGAAGACGTGATACTGGAATGCATTGACAGTCCCGACATCACCATTCGCATACAGGCCCTTGATCTGGTGCAAGGCATGGTCACGAACGAGAATCTGGTTTCTGTGGTTAGTCGCTTGATGAAACAACTCAAGTCTGCCAGTCCGACAAAAGACCGGAGCAAGGCGGATAGCAACTCGGAGGATCCCAGCATTGACTCCGAGGACGATGAGCAAGCTGCTGCTGCGGCCTCCCCAGGCGTCGGAGGAAGCGCACCACCACTTCCTGAAGACTACCTTGTCGACGTCATCAAGCGAATCCTTTTCATGTGCTCCAAAGACAACTACGCAAACGTGGTGGACTTTGACTGGTACATCGATGTTCTCACACAACTCGTCCGCATGGCCCCTGTGCCTCGAGCGTTCAACGCCGAATCGACTACGGACTCATCCTCTGCGCAACTTTCTCAGGATGTCTCTGGGAAGATAGGCGACGAGTTGAGAAACGTGGCAGTAAAAGTCAGAGCTATGAGAGCCACCGCCGTTCGAGCCGCCGACTTGATCCTCGCCCATCTCAGTGCAGACACACCTGCCAGTCACAAGATCCATTCCGCGGCTCTGACGTCCATTACTTGGATGCTCGGAGAGTACGCTTCTCAACTTTCGTTGCCGGACGATACTCTCGACCGGCTCCTCCATGCCATTCCTCGGACAGGCCGGCCCGAGGCGTGCACGATGACGTTACTTGCAGTCATCAAGATATTCGCATCAATAGCAGGTGACGTCACGGAGCCATGGACAGCCGAGAGGAAATCACGGATATCTCTTCTCATGGCGCGCGTTATCCACGTGGCAGAGCCGTTGGTATTGCACCCGAACCTTGAGGTTCAAGAACGGGCAGTCGAGTTCAATGAACTACTCAAGCTCACATCCGAGGCCGCTTCCGGACAACCTGTGAGCATGGCCGAAGACTATCAAGATCCTCCGCTCTTGCTCACGCAGGCCATTCCTTCTCTGTTCAATGGATGGGAGCTAAACTCTGTAGCACCTGGAGCGCAACGCAACGTACCGATGCCCAGCGGTCTTGACCTGGATGAGCCAATCCACGCAAACCTGAATCATATGCTGGCTCAAGCGGACATGGTTACCATTCAATCCGATGAGATGGACGAATTTGAGTTATATTACAATCAGCGACTGCCGCCGTCCAGCATTTCATCATCGGCTCCGGCCATGAGCATGCTGACCGAACCGAACGAAGAAATGATTGGTTCCTATCAGCAGCCAAGCGAAGAGAGCTACCTCGACGCAGACATAATCGCGCGGAGAAAGGCAGAACGTCTTGAGCGAAATAAGGATGACCCCTTTTATATCCCCAGCAGCGACACGCTGCGGTCGTCCACTCCTATACATAATATTCTCCAGAACAGCAATGGACCGGATCTCGACATTGATGCCATACCCATAATGCAACTCGACTTGGATAATGTTGCCAACAGCCCAATGCCTGCACCTAAGCCCCGTCCCGAACCCAAGCAAAGAGTAATCATCGCCGCAGACGAGACGCTCGAGGGCAGCGAAGGCGGATCCGGCCGCAACTACGACTCGGAGAATAATTCGGATAGCTTGGCCAAATCTAAGAATAGACGACTCAAACAGTCACTTCTACAGGTCGACTCAAGCACTATAGGTTCTTTCAACCTTGAAGGCGGCCGACCCGCTGATGGATTCGACTATGAGCGTCAGCAGCGGGAAGAGGCAGAGATGCAGCAGGCTGTGAAGGAGGTTGAGCGGTTACGGCTCGAAATGCAACGTGCGAACGAGCGCATTCAAGTCGCTCAGGGTGCAAACGCCGAAGGCATCGTGGTGTCCAAAAAGAAGAAGAAGAAAGTCAAGAAGGCCGGTGACGAGGCTGGTGAAGAAGAGAGAAAGTCAAAGAAGAAGAAAAAGAAGAAACTGGATTCGGCGGTTGAAGCCGGAAATGATGCAGACACGGTGGGGGCAGGGGAAGCCGAGGGCTCATCGGATACGCAGGTGGTCGGGGATGCACCGGCGACGCCTTCGAAACCAATCAAGAGGAAGAAGAAGAAGCGGGTTGCCGAGATTGTGGACGCCAGTGGATAGACGAAGTCTGCTTCACGCTGGAAGCTACAGGTTCAATGCATTGAGACCGTTTGCATATTGATATACAGGGAATGGCATGCTTGCGAGGACCCGCCTCTGGTTAAGCATGGGACTGGGGCGCACAGGACGGGAGCGAGGATGAGGCATTCAGTATTCAACCAGGACACTGTTGCGCGTCTCGAGTTAGGGAAAAGCTTCGTTGCACGAGATAATGTATCTTTGCGCAAATCGACCCTCTCGGCAGCTGCCACCATCTGTATCAGCAATGTCGTGTCTCTTGATATGGTACCTTGGGTGACAGACTCGTGGGAAACACGCAAGACAGAAGGCGAGTGCAAAGAACACGGCAGCAAAAGTCGGTAGCAATCGGTCAGAGGTCACAGACGGATCCGCAGACTTTTCTAGTCTCCCCTCGTCCGGATCGCAAAATTCTTCGCATCAAACCACCACGACTCAGTTGTACTTTATAGCACCAGCCTATAAGAGATGCAGGAAGCCGAGAGAGAGGGAGAGGGAGGAAATCGCGAGATGGAGGAATATATATCAAGTCTCTGTCTCATGTCATGCTAAGCGTGCGGGCGCAGGAAAAGAAATGCCACTATAGAATATACAGCGTCAGAGCGTACACCGTGCCATGTCTCATGTCCCGTTAAAACATAAAACTGTAAGAGTCTTCCCAGCGGTTCGAGGAGAGTTGATGGAAAGGGGGGGTCCAAGGTGGTTGGAGGAAGTGTACCGGACGAGGACCGACGAACGGTGCGGGAGAGAGAGAGAGAGAGAGTCGGAGTCGGCATGCTGTGGCCCGGACGCCTCATCTAACCATGGGTTATTCGTGGAGGTGGGATGAGACCCCCCCTCCCCCTCCGTCAACAACAAAACTGCAATGGTGATCACTAGTCATCCATTGGCTTGTCCTCGAGAGTGACGCCGCGCGGGGCAGCCTCGTGGGGTGGCGAGCTGGGAATCCTCTTGCCGCCAATGAACCGGGTGCTCATGCGGGCTGGATTAGGTTCGCGGAAATCGGCGGTGCCCTCGGGGTCGACCGTTCGAGGAACCTGGGCAGAACCGTTTGTCGTTTCTGCGGGGGGCGCGTCATCGAGACTCGGAACATCGAGAGACGTGCGCTTGAGGCGGCCCTCCATACTCCCGATGCTTGTTCGGTGGCGCTCTGCCGAAGATGGAGGGCTGGTCTGAATCGGGAACCGTGTCTCGGGTCCTCCGCCGCTGCTCCGGTCGCGACGATGCCCTCGGGACCCGGGAGCCGGACTCGGGGCTCTACTCCGCGATGCAGTTGCCTTTTCAACCAGGGCCCTGTTGCGTTCCTCTACTAGAGCCTTGCGGTTACTTTCGTCTGTGCTAATGGCCCTCGGACGGTTGCTCAAAACCGACGACGAGTGGTTCAGCGTTGACATGCGTTTCAGTTCGCCGAAAATGGCACTCTTGTGCGAGAAAAGATCTCGAACGAGGCGGACTGAATGCTTCTCCTCCATTGTCAGGGACGTCTCCGTCCGTGGTCGAAGGATGCACGGCGCCAGTGACGAGGTGAGATCCGCGATATACTCTTCATCGGCAGAGGTCAGGTCGATTAGGCGCGTGAAGTGGTTCATGCATGCGTCCAGGGTAGCAATATTGGTGAGGCGAAGCTGTGAAAGGGTTTGTTGCAGTATTGCAATTCGAGAAGTATCGGTTGTATCTGTGGCCGGAGTGGTGTAGATTGTACGGACGATTTCATAGACATGTGAGCTGACGAGGGAGTCTATCATGGGTTAGCAAGAAACAATACAGGCAGTTGACCCGTGGAAGAACGAGACCGACCTGGAAGCTCCAGCAGATATTGTTTCAAAAGATTGGCAACGATGGGAATATCGAATTGGCCCAGAACTTCTTCGGATACGGGTTTGCCGTCATTGACCATGGCGCGAAGTTTATGTACTTGAGTCAACGGCACGTCGACAAGCCAGACTCCTCGCCGCGCCTCATCGCCCTCTAGATCTGGATAATGCTGATCGAGATACATGAGTATCGTCGTGACAATGGCAGGAACGCGCTTTCTGTCGGCCCTGGCTCGAGCCTCCAGGTCGACACCGAATGTCTGCTCATCCACCTTGTTGTAGTAGTTTTCATAGACAACGACTTTGGGAACGTAGCTGCCGGTGCGGTAGTTCTCAAGCAAATATCGCAAATCGCCCAGGGGTTGGACCGTCTCCTGGAACAGGAGCATCTTATCCACCGTAGACTGCAAGCTAGGAATGACGTTACCAATGGTGCCCGAGAAGTCTAGGATAACCGTCTTGATGGCTTTAAGCCTGTCCAGTTCACAGCGTTCGAGGAACTTGAGGTGGAGAAAAATGGCTTCCTCCAGCTCGCAACGGAGAGCGTCGAGTTTCCGGACGCCGGCTTTGTACTTTTCATCCGCCTCGCGAGACTCGCGGTGCAAACGTTGTGATGGCGACTCGTTCGGATGCGAGTTGTTGAGCACGTTCCAGTTAGACAAGTATTCGCTGACGGTACCCACAACTGGAGAATCGCTGACATCCGAGCCTGCGGTAGGAAGCGAAAATGTTCTGCTTATTGTCGCCTTCTTCTCAGGAACACCAGAAACCTTGAAGGCCTTGGGCCGCCATTGGTAGAAAAGCTTGGAGCTGTTGGCAAACGTGCTGCCAACGTTACCGATGAGACGCAGGAAACCGTTTGTGATGAGATCTTGACCAATCCGCTCAGCGTAGCTGACGCTGCTAATGCCCATGTTCCGTTGAAGATACTCGACAACGTCCGAACCAGCCGACGTGTTGAGATATGTGCCCAGGATAGGGACCTTGGTCTCCCCCATCTTGATCGTAGACAGCATCGGGGAGAGAATCTTCTTCATTTGGTCGGGCTGGTATATCTCATCGCCGATCTCGTATATATCGTCGTCGTCGTCGTCGGCAGGGGCGGGCTCTTCTTCCTTGGTAGCTTGTACTTTGATTTCCGGGATAGGCTGAGCCTGCTTGGGACTTGTCTCGGGGTCCTGAAACCCAAGCTTATTCTCCTCCTCGAGATCTTCGACCAAGCGGCACTTGTTGAAGTAATTGGACCGGAGCTTCTTCACGACGTCGGCCTGTCGATCGTGTGCTTTGATGCGGCTCTGCAGCTCGTCTTGGGATTCTTGCACGCGGGCTTCGTGCGCATCGCACCAACGGGAAAAGGGATTCACGACGAGGTCGCGAATGCTTTGTGCAATTCGCTGGTGGCTTCGGGAGGCTTCTTGCATCTCGCTGCGCATGCCGTCGTAGGCCTGGTCAGGGAAGAGAAACGTTAGCGATCCCCCGCCGTGTAGTCCATGCATCGACTGCTTTCGCCTCGCGCTGGGTACGGCCAGGAGCATACCTTGCGAACCGTGGCGCCGTCGTCTCGCGCAAAGCCGCTGCTGACCTTGTCGGCGGCCGGCGCAATATCCCGGAGGCGCTGTCCGTACGTTTCTTCGGCTTCGGCTCGTAAACGCGCAATAGTGAGGACTTGGCGGTTCTCCATTACGCCCTGCTGGAGCTTGCCAAACAGGACGCTGAGCCCTGGTCAAGATAAGTCGTGTTAGGCAACATTGATCAATTGAGGGCAGGAGGGGGCGGTCTGCTTCGTCACGCACCCGCGGCATAGTCGCTCGACCAGAAGGATTCAGCGAAGCCGGGCATTTTCACCAACTCCAGCCAGCCTGATGATGCCCTTGGCCAGCACAAGAGAGTTCGTGTACAATGCTGATATGACGCGGACGGCAGAGAAGTGAAGGCCGGATAGGGCGACAAGGGTGCGTTCGCCTGCCGTTGTCAAGGTCGTGGTCAGTGAAGTTGTCGATGCAGAGGTCCGAGATCCTCAAAGCCCAAGGCCTGTCCGTTGGCCAGCCTGTGCCAGTGTTTGGTGCGGCCGTGGAGAGCGCCAGCAAAGGACTATTGAAAGCCGGCGGCAGGCGCAACGTTATTCGGTAGCGAGGTGGGACCGGAACCAGGAGAGCGAGGAGGAGTTGCGATGGGAGAGGCTGGGGATTGGTGATGTTGGCACTGGGAGAAGATCGGGCGTTGATCCATCAGGGACACTGGTTACTTGATGGCTGACGGGGCGATACGCAATGATACCTAGGTACTTCGGTCGACGCCCGATCACTGCTGCGGGCTGGCCGAAAGACAAAGCACCTACCTATGTACCG
The DNA here is from genome assembly GCA_000956045.1 of Hirsutella minnesotensis 3608. Taxonomy (NCBI): domain Eukaryota; kingdom Fungi; phylum Ascomycota; class Sordariomycetes; order Hypocreales; family Ophiocordycipitaceae; genus Hirsutella; species Hirsutella minnesotensis. The sequence continues at coordinate 283,107 of KQ030516.1, read as the reverse complement.
ACACCTGATGAAGAAAACCCCGAACCTGCAAGTTAGGTACTTTTCACACGTCCTCTTTTGCGCGACTCCGGCAGGTACCGCCATTGACCAAGCTTTGTGCACCTTGTTTCCCACCGTTCGCGCCCGAGTCCTGCTTTCCGGCAATCGCTGAAGCACCGAAAAGGAGAGAGGGGGAACATGGGGTGGGGAGACGTGCTTCGCACTCGGCGCACAGTGCAAGAGAACCTCCCCGAAATGTTTAACGCTGGGGTGGTGGATGCTCGGAGGCGCGCGAAACAAGAACGGGAGCCCCGCGGGGAACGAAGCGCGTAAGTCCAAGACAGCATGTTATCGGTACCTAAGAACCTAGGTAGGTACCTTAGGTACCTTACCTTATGTAGGTACCTTACCTACCTCTACCTATGGATATCTTTCTTTTCGGGGTGGCGTAGCGAGAACGAGAAGTACCGGCTCCTGAATTCCGGCATGTCGTCCGCCGTACCTGCGTCTGCACAGTTCGCCTCCCTGGTCCGCTAGGCTTGTACCCGCCCATACACAAACTCTCGCGTGCACTGTGCTTTCGCGCCTGCGATTTGCGGGACCAAGGGTGCAAAGTACAAACCCTTGCCGCTGATCTCAAGGGTTTTGGCGCCGCCTCGCCTCGTCTGCGTGTCTTGTGCTGAAACATCCCAGGCTGCGCCGGGCCGCTGTCGCAGGCTTGGGAATCCATCCCCAGAATCGCGGTTGATGTTCCCGCCTCCGCCTTGCCTGCTCTTCTCCCATCTCCCTATCATGATATGGCTTGCGTTGATGCTTGGGCAATTGGGTAACAACAGCGGAAACCTAAACAGTGGGGTCCAATGACCTCATTGTCAATATGCAGCTCGGGTCTCATCTTCATGCGCCCGCGATGCATCCAGACGCGGTCGGTTACAAGAGATTGCGCTTCCATTTTCTCAAGAGTGTGAATGCGCCGTGCCTCTTTGCATTATGTAGCTACATCTTGGCATGGCCAGAGCCACTCGGGCGCTGGCTTAGAAGCATCCAATGTTGCAAGGACAGGGAACGAGCGGGCGCCGCTCACCTTTCCGTCCGAGTCAGTCGAACATTTCATCTTATGTTCACCATGTTGCCGCTCCCTTTCTCAACCCGGCACAAGCCGTTGGAAGCCCTTTCCCGAAGCACCTACTTCACTTCACCTCGGCAGTGGTCCCTTTGCCTGCGACGATTGCGAAACAAGTACGACCCTTAGCACTGACAAGACCAGCAATCCCAATGTTCAAAGACGGCTCATTGTTGACTTGCATGTTGAATGTTTACCGTTGACCGGTTTTGCAATGGATCCGAAAGGGTCATCCTTGCACTCCATCGGCTACGGCAGCAACGTTTCCAGGGAGTCGCCGTGCAGTGGATCGAGAACACAGGCCGTCGAGGCTACTTAGCGGAGGACGGTCCTATGAATACGGAAAGATACATTTTGAACCCAAACTGCGATTGGCCGTCGATGTTTGTACAGGCCATTGCCCGGTTGATGTTGATGAGTTTGAAATACTTTCCGATGTAGGACAAGGAAAGATCCTGTGCAATAATCTAGTAGTGGCTGATGTTGATCGACATTGAACGTAGAGACAAACGCCAACTTCAACCTCTGGTAGCAAGAGTCTCTTGAGCCAGGTAGAACCTCGTCTGTTTCGTCAACCTACACGCGGAGTAACTGTGGCCATGAACCCCCTTTAATCAAGGACATCTTCATTGCTTCTAGGCAATCATGCCCAGTGGTATAGAGTACTGTACAAAGCCCCGAGCGCATCGGCCTCGATAGCATGAATGAGGAAATCGCGCCAGAGTCACCTTTCGGTTTGGTGTCATTGATTTAGAGTCGATCTGGAACCGCGTTCAATGCGGTTGAGCTTGCTCGCAGTCGCTATCTGGTTCCTCGTCCTTTGGCCGCGCACCGGTAGACCCATTGCGTGACGTCTACCGCGATATGATCCGATATCCCTTAACCTCTTGATGTTCTCCTGCATGATCTTCTTCGCGTCCGTTTCTATCGTCATTTGCGACAACTCGGCCGTCAGGGAGGTGACGGTTCTGGGGGGGAGTGAGCCCATCTTGGCGAGCTTGTGTATCGAGTGTTTGGCCATGATTCGGGACGACGAGTTCGGGCCCAGGGCATAGAAGGACTCGAGGGCTTTCTGAATTTGTAGCGAGCCATGACATGTCAGTCTGCTGGGAGGCGCCGTGGGGGCGAGGTAAAGGGGACTTCTCACCTTGACGAGCTTGCCCTCGTTGAAGTTGACTCCCATGATGAACACCTACAGGCTATTAGTTAAGAGAACGTGGGGGGGTTAAGTTGCACAAATGTCATCGTACCATGTTTGCTACACTGGTCGGCGCAGTGCCAATGCCTTTACTCTTGCAGCACTGCTTCGTACAAATCGCGGCTTCATCACCATGGACAGGCTGGCGAGCTGTGGAACCGACCGCCTCGCCGGAGAAGCTGCGGGTAATCTGGCGGACTTTTTTGCGCCGCGCCGCTAACCACCACTTGCCCTGCTTTTGGAATCGACTGCTGTCGCTTCCTTATGTATGTATGTATGTATGTGTATTTTCCGTCCAGTGGCCTCAGGCCACTCAGGTCCCCTAGCGGGGCACAGGACGTGTTAGGCTAGTGGCTAATTTGCTACGTGAGACTACGTAAATAAGGACACTATCTAACATGGCATCAGCTCAAAGGCGCTCACGATCTACTCTGTTACCCGTCAGCGGGTTGTGCAGGCGATGTCGTATACTGAACCATAATGGTCTGTGGAGCGGGCTGCGGTGGCAGCCGGGAGAGGCTTGCGCGGGCAGAAGGTGTCAACTCCACCTTCCGCCTGTCGCCGCCGGAGAAGAAAGAAAGGAAAGGGAGCACGACAGTGCTGTGATGGATAATTTCATCTAGTGATGCGGGCAGATCTTCTCGAAGAAGGAGCTTGCCTTCGCCAGCTTGACGAATTTGTCGAAATCTCTACCTATTGCCCGGTTGATCGCTTCGGTCGGTGAGGGTGCCAGTCTCATTCGACAACGCGGCTGAATCTTCCGACAATAGAAGAGATGCGTCGGCGCCTTGCGCCGACCGCAAGAGCACGTGATACAAGCGTCGTCGTGTTGGAATCTTTCGTGGTAATCAGCAAAGTCACCGTGGTGAGTCCTCGCGGCCAGGAGGTGGTGAAGCATTGTTCTTGGGAGACCTAGCTCCGGAGGACAGCCAGAAGGGAATTTGAGGGTCAGACTCTGATACTTATCGGGCGCTGAAGCATCCCACCAGGCTTGCACTGCGATTCTAGACCGCTGTCTAGCCGTCTTTCGCAAGAAGGCCAGTGTTGGGACTGCGTCTGCGGGTTCGGGCTGGGCGCATCCCGTCTTCGCCAGGATGTCGGCTTGTTCATTTCCTGGAATCTCGGTGTGTCCGGGTATCCAGCGGACTTCAGTCTTTCCGTGCGTTCTCGCCAGGGCCTGAAAGGTCCGAAAGACCCGTTGCGACGAGTCTGAAGGCTTGCCTCGTAGGCATTTGGCGGCTGCGATGTTGTCGAGGCATACCACTATTCGCTGTCTGGCAGACGAAGGGAGCCTGAGAGCGGCTTTGAGGCCTTCCAGCGCTCCTTTGGCCTCCGCATCGAATACCTCGGCAGGACCGAGGCGTCCAGCCCCTTGGCGGTTTGAATGTCCGTTCTGGTGTACAGTGAAGCCATAACCGGCCGCACCGCTCGGGGAGAGCGAGCCGTCTGAGTATACGATGAGCGTGGACGGCGGGATAGATCGTAGCCAATCGAGAAAGTCGTTGGCTGAATCTTCTTTGGATGCATTTTGTAGCGGCTGCAGTGTTTCGTTATTGTACTTTCGTGGGACCAGTACAGGGCGCTGGCAGTTCGCCAGCAATTTGTTCGTTCTCCTCAGCCGAGTTGGGAAGGCCTTTGGCGGAAGTTGGTATTTCAGCTTGACACACTTGATGATGGGCCGAGGCGCAATCTCGATGGTGCGTTTGGCGAGAGGATGTGCATGATCCAACGATTTGATGCGAGCAGAGAACCGAATTCGTCTTCCCTCCAGTAGTTGGCGAACCGGGGGTATGCCGCTTTCTCGGTGCAAGACAGCGATCCGGGTGGTCTTCCACGTCGGCAGAATCGCTCGGACGGCCTGCACGAGGGCTTTACTCATTTTCCGCAGAAGCTGTTGGATTCGGGACGGTCCTTGCACCGTCGGTTGTCTCCAACTCGGCGACGTTGGGCCTGGATACCAGGCTTCGACGCCGAAGAGCAGAATCGGTTCGACACAGGCTCTAACGGCCCGCTGCATAGCGCGCGGCAGAGCGCCCCGCCGGGTGTTCCCTAGGCTCCGGATATGGTTGGCGACCGTTTGGGCCTTGGCTGTCCACTTTTCGACATGGGTCTTGAATGTCAACTTCCTGTCCAGCCAGAGGCCTAGCCAGCGCATGGCTGTTTCTGGTCGCTTCTCCACGTCACCGTGGCGGACGGGCGGCTTGGTTTCCCGCCTCCTCGGCGAGAAGTGCATGACTTCTGTCTTTTCTGGATCGAATGAGATGCCGTTGGCGGCGCCCCAGTTCACGAGTTCTTGAAGGTATTCCGACGCCTTTTGCGATGTCTGCTCCAGCGATTGTCCGACGCAGAGAATGGCGGTGTCATCCGCGTATCCGAACCGTCCTTCGGGATTGCCTAGCCGATAGATCGGTTCGGTGTAGAGCAGAAACAAGATCGGCGACACGGGTGAGCCCTGTGGGAGGCCGCACTGCAGTGGCGTTGTCGGTGTCGTGATGTCTTGGTATCTGACTCTTGCGGATCGGCCGCTCATGAACGAGCCTGTCCACCGCGCAAGGTTGTCCGGCCAGCCTTGCTCACGGAGCCTCAGGACAAGCCTGTTGCACATGGCGGTGTCGAAGGCTCCTTGGATGTCTGCTGTGACCAATGTGGCCACCTGTCCACGTGCGAACGCTTCTTCGATGTCATGAATCAGCGCGGCGACCAGGTCAACGGCAGACCGTTTTGGGAGAGCGCCGGCTTGCTGTGGATGAAGGACCGCATAATGGATTGACGCCCACGCTAGACGGCGAGCGATCAGCCGCTCAAGGCCCTTCCCAAGACAGGAGAGCAGAGAAATAGGGCGCCAAGCTCTCGGGGTCGACAGGTTTTTCTTTCCCGGCTTGGGGATCATGACCACTTCTGCTTCTCGAAACGCTCCAGGATGATGGCCCACCGTCAGGCATCCCTGATAAAGGCGGCGGACGTGCCCTCTAACGATGTCCCATACTGCTTGCAGCAGCTTGACCGTGATGTTGTCGGCTCCGGGCGAGGTATTGCCCGTCTTGATTGTGGCGTCCTCTGCTTCTTCCAGCGTGACTTCTTGAGCAAAAGGTATCTTGCGGGCTGGTCGGACCGGGGTCCATGGGTCCGCAATGTCATCCGCCGCCGTACGGCGTTCAAGAGTGCTGCGTCTCAGCGCGTTCGCTTTTTCCAGCTGGGTCTCGTATACAACGTCACCGATTTGAAGCGGTGGAGGCTGGAAAGCTCCTGGCGATTTGAGCCACCGCACTGCCTTGTAAATCGATGCGCTATCCGAGAAGCCGTCGATGAGGTTGCGCCAGTACTGCCGCTTAGCACGGCGGACCACACGCTGAAAATCTCTTCTTGCTAGTTGGATTTCCTGGCTGAACCCCAAAGGGAGGCTTCTTCGTATGGCGCGGTACTCCGCAGCGGCTTCGGCGCATTCGTCGGTCCACCACGGCGCACTTCGCGTTCCTTTCCGTACGGGGCGGCCGGCACTTCTGGCAGCCGATTGAAGGAGGTCAACAAGCGCCGCGGCGAGTGCGTCAAGCTGCGAGGCTGTTGCCGTGTCCGTTGGTATTTCACAAGCTCCTGCGGCAACGAGTTCCTTGAAGCGTTTCAGTTCATCATCGGTCGTGACACGCACTTTGCCCGTCACCTGTGGTAGGCTCAGGCTAAGATCGGGAAGTATGAGACTTAGAGTGAAGTGGTCCGAGCTCGTGGCGAGATGGTCTTCCACAACCGCAGACGCCAAAGCGATGTTGGAGAAAGCCAAGTCGATTGTGTTGCCATGAGGGTTTGTCGGCTCGTCCGCCGTATTCAAAAGATTCAGTCCGTTTTCGGCCGCCCAGGTGGCAATGTCCTCCCCACGGCCCTCCAGTCGTCCCGTTTGCCAGGTGTAATGCTTAGCATTGAAGCCCCCAGCCACAAGGGTCTTTTCTGGTGCCGACCACCGCAGCAGCACGTCCAAGGAGACGTCATAGTGCGGTTGGCGGTAGAAGTTGACGATTGTGACGCCGTTCACCGTAAGCCACAGGATGTCTCGGGTGAGTGCCGGTCGTTTCTGGTCTGCGAGAACCCGCGAGTCCTTACGGATGTATGTCATGACCCTCGGCCGCGTGTCATTGCTATCCCAGCTGTCGACGGGTGAGTAGGTGTCGTAGGCTGGGTGAGTTTTGGTTAGGCATCTTGAGTTCTTTGCCTCTGTCCAGGGTTCTTGGAGAAGGACGATGTCATATTTGGCGGAGTCAGCCAGTGCCAAAGCGCAATCGTGGGCTGGCGGGATCTTGCCCACATTCGCTTGGAAGACCTTGAGTGTCTTCTTGTCGGGATTGTGTACTCTTGGCCGCCGACTCATGGAGAAGACGGGTTGGTGTTGGCACGGCGCCGCTTAGGCGATGTCAGCAAGGGGCGTCTCGCCGGCGCTTCTGGCCTGAGTTCCGCGGCCCTCAGGCGTATCGGAGACGACGATGGCAGGACTGGCAGGGTGCAGGTGGAGAAGTTAGTCAGGGCCTGGGGGTTGACATGTTCTTGAGGCGGGTACATGACTGCCACTGGGGCACGCTGTTGTTCTGCGACGGCCTCCGGTGCTGGCTGGCCATTAAGCTCCGTCTGAGATTGCTGTCGCTGCTGTGCAGCCTGTTGTTGTTGAAACAGGCGAGATCCCATCTGTCTGATCAGTGCTCGTTGTTCTTTTGGGAGACGATGGAGCAGGCCATGTGCTCTCTTCGGCCGCGCCGGGCATGCTGCAAGGTCCGCAGCATGGGGCCCAAGGCAGTTGGCGCACTGTTCGGGAGCCGTGCAGCTGTCACTGGCGTGATTCGTCTTGCCGCAGCGTTTGCATCGTGTTTGTCTGTTGCAAGCATGCCGCGTGTGATAGTCCCAGCAGTTTTCGCATTGCTTAGGGGGGTTCGTTCTTTCGATGTGTCTGGCTACTCGGCTGGTGCCGAAAAGGCTCCAGGGTCTTTTTGTCGGTTCCAGGAGGGAGATGATGAGTGTCTTGTTGGGAAGTTGTTCATTGTCACGGCGAGGGACTCGGATGCTAACCGGCGTGTGTCCCGTCTGGTTGTTTACTTCATCACGGACGGCAGCGTCATAGTCTACTTCGTTTCCGTACAGGTCTGTAAGCCTACGAGGGCAGTTGTCTACGACGTAGTTGTACCATTTTTGGCTGGTTTCAACAGCCGTTGCGCCAAGATCGTCGGCCCATTCGGCTTGGCGTTCAATAAGCAGATCACGGGTGGCTTTGTCTGCGGCGCGAATGGCCCAACCGGTGTTCACTTGGAGGACTTGCGGGATCCGATTGAGCTCAAGGCCCGTCTTGCTGGCTACGTGAGCTCGTATGGCGTAGCCGATGTGGTTTCTGGCTGGTGCGTCGGCTTCAAGGCGGACGAAGACCCGGAGGTCTTCTCGCGACGGAGCGGGCACCGGCGATCCTTGCGCTTGGTGATGAGTGGCAGCAGGCTTGGGTCGTGGATTTGCCGGAGAGGCGGTCCCGTTGGCGGCTATGCCGCTATAGGTCGGTGTAGATGCAGGGCTGGTGTTGGCCAGAGTTTGTTCCCAAAAACCGAGGAAGCTAGTAGAGAAGTGCTTGGCGAAGTCGCGTTCCGGCCCGGTAGCAAATTCCTTGGCGGCCTCGTTGAAGTGTGCACAGAAGGTTCGGAAAACCCTGAGTTTGGCGTTGTAGACGGCGGCTTGCGCGTCGATGAGCTGGGTAGCTGCATGGGTGATGTCAATGGGCAACCGCTGCTCCTGTGTGGCCGTCGTAGGCAGTGCAGGGAATTTGTCAAGCTGCTGTCCTTCCGCATTGGCAGCATTGCACATTCGGGTAAGTGGCGACGAGGGCGTCTGGGCCGTCCTTCCGCGTGGGGGTGAAAGGCCAATGTCGGTGATCTCCGCAGGGGAGCTGTCTCGGAGGAGGGCTGCGCGGGCGCCTCGAGCTAAGTTGTTGGGGGTATAGATGCCGAGATCAAATGGATCCGGTTCGTATGGCGGGCTGGGGGTGGCCGTTGCCATCACCGCCGCCGAGGCTGCGCAACGCGCAGGAAAACGAAGTTTTCGACAAGTGTTAAGCAATTTGGTGTAGTCTCGTCTACTTTCTTAACATTTCCATGCCAAGAAAGTAATAATACAGGGGAAGGTGGTCGCTTCCTTATGTAAGCATGCAAGTTGCTACTGCAGGGTAGGCATAAAACGGTGCAGCGATCGGGTGTGACGATGCTTTCTAGCCAGCTTTGAAGCGTATTGACTCAAAAGAGCGGACAAGAGGGACACTGACCAGAGAGATACCTCTTCATACATTGATCAAGCTACCCCGATGGAACGCCCCTGTCCCCATCCTTCGTAAGCCAAGCATAGACGTACTCAAGGCAATGAATGAGTGTCACCTTTGTATCAATAAGGAGTGCTAACTCGAATGAAGAATAAAGAGCCGAGGCGTACAGATTCACTATCTGCCGCATCGAGACGATGTTGTCCTATGTACACACGCGCCATGATATAAATGACTTCTAGGAAAACTCTCAAATAGCCTCATTCCAAAAACGTGAACAAGTACGTATGCAGCACGTTCATGGCCCGCGTGGCGTCCCTTGCATCTATTACGCAGGAGATGTTGATCTCGCTAGCACCTGCAGTCGCGCGTTAGTTCGCGTATTACCAAACATGGACGGCCGAAACGTTTCGTCCTCTCCCTTAAGGGCGAGCAAATCGCAACCCTGGCTTACCTTGCGAAATCATCTCCAGGTTGACATTGTGCTCACCGAGGGTGGAAAACATGCGGCCTGCGACGCCAATCATGTTCTTCATGTCCGCACCGACAAGGCTCAGAATGGCCATGTCTGACAAGACGCTGACCTCGCCGCACTCGGCCAAGCTTTGCCGCGCCTTGGCAAACGCATCCATGTGCGTGCTGCCCGAGTGGATGGCCATGGACACGTGCACCTCACTTGTTGAGATGAGGTCAACCGAGATGGAATGCTCGTCGAGGATGGAAAAGATGCGGGCAAAGAAGCCGTGCGAAATGGAGCGCTTATTCGAGTGAACGTTGATGACGCTGATGTGATTCTTGATTGTGACGGCGGTCGGTCGCTTCGGCGTTTTGGCTGGCTGTGGCTCTGCCGGCCGTAAGCGATGGAGCTGATGCCCTGCCGTCAAGTCGGGATCGGGAACGACAGTGGTGCCGTTTCCTCGAGGATTCTTGACATTCTTGATGCGGATGGGAATAGGCGGCTGTGCCCGGATGACCTGGTCCATGGTCAAGTGGTGTATGACCTCGGAGCCGTAAAAGGTCAGCTCGGCGGCCTCGGAGGGCGTAATGGATGGCAGCAGTCTTGCCGTCGGAACCTTGGAAGGGTCTGCGGTGAAGATGCCGTCGACCTCCTTCCATATTTGCAGCTCCTCGGCGCCGAGTCCCACGGCGCACAGCGCTGCGCACAAGTCAGTGTAGCCTCGTCCGATGTCGCCGTCAATCAGACTGCCGGGAATGTTGCCGAAAAATCCCGTCACAACGGGTACTCGGTTCTCACAAGCCAAGAGCTTCCTGGTAAATGCCGCACTGGCCAACTTGTAGAAAGTGTCATCGAGCTGTGAGACTGTATTGCAATGCAGCGCGTCACATAGGTCGACATACTCGGAGTCGACTCCCTAGGCAGAAGGGCACTTAGCATATTGTAATACATGACAGGGTCTGTGGCAGATGCGGGCGAAAATTCACCTTGTCCTGAAGCAGGGTGGCCATGAAGAGACATGCGAGCTTCTCGCCAAAGCTGATGACGCGATCCTTGGACCTCGAGTTAATCTCGAGATTGAATCGCTTGGCGGCAAATATGTATTCGATGAGCTCTTGGCACTCGGCTTCGATCCTGCGAGACAGCTGCTCCTTGAGCTCAGGGTCCTGGACATAGTGCCCGGCAGCAAAGACATGGTCGTTGCAAATATCGGTGATGAGACTTCTAGCCTGCTCAATCAAGGATTCGGGATCCTCGTCGACGCTGGCGGCGTAGGCAGCGCCGACATTCCTGAGCTTATTGTAGACGCCTAATAACCTGCAAACAGTCAGTGAGAAGCCTGCAAAACAGAGCAGTCGCTAAGAGCCTATCAAGACGCTGTAGAGGGGCGCGATGAGACTACTCACCGACTCGTGGTGCCCTCGGCCTTTTTACCGGTGCTCCGGGCCGAGCAAACGACGACGACGCGATTTCGAGATAGACTCGCCCTGCCTCAAGGATTAGTTTTTTTGTGGCCTTGATGACGAATCTTCGTTCAATGGTGATAGCGTACTTGACGATATCCTGAGCAATCTGACGCGGGACTTCAGGTCAGCATGAGTCGCCAACCTTACGATGAGTCTGTGAAATGAGTACTGCACTTACTTTGTCAGGAAACTTGCCAACGCTGGTGCCGCCAAACTTCTGGACGACCCAGCCCAGGCTCGGCGAATTGCTATACGTTGAACTCCCCATCTTTCTTTTGCCTCGGGTTCAGGCACGTCTCGTCGCGATGCTCTCGCCCCGGCGCTCCCAGTGGGCGCACGATGACGGCGGCTTGCGGATCCGCTCCCGCGCTCACAGCAGCCTCACGAAATGAGTTTAAGGCTGGTATTTGTGCTGCGGAAGAGAAAGGAAGATAACGGGATATTGTGCAAGCCCGCGAATATAATGATTGAATTCTGCAATGTGTTTGCACCTGCAGTCGGCGCAGCAGACAAACGTCGGTGATGAGCTCCGCAATCACGTCAATTGGATGACAAAAAGGCTAACCAACGACAGGTGGGAAGCGACTGTGTCGCGATTTGAGTCATAAAAAGTTCGAGGGCAGCCTCGGCGGCCCCGTCCACTACGTTGTCTAGGGGCCCGCGCAGTCGGGTGGCAGCAGCTGCAGCTGCAGCAACGGCAGTGGGACTGCGAGATTCGGAGGGCTCCCAATGGAAGCGACCACTTTTTTCTCTCTCATTGGCCTCTGAGAGTCCCTCATTCACTCTCCCCCAGGGCACCTTGTGTGTTTGTTGCACATATGTCGACTTGCCGCCAGCGCCCCGTGAGCGCCCAACGAGGCTGACGGGGAATCCTGTTGATTTCTTTGATCGTAGTTCTTTTGGGCGATGCTTCTCGCCACGTGCTGAATTCAAAGGACTTCTGGAATCTCGTGCGGAGCACCACGTAAAGGCAACATCCCGCCTAGAAATGTCAAGTCGCTCTCCAGGCCAGGCGGCATTGTAAGAATTGAACGCAGTCAAATATGCCGCCCAATCAGTGCTTGCCAATGCGCATTGACAGGAGGAAGGGGGCCTTCACGCATGCACGGCGAGGCAGGAACAGGGCTAGCGGGCAAGGGAGCGTCGTAGGCCCCTACGTACCTACGTACTCGCTCTCCCTTGTTCTTTCCGGCCGGGTCTGCCATGGCGGACCTTGTCCCAGCAGCAGGGCCGTTTCAGGGATAGCTCGCCAGCTGCTTGGCGCAGGGACCTGCTAAAAGGTACTTACGATAGCGGGGAAGTCTGAAACCGAAGATGCGGTGCTGCCGGCTACTGGCTCATAACAGCTGAGCTTGTGCGGCAACGCACGGAGCAGCTTGGTGGCAGCCAGCTGCAAAGTACTGCGCAGGTAGGCCGGTAGGTACTTACCACCGTAGCCACATCGTCTGAGACCCCGAATCAGGTACTTCATAAAGCTGCCGCAAGTGTCCGTTCGCTTCGCCGCATCTTGTCCAGGCTCGTTCCTCCTCCACAACCGCCCTCTTCTCCTCGACCGGCGCATACCCTCCCATTACCTCAATAACGATCCGCGAAAGGCCGGCACCATGCTCAACCTTCGACGGCTTCTCGTCTCGACTGCCTTGCTCTTTGGGCTTGGCATGGTCCTCTTCTCCCACTCGGCCGAGGCGGCAAAGGGTCCCAAAATCACCCACAAGGTGACCTTTACCATGAACCATGGCGATGAAGAGCTCGGAAAGATCGTCATTGGTCTCTACGGCAAAACCGTCCCCAAGACGGTCGAGAACTTCTACAAGCTCGCCCAGAAGCCCGAGGGCGAGGGATACCTGGGCTCCACCTTCCACCGTGTCATTAAGCAGTTCATGATTCAGGGTGGCGACTTCACCAAGGGCGACGGCACTGGTGGCAAGTCGAGTGAGTCGCCGGCTTGAATCCCATGCTGGTGACTGTCCGCTGACATTCAATGCTCGAAGTCTGGGGCGAGAAGTTTGATGACGAGAACTTCAAGCTCAAGCACACCAAGCCCGGTATCCTGTCCATGGCCAATGCCGGACGCAACACCAACGGCTCTCAATTTTTCATCACTACTGTGATCACCTCGTAGGTTCCCTGGCTTTCACCCATATTCTCATGCTGACATCCATCAGGTGGTTGGACAACATGCACGTCGTGTTCGGCGAGGTCCTCGAGGGCCTCAATGTCGTCCACAAGATCGAGGGAGTCGAGACCTCACCTGGCGACAAGCCTGTCAAGACGATCAAGATTGTTAAGGTCGACACTGAGGAGCTTACTGAAGGTATTCACGCCGAGCTTTAGAGTCTTCGCGCCGTGCCTTCAAAAGTTCAATTCGTTTCTCCTGTGGCCGGTGTGCTGATTCGTGGCGACGCCCAACTTCATCCAGGCCCCGATGGCGAGGCAAAGTGGACTAGCGGGCCCCCTCCCGCAGCGGCTCCGGCGGCAGACGCGTCCCTGCGTGGGGACTCCTCCGGATGGTCGACTCTGCAGAAGGTTACGCTCTTTGGTATCGTGGTAGCCGCGGTGGTGCTATATGTGCGGCACAAGAGGAACTCAATGAACGATGTGGGATATCAGAAGACAATGGCTTAGGCTATGTAGGCGGTGAATGGCAGTTGAATCTGGAAATACGAAGTCTCTCGGTCATGGTTCGCGATAAGCGCTGAATGACTTGCCGTCGTCATGGTGCTCCGCCATGCAGTGTTGTTCTGCGTAATACGCAGGTACGTTCTAGCTTGACCTGGCAGTGTTGACATTTGGAAGAATAATGCGCATCGTCTTGAAGACTTGAATCTGCTAGTAATGGAGACCTTGTAACCAGTGTAGGTCGATGCGTGCCCGTCACGTGGAGCCATGATCTCCAACAGCCCCGCCGCAACCAGAGAAAAAAACATGCGGGACGGGGCGACGACGGTGTACATGCATACAGATCGCATTCCATATAAGTTTGAGGGAACAAATTCCCATGATTGCTCTTCTCTTGCTCGTCTGCGGACAACTGCTTCTTTGACGAGTTGCGATAAAAGCAAGAGCGAACAGTAGCCAATTCAGGGCGCGTTCGACAAAACACCAAGCTCAAGCTCAATCCTCTGCGTCAAACACCAACAAGCAAGCCTATCCATTCCACCATGAAAGTCCTCAGCCTCAACTTCCTGACCTGCGCCGTCAAGGCATGCAAGAGCTCGTCGGCGTCGTATCCGCTGCACCCCAAAGACGCCGAGCTGGTGCAGGATGACATCGAGGTCAACCCGGAAATGCTCATCAACGTGCTGCCCCGGCTCGACTGGGCGGCGCTCCGGACCACGGCATCAGAGGTACGAAAAGCGAGCTCCCTTCTCCCTCCTCCTTGCTGCTGGCGGTTGCTTGAGAAAAAATCATTGGGCTGTTCAAGGACCGGACTGCTGACTGCCACCGTGACTCCAGCTTGGGTTCCCTCAACTGCCAGAGCAGCCGCCATCCGCAGACGACCTGCGAGGTGATGAAGCAACTTTAAAGGACCTTCACCACTTGTTGCTCGAAACGCAAATGGCAGAAGGAAAGCTCGTCTGCGGCAACTGCGGACACGAGTATGCAGTAAAAGAGGGCATCGCCAACTTCCTGCTGCCGAGCCATCTGGTTTGACGACCGCTTGTTCACGCATGACGGAATGCTAGAGGAGTATTGGCGTTTGTTTTTCAGTTGCTTAAGGGTGGAATTCGGCGGACGGGCAGGATATTGGAGGGTGAGTCTTTGATTCTATATAGAACCCCCAGAACATCTTCAAAGCCCATGCAAAGACCAAATCACAATCCCATGCCTTAACTCCATATTGCGAGCATACCTATTACACAGAGGATGACTTGCGCCCCTCAGACTTCGCGTCGCATCTGCATTTGCCACGCAAGGTTACTGTTGCTTCTTCTGGGCAGCAGGGCCCATTTCTTTGTCAAACGCGCCATAAGAGACCTCAAGGCTGGACAAGGCCCGCAATCCAACACCCAGAATGGACAAGAGGACCAATGCAACAAACAGACCCATGAAAATACCTGGAAAAAGGGTGTAAGCCGCGAAGTCCACAGTGAAGGCCACAAAGGGGCAGACTAACCAGGTGTGAAAAATTGGTACTTTTCGAACAAGGGTAGGTCCTTCCATTCCGTTTGGTTACTCTTTTTAGCCGAGATCGGTGCCGGCACGTCTCTCTTGAGATTTATCTGCGCCGACGGGTCGCGGACTGAATTATCGGGAACCGAGAGGAAGAGGATCGTGTAGCTATCGTTCTTGGTGACGGCTTCCAATTTACTCGCAAGCGCAGCATCTGGAGTAACGTAAGCGACTCGATCCTGAGCAATCACGTCAAGGGTGTCTTGGGGTTCACCATTGTCGGCCAGACTGCGAGCCCTGTCTTGGGAGGAAAGGGTTGCCAAGTGCGCCTCATCAACCGTAACCTTCTTGTCTTTCTTGACGCATTCAGATTTGATATACTCGACGAGTCCTTCATGCTGGATTTTGCCAACAACCTCGGCCACATCGAAGAGACCTTGTACGCGGCTATCCTCGACGGCTCGACAGAGATGTGGCATGGAGCAGCCGTCATTTAGGTCAAGGTCGACAGCGTGTATCCCTGGCTGGGTGACGATGAGGTATCGGTCCGTTGAGCACGTCGACAGGATCTCCCTGGTCTGTTGGAAGACCCGCGAGCTCGTTTGCACCTGATTTCGGTCGGGAGCATGTTGCAGCCTGGATGCGTTAGCTCGTCATGGCGGTCGCGCGAGTCGCTTTACAGGCCGGAACTCACTTCGCCGTGGACAACAAGACCAGCGGATGCGAGTCGGACAGCGCCGCAGCAGCTTCGAGAAGGGCTAGAGAGCCCAATATAGCGGACAGGAGCATCGTGGCGGTCTGCTCTGTACTGTAGTTGCGCGTTGTGCCGGTCGCAAACGCAGCTCGGCCGGATAGGTTACGGCCTGGCGCGATGCCATGGGCCGCCGACGGGTCGGAGTGCCTCACGCAGTGGCATCACTGTATTACATAATGAATGTGTTTGGTGCAAGACCCCGGTTCATGCACACCTAGGTGGAGATGAAGCGCCCAGCGGGGTCTCGAAGTCCCTTGACTAGCCGCTCTTCATTGAGGTCAGCCAGACGGCGAAAATCTATCCGGGGCATGAAAGTCTGGGGGAGAAGCGCAGCAAAACTCACTACGCAGATAATTTGGCCTTTTTAGGCGATTGTTCAACACATTCAGATACCATGTTCGCCAAGCCAAGACCGAAAAAGAGCATACTGCCGCCACCAATTAAAAAAAGGAAGACGACATCGAGTGTTGAGGAAATCCCCTTCGATGACAGCGCGCGCCAAGAGTATCTCACGGGTTTCCATAAGCGCAAACAACAACGTATCAAACATGCTCAAGAGCAGGCAGCCAAATTGGCTCGCCAAGAACGATTAGATACCCGCAAGCAGGTCCGGCATCTCTGCATTTGGGCCCCATGTCAATGAAGAGCAGCCTTGCTAAAATCATATTGTGTGCAGTTGCGAGAAGAACGCCGAAAGGAGCTTGAAGAGCATGTCGAAACGGTCAGCCGTCTGTTGAGGGAATCTGGCGCGGTGGCCGAGCCCGTAAGGTCAGGGGATCAGGAAGAAGGCGAGGCGGAGGACGAATGGACTGGATTTCACGACAAGCCGGATCTAGACATCATCGACCTCGAGGAAGAATACATCGACGAGGACAGGTACACTACAGTCACTGTGGAAACTGTCGCAGTGACTCGTGAAGGACTCAACAAACCACAGATACCAGAGGAGGATGCGGAGGAGGAAGGGGAGCGTCCAGAGGGTAAAGGGGACCAGCAAAACGACTCGAAACCGGCGAAGCCAAAGAAACGCAAGAAGAAATTTCGATATGAGAGCAAAGTTGAGCGGCAACTAACAAATAGTAGACAGAGGGCCAAATCCCGAAGGTAGAATTAAGCGCAAGCTATGGACCGTACGCATGCACGACAGGAAGCCGAGGATGGCATGCGAGAAGGGCAATCTGTATTGCGAGACGCGACGCCGCGTGAAGCTGGCTAGACCACAAGCCCCGTGTTGTTCGCCTCTCGTCGACACTGCGGCCGTCAAGGGTCTCCTGCCCGTCGAATCGCCGGCGACCGTCGCAGTATCAAGACGAGAGAACCACCAAACAAGAGCGCGGAATCACATGTTTCCAATTTCTAGCTGAAGCTCGTCGAGTTCCTTCTTCAGAGCACCGTATTCGCCGCTCTTTTCCTCGTATTTGGTCTCCCACTGGTCGCGTTCGCTTTCGAGAGCCTGAACCTTGCGCTCTAGCTGTCCGCACTTGAGGTCGGATTGTCGAAGCCTGTCATGGCAAAGGTCAGTCAAACAGCGTTCAGCACGGTAGCATAGGTCCGGGCGCGAGTCGCGCCACGTACTTTTCGTTGCATTCGCGGATGGTCTTGTCAGCCTCTTCGGCCTCGTCTTCCAGCAGCTGCACCCGTCGTTGCAGAGTCTCGTTCTGTGTACCATGTTGTTGACCCTCATCGGCAGCCTTCTTGCAGTCTTTGATGGCTGCCTCGAGCTTCTCATTCTCGCCCTCGAGCAGGCTGTTCTTGTGCTTCAGCGAGGTGATTTCCTGTTCCTTGGACAAGTTCTCCTGCTCGAGCTCCTTGACTTTGCTCTGTAACTCTTCCACTTTGGCAGCAGATTCGTCGGCTTCGAGACGCAAGCTGTTCATTTTCTGGGTTCGTGATCAGCGCTGCCTCGCGAATATCTCTCGACGTACCCCTCTGAAGTCCCCGCCGCAAATGGTCGGTGAGGGGCTTCGCGAACGGTCAAGTACTCACCTCCTTGATGCGATCCATGATGACGGTATTTCGAGGATGAGAGTTCTCAAAGTTGATAGTCTGCAAGTGTGGCAAAGTAAGTCGTGTTGAGGACGTGTCGAGTTGGTTTGCGCGGTTGATGATGGATTAAAAGAAAAGGAGTTGGGCGAGTTACGGGACGGTCAGCCGAGAGAGCATGGATGGTACAAGGGACATGCCCCTCCAAAAATGATGCTGCACCTGCCGCCCGCATATCGGGGGTTACCTGATAATTAGGCTATAATCAAAAGGCGCCTCACCATGCTGAGGCTGGTGACCTAAGTTAAACCCCACTCTGCCTTGGCGCTGGTGGAAGGCCAGTGCATCGGTGGCTGTTGCCCCGCCAACACGCCCAGTGGACTATCAACAAAACGCGGTTCCGTTCAGCCGAGTCGACCTCTTCGGTGTCCCTGAAAACGCTACAACCTCAATCGTCGAACAGAATTGCACGAGTTAGAACGACAAAATCACCGCACAGAATATCAGATCGTCATGCTAGCAACGCATCGCGACCAGGAGAACCGGGTCCATAGTCACCAGGTTCCTACGAAACAGCAGCCTAAGACTCCCGGCGCCAGGTATCCGAAGACGCCTTTGGCGTTCCGACACGATGAGAATACACGCACGGGAGGACTTGGAGGCAAAACTGGTCTTGGCACAGTAAAAACTGGAGGAAACGAGAACTTATTAACAAAGGGGGCCGGCAAAGGGCCCGCGATGGTGACACCGATGGGTACGTGATGCCCTCATGCAAACTGAGAGTGTCAGCTTCACTATGCTAACTCAGTTTCTCGTTAGAAACGCGGACGAGGGCCCCTCTGGGCAACAAGACTACCAACGCAAAGGCCAAAGTGGATCAAAACGCCCGGGTGAAGGAGATTGAACCAACACAGGCCAAACAACCCACCCTTCAGAAACCGAAGCAAAAGTCCGCCGAGCTTGCGCCTGCGAAGCTCACGATCCTTGCGGATGCGGGAAATACTTCAGATGACGTAGAAGAGCCCGAGTATGGGCCACCGCGGCCTGCTCCACGGCCCTATGAGTCCGATGTACTTCCAGAGGGCGGACTCAGCTTTGAGGGCCTCAAGAGAGGGTTTCTCAAAGGCTTCTACGAGCATTTTCATAATCCTGTGGATGATAACGGTGTCTCTCGTGAAGAGAAACGGTTCCGCGAAGAGATGCAAGCAGTCTTGAAGTTAGCTGAAGAGCGAAACGAACGCGAGGCAGCCGACTTGAATTGGAACATTGGAGACCTCGTGGAGACCGTGCCGATCAGTCGCCCGAAACAAAGTACTGACACTTTGGCCTCGTCCACTCTGAACAAGACGGTCAAGAAGGCAGTTCGGACCAACCCACCGACCATTGCCTCAAGAAGAGCGGCTTCCGCGTTGGCGAACCCGTCGGACCTGAGGAGAGCCCCCATGCCGGGACCGCCATGCAGGAACGCTTCAGTGCGAAGGCCGTTGTCGGCGTTGATCCCCGGCATCAAGGCTAGCAAGCCGGCTCCCTCGCGCCAGCCGACGCCTCTGGGCAACACAGCTGGAGAGGCAGCATCGAGAACGACAATTGGCTACAACAAGGGGCGAACGGCTTCGTCCATGATTCACTCTCGAGCTGCTAGCCAAAGCAATCGCGCCCCTTCATCCATCAAGCCGGTCGTGGCCCGCGATGCGGATCGGGAACTCACCGTCACACCTGCTCGCCTACGTCAAGCTGGACCCAGTCAGCAAACAGCCTCCGAGGGAACGGCAAACCCCGATTTCGTGTCGATTTTTGAGGATGTCGAGGAGGATGACTTGCCGGCTATGCGAACTCCGTTTCTAGACTGGGACGAGGAGGACGAGGAATTTGAACTGAAACTGACAATTTGAAGGACTGCATTATTCTTTGAGGTCCCGGAGTCAAGGCCAATGCAAACGGGAAACGGTTAATGAGAGTGAGCAGAATGACCCTTGCTCTGATACGGCGTTTGGGATGATATGAAAGGGACGGATCAGGCTGTTTGCATGTAAAACGTAAAATTGTATCATTACTAGGTGACCAGACATTGGCCCTCTGTACTATGCTTGTTTCGACAGCATTCAGGCTTTCACTGGTGTTTGCGCGCGCGTCACACGGTGACGTGGATGCGCTGGCTCCCTAATGGCGCTGTAGTATTCACTCATTGGTTGACGGAGTGATTGGACCTGAGAAGGGCAAGATACTGTAAGTTACGTAGGTAGTAGGCCTACGACGTAGCTGAAGCTAAAATGCCCTTGCATGAATCAGGCTGGTGGAGAGGATTATCGATTCTCCGGGGACGCGGTCCCCGACTCGTGTATGAAGCAGGTAGGCCTACGAAGTACGTGTGCGAGGTACCTACCTACGAAACACGCAGTCAGTACAGGGGGTAACTTAGAAGGCACCCCCAGCGCCCGTGGCCGGCCACAGTGAGCATGCAGCGCGTGGGCGATGCCCGGACGCGGCAATGCGCTTTCCCGGGTTGGGCCAACGCCATGAGATGGACCAGACCGACACCGACTCCCCCTCCACTCTGCCCATCCACCTGGAGCAAAGGGCTCCGGTCCCCATAATTACCTTAATTAATTTAGCCTTCCCAAAGGCCAGCCATGGTCCAACCTCTCATCATCCCACCACGCCTGTCTCACTCGCACCTTTTCCTCCAGAAATTGGCTCGTGTCCCCGTTGGCCTCATCGCGCATCTGTCACCAGGCAATTCCGCATTCTTCGCCCTTGCCGGTACCTGTTCGTGAATGCGCAGAGCGAGCGCTGCGAGACGCCCGACTGCCGCAAGCTCGGTCGCGTGCACGCTCCTCCACCGGCGCGTCCGCTGCCAACCGTTGCCTGCTAACCTGGGCTCATCGACTCTGGATGCTCGATCTCGAGTGGCGACAGCGCGAGGTATCATGATTGCGACACGAGGCAAGCGGTAACCGGAGCGCCTCATCGACACGATGACTCGTCCCCAGATGGGAATGAGTTTCGCGCAAGCCTTTCCCAACGCCCCACGGGTCAGAGCAGAAGCCCAGGCTCAATCCCAGGGCCGGGACAGCCGAGATCGCCCCAATCGTGGCATCTCTGCTACAACATCTTCTTCCCGCGACGCTGCTGTTCCATCTGTCCCTGCTTCGGCGTCGGACGCCGACGGGGCGACAGATCTTTCGCGGCCCTTGGGCGGCAGCTCTCAGACGGACACTGCTCACATCGACGACCACGATTCTCCCCCCGCAGAGATTCCGAGTACTGTCGCTTCCTCAAGCTCTCTCGCAAGCTCGGCATCCTCCATCTTCAGCAACTCGATGAAGACCTCCGCGGCGGCTCCTCGCTCTCACCTCTCGTCCAGCGCCACGCCACGTGCGTCCAGGGACTCACTGTCCAACTCACCCGCTCCCGCCATAAAGCAAGATATGGCAGCTCCCTTGTCAGACGATCTTCCGCGGCAAGCCGTGCGAAATGTTCGGTCCGCGGACAAAGTTGCCTCAGTACAGGGCAGTCTTCCCTCGGTCGAGCGCGCTCCACCTCGAGAACCCGGACCATCCGTCAAAGGTCTCAAATGCACGTTTGATCCGATCCTCCAACGAGCCCGCGACAAGAGTATAAGCAAGAATGCCAAGCCGGTCTACCAAGAGTTTGGGCTGGTATGTACAATTATACCTATTCCAGCTAGAAAAACAGGGAGGGGGGGCGTCGTGTCCTGTGCTTCATCATGGCTAACATCGGATAGGACGATGACGCCCCCCCTCCAGACCCGCGGCTGGCCAAAGCTGGCGGTCGCCTCGGCTACATCAATACCGACTATTACTTGCCCAAATCTCGCTTGCGTCATGCCTTGGAAACCCTTAAGCCATATCCATACGATGCGAGAACCTCGATTGGGCCCGGGCCGCCAACTCAGATTGTCGTGACGCGGTATAACCCACTTATTCCTTTCAACAAGATAACAGCCATATTCGCGACATTTGGCGAAATTGCCGAAAGCAGCAATAAAATGCATCCTGATACCGGAAGCTATCTCGGTTTCGCGACCATCCGTTATCGAGATTCGCATCGCCCTGGTCGCCCAAATATCCTCGCCGTTGACGCCGCTCGTCATGCGGTGAATACCCGCAGAATCAAGGTCGACGCAGACTTTGTTAAAGTGGAATATGACCCTGAAGGCCGCAAAAGTCGGCGTATGCTCGAAGAGCGCCTAAGAAGGGACAAGGAGAAGCTGGAAAAAGAGAGGCAGTCGCACAATTCTTCCTCCATGCTCAAACCACCTCCTACTGGTCCGAAAGTCTCGGCGACTACTGCCCCTCGCTCGGGATTTGTGCGGCCGCCGCCGACAGCACCCAAGGGCCTGGCCGCGCAACGGCAATCGTCGGTTTCGGCAACGCAACAATCAGCCCCTGTCGCACAACCACGCCACGGCCCTCTCGAGGCCCAGATCATTGCGCCCCAACTTGTCGATATCCCTTATATTTTCGTCACGGCGGATAATGTACCGGTGTTGCCGAGCATCCTTCCCCATATGCGGAAACGTCTCAAGAACTATGACTTCCATGACATCCGGTTGGATAAGACTGGCTTTTACATCATATTCAAAGATTCGTCAAGTGGGAGATCCGAGGCGGAACGATGTTTTCGAACGGTTAACCACACCGAATTCTTCACCTACGATATGGCAATGCAACTTTGCCTGCCACGACCTACTCGATCGAGCCACCCGGAGCGTAAGCCCAGCCACAGCCCGGACAGAGCTGCCAAACCAGTCTACCGGCGACGTGACGACGAAACGCTTCGCAAGCATCGCGAGGAAGAGGCCGATATAGAAGAAGAAAAGAAACAGCGTGCCAGGAATTTCGACCCTGTCAATGAGGCTGTAGCTGTCATTCGTCGCGAGTTGACGGAACATTTTATTCGGCACGTTCGAACTCGGGTTGCTGCGCCCTGTCTTGCCGAGTATCTCAAACCCGCCAATCATGCCGCAAAGAGACGCAAGTTGAATCTCGACCAGGCCGATGATGAAGATGAAGGGTTCGAAGAAAGCGGCTCCAGATTAGGGACGCCTAATTCACGGGCTGATCCCATCGAGCGGCGCACTGGGCGGTTTGAACCCAAAGCGCTTCCCCGGATTCGCAAGACAAAGAGTCAAGCACATCGCCCTGCATTTGTCGACCCTTTCTCCCGAAAGAGGCAGTCTGCAGCTCCAACGGCGTTCCGTTCGCTACACTATCGCCTCAAGGGCCTTGACAGCGACAGCGAGTCCGATGATGAGACGGACGCGGTTGCGTTGGCGATTCGGGAAACCGAGGAGCCAGACTCGCGCCCACGAAGTCGCTTGAGCACTGACGATGAGGCGTCCAAGGATGACCTAGGCTCTTGGGGCCGTCAGGATGATGACTCGATGACTGAAGCCAGCCTACCTGTTACGGATGCGCCACTTTTGAGAAAGCGAAAGCTAGACTCACCATTGAGCTCCTCTTTGAAACGGCAGAAGAAATCCGACGAGGAACTTTTTGGTGTTAGGACTGGTCAGATCGATCCCGACACTGACGGGCGGCGAGCATCTCAGGATGCTCTTTTAGACATAGACGGCTTCGACAGCAGCCTGTCTCGCTCCGAGACTCCAGTGTCTCAGGTCGCCCGGGCATCCAAGAAGAAGCCGACGAAGCAAAAGAAGAAGACGAAGAAGCAGATCTTCGAAGAGCGAGAGGCGCTCAAGCGGCAGCATGAGGCAGATGTGCCCAGAGTGGATGGCGAAAGCGAACCAGGAGCTGAGAAAGCCGAGATCCTCGATCCGCCGTTGCCCGAGCCTGAGGTTGAGCAACACGATGAGAAGTTGTTCTCTACGAAACCCCTGACGACCGCTTTGACGCTGCCAGACGGGTTCCAGCCCGACATTTCATCCTTGCTAGCTCTTGCACTCGGCATCCAGGATATTCCCGATGTGGCAAAGCTTAAAAAGAAGTTTACGGTCGGTGACGTTGGCAATCCGGAGTTGTGGCTATGGAAGCGAGATCGGATCATGAAGCTCAATGCCACGGACAGCGACCTGGATAAGCCGGTGATCATTGACGGCTACTACGTACCCAACTCAACTGGATGTGCGCGGACAGAAGGAGTGAAGAAGATTCTCAACTCTGAAAAATCCAAGTACCTGCCCCATCACATCAAGGTACAGAAGGCGCGAGAGGAGCGCGAAGCCAGATTCAAAAAGAATGGAAAGGACACAAGTGCGTCGGCGTCCGAGGCCGCGAGACTGGCTGCCGAGAAGCTCGTTGCAAAGGGCAACTCCCGCGCCAACCGCGCAAGCAACCGCCGTTACGTGGCTGATCTCAATGACCAGAAGAAGACGCTGGGCCAAGACTCGGACGTGTTGAAATTCAACCAACTCAAGAAGCGGAAGAAGCCTGTCAAGTTTGCCAGGTCAGCCATTCACAATTGGGGGCTTTACGCCATGGAGAACATTGCCAAGGACGACATGATTATCGAGTACGTCGGCGAGGAGGTCCGGCAGCAGATTGCCGAGATCCGTGAGAAGCGTTATCTCAAGAGCGGCATTGGAAGCAGCTACCTGTTCCGCATAGACGACGACACCGTCATTGATGCGACCAAGAAGGGCGGCATCGCGCGCTTCATCAACCACAGCTGCATGCCAAACTGCACAGCCAAGATTATCAAGGTCGAGGGCAGCAAGCGCATCGTCATTTATGCCCTCCGCGACATTGCCCTGAGTAACAACCCCCCTTTCCTCGTTTTCTTGAAGTATACTGACGAGCGACCCCCCCTGCAGACGAGGAGTTGACGTACGACTACAAGTTTGAGCGGGAAATCGGGAGCTTGGATCGTATACCCTGCCTCTGCGGCACCGCGGCTTGCAAGGGGTTCCTCAACTAGCGCGCCGGCCTAGCGCGATCGACTCCGATGGTCTGTTTGTCTCCACAATATATTGTTATCGAACAGCCTTTTCTCAATGATTGCCGCTTAGTTTCACGGTCTTTGGGTCGGGGTTTCCGCTGCTAAAGAGAAAAGCACAATGGACGCTTAGAAGGTGTTCGTGTGCATCCTTGGGTACAGGGGCCGGCTTGTGGCGTTTGGTCATCAGAGATACACTTATTGCAGGAAGTGGATGCTGATGCAGTTTTAATTCCCTTCACTCCGTTCAGTTGCATGGCAGGGGTCAGAAGACGCCCCGATGCGTAAATAGGGCTGTCTTCCTTTTTGATGCGCTTGCGATGTGCGTTGTCCATAGACGGCTCGACGACCATGGCAGCCCTGTTGAGTTAATCGTGTACGACAGTGACACGCACGAGTATCCGCGGCACCTTGAGCGAGCCAGGCTAGACGGCAGGTAAAAGACTTGAGCAATAGATGATACACACGGTTGAGGAGGCAGCATTCCATTTCAATGCTTTATTGTTTCTTCATGACGGATTTGTACCCGCACGTTGAAGGCGTCTTAGCAGCTTCTCCAAGGAAAATAGCCAACAGATCATTGTTTCCAATCATATGCTGGTGGCAGAGGTAACCAAGGTGCAGACTGTTTCATGACTGTCTGCACGAGGTGACGACGAATCCCCTATATATTTTGTGCCTCTCTTGTGCTGCTTCAGTGATCCAAACCCCATTTGTCGCAGCACGACTCTGCAGCCTTTGTGGATGGGCGACTCAGGGGCGAAACTGGGGCGATCGCGCAGCAATCCTTGCTTTCCCCGGACAAGTTGTTTCGCGTTTTCAGTCAGGCCCTCGAGGCTCTGGAGGCTCTTGGATCATTGGCACCATGGGGAGCTCGAGGGCCTAGCATCCAATCTTGCATGGCTAGCCATTCACTCCAATTTGACTCGGCGTTGACAATTTCCACCTCGGTCACACCTTGTAACGGACGCAGAAAGGGCACCGTCTGACCATCTCCCATGTCGTAATTCGCTTTGACTTTGAGCCACGTATCGCTCTTGGCCGCGAAAAGATAATTTCTTCTCTCGGTCTCGTGTATTGCGCCTACGCCCCCCGGCCAGTCGTCGCCGAAAAAGCCATGGAGTATAGCAGGAGTGTCGAATCCAGTGGCAACAAGACGGCGGATATAAGGCACCAATGCAACATGGGCGCTCGACTCCTCGGACTTTCGACCCTCTGAGCCCTCTCTGGTTAAAGAGGCAAGATTGGCCGGCTGTTGGCACGGAAGTTTGATGTTGACAAAGGCGGCAACGGCCTGAACCGGGTCCTTGTGCTGTGCCTGATCGACAAAAAAGCGAAGACAGGTTTGGTACTTGGGATACCATTCGAAAATATCGAATTGGGATTCCTGGAAGGGCTAAAGGTTGCGTAAGCCAAGACTGAGATAAGACGTGGCGTGAAGATGGAGCTGGGAAGCGAGAGGCGGGACGGACATGGCTGGCGAAGGTCTATGAATATAAGGGCTCGCGCCGAGAGGTACAAACCAGAGCAGGGTACTTACGTGCTGAAAGGGTCTCGACATGTCGTCGAAAAAAGTGGGAGACTGTAAAAGCAGTCGCGGCTTGTCCCAGAGACGCCGGGGAGTCTTTGGAGTGGTTAGCTATACTGACAGTCTGTACGAGAAGGATGCAATCAAGGTATCTCCAGGGATTGAAGGGGAGACACTCGGCGTGTACTGAAGATGCATCATAGTCAGCCAAGCGAGGCCTGTAGCTCGAGGACATGGCGTGATGGGTGTAAAGAGTGCGTCGAGCTAAACCCAGGCCCACCATGGGAGGGCTGCTGCAGAGTCCGAACTCCTGGCACCGCCATCAAACGCGTCTGCCGCTCAACAGAGAGGGGGACAACGAGGGGAGTCGATGAGAGGAGGACTTGGTCGAGGGATGTGACCAAGCGCAAGGTGAAGGTGGGAACGACCGTCAGAAGTGGTTTGGACAGTTCCGAAGCCAGCAGGAGATGCATTCAGTCGGGAGACGGCGTCAGTGCTGCATGCTGGTTGACTTACCACCTATCGTGCCAGTCCCGACTCGCCGCAATTCGAGGAGAAATAGGGCGAGGTGCGATTCTTGTCGTCAGGAGGGCCGCGTCTCGAGGGCTGTCATTGCCAGCCAGTCACCCAGGATGACAGCGATACAAGGCCGAGATGTGACGAGCGAGGTGGAAATGGGCCAGAGGAAGTCCCAAATTCCGTTGGACAAGGGCAAAAGACTGCCTGGGGGGCGAGCGTATGCCCTGATATCAAGTATACGTAGGCTGAGGAAGAGACAAGATTATGGCAGGGGCTCCCGGTTCGCGGCCTTGGTTGAGGTAGGAAGGCCAAGGTACTTGAGGCGCCACTGACGCCACGCAGTAAGCCAAGGTAGAGCTGGTTCCGGGGGCAGGTGCTGAGGCTCCGTCAGGCTATTGGCAACGGCGTGGTGCCGGCGATTACTGCGGATGTGCGGGTTTGTGCTCCTCAAGTAGCCAAGTTATCTGGCAGACGACGGTATTGGGCAGATGGTCTTTTCGTCCCACGCCAGAGAGCCCGGAGAGTCAAAACTATAGTTGGATTGGAATCGATCAGGGCCGACGGCCATAAGCAGATGTTGCTGTGTCGTCTCACAGAAATACTACGACAAAATTACCAGAGGTCACAGAACCCGAGCCAGAATCACAGTCGTGGCAGAGGCCAAGGCACCAGACGTCACACATGGCAGCAGCAAGCCGATGCCCGGCCACCTTGGCGCAGTCGACATCTGCAATGCCCGAACAGCGAATGGTTGGGGCACCGTACGGCGGGTCATTTGCAGGCCAAGACGACGCAGAGCCAAGGGAGAAGAGGGTTGAGAAGGAAAACAAAAAGAAGTGAAAACAGGAAAAATTAAAACAGAGATGTCCAAGACGAGACAGCTCAGCGCCACCTGAGGCCTGCGATGCCTGAATCCCAGTCGACGCAGTCATTTCGATTTCAAATTCGCCAAAAGAGGGTTTCTACAAGTCTCGCCGACCTTCATGTCTCGCCTTGCCGGCTGTCCCCATGTAGATAGCCGCCATAGCCCCATCGTATTCTGCGTTCCCAGTACAGTACGTACGTACGCAGCTAACTCATGTACGGAGGTTGGGCACTAAAGTATTCAGACCAGCTTAGGTCACTCGGATTACATAACACCGTGCAGCACAATACAGTATTGTATCCACATGCCCTGCCTAATTAGGCAATTCGTCCTCTTTAACGTCTTGCCGTCAGTTGGTCACTTGGGGTTTATGACGTTATCCCTATTGCCAACCTTCCTCAACGCCTTCTTCCACAGCTTCTATAAGAGCTTCCAGGCCAGGCAGAATCGGATTCGATTGGCTCAAAAGAAACTCAATCTCATCATATAGCTCTTCCCTTTGCTGGTTGGTTAGATCAGGCGGATCGCTGCCTTCTTCATATCCCTCGGGATGCGCGAAGACTGCAATGCCAATTCTGACCCACAGCACCCTGGTATCGACAAACCTCCGTACATGCTGAATGCATGGAGAACGGAGCGGCTGGTGGAGCCTTCCCACAAACAGCTGACAAGGGTCTCGACAAAGACTGGGGGGGGGAGAATTGGGAGGGGGGGAGGGTGGGGGGCCCCTAGAAGCAAGCGAATGAGAATGAGCTGAATCCCGCCGCTTGCCCCTCTTCCAGACGCCCCCACATTCCCGCTGCGCACGCGACATGGGTTTACTCTTATCTGGCGACACCCTTCTTTAGAAAGGTAGCCTTTGTTTACAACTGCCGGAGAGAAGACAAACTCTATGCCAGTCCATTTTATTCTTAAAATCGTTCATTCAAATCTCGCTCTCCTCGACTTGAGAATAAGGTCCAGATTAGCAAACTTTGGTCAAGTAAACTACGACTGGTTCACAGTGACTTACTAGTGCACAAATTGCCCTAAAGTACCTCGTAAGGACCCCGGTAAGCTTGGAAGCTATACCGTCTACTAGATTAGGAAGGCTACAGCTAGCAGCAGCTGTTCAGCTCTTACAGCTAGCAGCAGCTTTTCAGCTAGCAGCAGCGGCCAGTTGCTTTTCAGCTAGCAGCAGCTAGCAGCAGCTTTTACAGCTACCAGTTGCTTTTACAGCTAGCAGTATCTTTACAGCTAGCAGTAGCTTTTATAACTAGTCGTAGTTTTTACAGCTAGTAGCATACTATATAGTATTAATTATAAAAAGAGTTCTTAATCTAGGGGGTTAGCTTAATTAAGATATAGTAGAGATATTATAACTACGGCCTAATTATTTAGCTTTAATAGGAAGAGTTTAAAGCGCTTTAACTAATAAAAAAAGGCCTCGCTACATATATCAAGATAGTTATATAAATCTTAATTACGCTTAACTATGCAATTTTACCGCCTTTTCTAGCTTAGTGCGTTATTTTTATTTATCTCTATCTCTACTTTAATACTAATTTAATAAAATTATAAGCTATTAAACTAGGCTTAGTGAAACTTATTAATTATATATACCTCGGATAAGAGACGGATACTATCTTCGTCGTTCTCTTATAATTAAAACCTTGAGGGTTCTAAATACTCCGGCTACTAGTACTGACCAAGTACTCAGCGCTTAGGTACCTAGGCCTACCTAGGTAGACACCCATTTGGCAGGTTCTTACCTACGCTCACGCCAGGCGGTGCCCAACTGTACGTACCTACCTGGGTATCGCACAGCGGACTTTCCGAGTATAGTAGGCTTACTCCGCGTTCTGCAACCCTAACCTGATTTTTCTCCCCGGCCTCCACGCCTTATTCACTTACAGTATACAATTCCCTCGACTCTTTGCCTGTGACTTGCTTGGCAGCATCTGCGATTCCTACACCGAAAGTGCGGCACGGTACTGTAATGACATGCGTGGCTCACGCGACTTAGCCCGCCTACTCGCGCCCAGATCTGGTAGAGCTGCCTTAGCTTCGATTTTGGGGTTGATTCGTCCACGACGCTCAATGGTCGACTCGCAAGGGGCTACGCACTGCTGCCAGGTTGCGTTACCGCTGACATGAGTGCTGTAACTCGTGCTTTCGATCAAATGCATGCCGCGAGTTGGTCTAGAAGGGCTACCAGCTCGGGGCTAAGCATCTTGTAGACGGAACAGATCAAAGCCCTGAGGATCTATCTCAATGTCTGATTCCGCGCGATGCACTTATCTTGCTGAAAAGCGCCTGCTATTGTTTCCTTCTTTCTTTGGGTCGGGCCCAACACCGATGGAGACATTTGAATCAGAGCCTGGCACAAGCCACAGAAAGTGACGAGCCAGGATGAGCACAAATCTACGTCCTTGATGTCTGCGCGCCAACGATGCCTTGCAGATCTTGCCGTGGATGCAGCGCGTCACTTTAGGAACCCCACACGTTCAGGCGAGCCTGGATGGCAGCAAGCCGCGCCTTTCGAGACATCCAGATCATGTGTGTTTCTGGTGACAGTCTAGCACTTCAAATGTTCGGTATCGACCCCGGATGAGGGTCTCAGTTTTTATCAGCAAGTTGCAAAACAGCACTCCCAAGAGACATGAAGGGCATTGAAGAGGCCGGAGATTGTAAAAGCGTCGGAGCAACTCAAGACGCATGACTTGGGAGACTTTTGCGCGTGCGACGACCTCCAATGTGCCTACCTACCTAATGCACTTCGAGTACCTCCTCCATGCACAGACAAGTGCAGCGCGGCGTAAGGTCGGGTATCTACCTACCTACCTACCTACATGTAGTCTCAGACCCTCCTGCAGCTATGCCGCGACTAATGTCCATAAATGGGCCTGGCGTGCGGTGGTAGTTCCCACGCCGTGCGACGGCTCCCAAGTTGCATTGATTGCTACCGAGTGAGGCAGGGAGCACCGATACCGCCGCCTCTACTAGCCTAGCAGGAGCCAGCCAACTTTCGCGAAGGGTCAAATACCAACTTTACGTAAAAGGTCACGGCGTGCAGAGGCAATAGCTCAGTGCCTGCCTACCATTTCTTCGAGGACAAGAGAAGCCATGCGCGTATCAACGTGCCATGGCGCCTGCTGGCATCTTGGCCACTACCTCTACTTTGCACCGTCCTTCAATCGTCCTTGCATTCAACGTCCGTGCCTGCTACCCTGCAAGTCTCCACCTGCCGAGGTATACTATTCACATGTTGTCTCAATGCCGCTGTCCCGAAATAGGTCGGGCCGCTTTGTCTGACGCTGGCGAAGCGCGTCCTTGATTAGTCGGCCAAAACATGCATATGTCAATGAAACCAGCTAATCGCCCGCCTGAGTGCCCGAGACGTTTCCTGGGCGGTCAGGCAATGGCAAACGGCACTTCGTACATCTGCCGCAAATCCCATCTTTTGCAGTGTCACCGCCGGATTTTCGGCCCTGGTTATTGATGTCAGGGGACGCTTCTTTACAACAAAGGGCTGCCGCCTTCAAATATTGGACGCAGCTCGAAGGTGATTCTGCAGCTTTCAGTCTCCAGGGATGAATGCCAAATAGCACCTTGAAGAGGCAGCGAGTTGAAGCTGTGCAACTCGGGCGTTTGAAGCCATCGTTGCTAAGACGACGTAGGACGAAAATCAAGGTGATAAGTATCAATTCAACTCCTACAACCAGCCAAAGCAGGCATTGCCTGTTCGTCAAAGACGTTCGATCAATCCAGGGCCAGGGGCTCGGGAGACTCTCGTGCATGGGAGACACGGAAGACGCCGTACTGGATACACCCTGGGCTTCCGTACACAGGAGACTATCGGCCGCGTCAATTAGACCGTGCTAACTCAAGCCCACTCGAGCCTTTTGGTCTCCATGACACGCGACAGCTTAACCGCCGCCATGCCTAATTTCATGACAGATGGTGGCTGCAGAGGCATTTGATAGGCAATGATCAGACAGGCGATTATTAACAGGTAGGGCTACTTTGTCCCCGTTTAGTGTTTCGCCCCTAACGATACGCCGTTTAATTCATATATGCGAGGCGATTTACCTCAGCATGTACGAATATGGGTTGGAGGGACTTTCAACCTGTGGTGTATTTGGAACGCAGGCGCGGTCCGCCCTTGCGATGAGACTGATAACTGCATCCTCTGCAAGTGTAGCCCGGTCGAGTCGCTTTGCAGACTCCTACTCAAGCACAGTGCAGAATATGCTTTGCGTGTACCTTTGACTAAGTGGGAGGCTCTGGTGGTTTTCTCCATTATGCAGCCACCATCTTTTCTTTGGCTTTGCCGGACTCACAAAGCACGTTATGGAGCCGAGATGCAGCCCCGGGGGTTTACTATCAAAGTGCCCGCAACAGGCACCCCTGCCTGGTTCAGCTGAGAGTACAGGGCATATGTACATAGGTAAGCAGTAGGTACCGGGGAGACGTCCGGCACCCCCCCTCCTGAGTCCTGACCACCGGCCTGCCTGAGGTAAGACTAACGTTGGAACTTGGGTGCCTACTAGGTAGTCATGCTTCCCTGCCGGATCTTGACATGTAAGTCGATCTGACCAAAGGGCAGGCACGAGGCGCACGTGCCCAGGCAGGTACCTACCTGCCTGTTTAGGTACCTTACTGTACGAATACTGTACGATAACTCCAACGTCGCTGCACAAATTCCGGCATCCTCCAACTTGACCGCACTCTGCCTTCACTATCACCGCTTCGCCTTGGCCCCGTCCCGGAGGATATGCACCAACCAGTTAACACGACGCCTTCGATTCGTGTGAAAATGTCTTGCAGCAAGCTGCAGGCCGCGAACTCGATATTTAGAAGACACTGGGCGCAAAGTACCAAAAGAGCTCATGGCGCCAATTGTCCAATAGGTGTCAATCGTCAGCCATAGGTGACTGCTGCTACCGTGGGGTTCCTCCCCCAAAGACCGTCAACCTCGACCGGGTGCGTCCGAGGCGAGGTGAGCGAAACACCGCTTGACATTTTAATGGCACAGTCGGCATCTGATGGAGGCTAGTTTATACGTAGCTTCCTCTGCCAATGGACCTAGCCATCCGGTAGATTAACCCACCCCATATTGAATGGATACTTGTGAAACGTCACCCCAAAGATAGTACTTTGAAATCAGACGATCGCAGTCACTCAGCTCTTCGAGGAGCAGCAAATTTTTCAAAGGAGTCCTCTGGTTCGAGGCTGAGACTTTTGGAGCTAACCCTTCTCTGCTAACTGCTTTCTGACTCCTGGACAAGTTCCGCAGTCTATCTACTCAGCCGTTCGACCGTCTCAGGTAAGCTGCACCATGACATGCGCTTCATCAATGCTCAGAGTCGAGACGTCCATCGAGATGCCGCCGTCAACTTCAAGTCCTTGCATTGTGGTCATAAACAATGCACAGCAGCGACCGAGAATCAGAGGCACAAGAGGGCTTTTGCTAAGAGTGGTGCAATTCGCAGCTTCGGTCTACGTCGTACAGGTCGTTGCATAATAGAATCATGCCTCTGACCTTGCAGATTCACTTTCATGGGCAAGCAGAGCCGTGACTCGCGGAGATGACCTGTCCGCTGACATCGACATGTATCTCTGGCGCGCCGTCGTGTATCGCAAATGGACTCGATCCGCAATTCCATCTGACCCGGGCAGGAAGCTAAGCTTAACTGGTGGCCAATGGCAGACATTGTGCGACTTTTCCTACCCAAGGCCTGCTATTCGCGCTAGCATT
The DNA here is from genome assembly GCA_000956045.1 of Hirsutella minnesotensis 3608. NCBI lineage: Eukaryota > Fungi > Ascomycota > Sordariomycetes > Hypocreales > Ophiocordycipitaceae > Hirsutella > Hirsutella minnesotensis. The sequence continues at coordinate 250,193 of KQ030516.1, read as the reverse complement.
TCATGGTCCTTTCCACTAGATTTGACTTGTGCGGCTGAACAAAGAAAGACAGGCACTAAGATCTCGATAAGCTTGTGGCATGGCTCGAACCATCGCAAACCGAGTTTATGCGGCATGAGCCTTCCTCCGGGCCCTCCCGAATGTGAACATGATCAAGTTTCAGACCCAACAGAGAGCAACGCGACAGCGTGATGATGAGCTCTCGGCTTACGTGTTATTACGTAGTGCCAGTATCGAGCAATGATCATCACAGGTCAGACTTCCGGAAGCCCCGCCATCTTACGAATCAAGAGAGTGCTTCAGGCACGAGGTCTTTTGAGGCCCTGTTTTCCACTCTAGCAGGAGTCGGCGTTCAGAATGCTTGCTGGACGACCATTTTCATTCTATCTCCGCCTGGCTTCCATCTAGACATGAAGGATTTTGACGAACCTTTCGACAGTTCATATGGCATCCATGAAGTCGATATGAACGCACTTCAGCTTCTTGGAAGAGGACCCTTGAAGATCCTGGTTGTGCGCGGATACTCTCACGTCCCCATGGGCTGTGAGTCCATGGCGAACCCAGACTAGCCTTCAATGTTTGTTGCTGTGCCGCTCTAGACCCGCAACATCGGGATGTGGGTTCAAATGGTGTGATTATGACGAAGCGGGCTTTCCAGGTGTCTGCGCCTGAAAGCGACGCTCTTACAAGCCATATACTGGTACAGTACTGACACCTGGAGGTAGCGTGAGGCGTGAGCTTCCTTCTGTCTTGCAATATAGTATGTTTGCTTCTCTTGTGCTTGGCTTGAAGGATGTGAGCGCTCACCCGCAGCCGAGCCGCGTCTTGCTTGGCACGGGATTGCTGCCCGGCGCATCGGCCATTACGAAAGTCTAAGGCGAGACTATTCCTCCGAATACGATGCGACGCTGGTCCACATTTCGGTACGCTCTCAGGGTCAAGACGCATTCTTGTCGCGAGGGCCCGAGAAGGTAGGCGCTGCAGCCAGCTCCAGAGGTCACAAAAAATCTAGGGGATCGTTACCAAGATGGTGGTAGGAACATGGTTCTTCAATCGGGATTGGAGGTCGTTCAAGTACAGGGGAGCCTCGGCGGACAGCAGGCAGAGGAATTCTCGAGGCTCTTTCGCTTACAGAATGACCGTCTCATAGCAGATTTCCGGGCGCAGGTACAGTCAAGAGCTCTCCTGCCTACGGAATTGCCGGAAGCACTGCATTCGCCTGGCTTGAAGAGCTTCAAATCGCACGGTAGCACGAAAAGGAGATCCATGACCGGCCGTGAGGCCGCGGAGCATACTGCCGCTCGAGCGGACCGAGCCGTTTCGGATTTGCTGAAGGGAGTTGATCAGCTTCATGACCCTTCCTCGACCCCGTCCTCTCCTTTAGCAACTTCGACACAGCCTCTTCGGGAAACGGGACGTAGTCGAAAGCGGAGCACGAAGGATATAGAGAAGGCGACAGCTGCTACTGGAAAGTCTCCAGATAAAGCGGGAAAGGCCCGAAAGGGTGAGGAAATGGATATGCCTAAGCCGCGGTGTAAAAAGCGGAAGGCTTCCAAGGAGGATGAAACGCAGTTGGAACTGCAGCAGCGGCCTACCCAGGATTGTATACTAGTGGATTTCCCTTCAGACTGAAAAATGGCACTTATTCCCGTTCAGGCTGTAGTCGAGGCGCGATGGCTTTTAACCCATGCTTAGCGCGATAATCCCTGTCATCTGTCTGTCCGAACCTGTCTGTCCGGAGCCATCCCGTTAGACTCCTGCTCGCCAAGGAGTTGGAAATGTCAGACATCCGCACCAATGGTTTATTGGGCTCCGATCTCGGAGGCGCTGTGGCTGAATGTGGGGGGGTGCGTGCGAATTGAGATTTGGGTGCGTGTGAATAAAGACTGTCCTAATATTTCCTTACAGTAGGTGATTTATCTCAGTTCTGTATCACCGAACTCATCGGTGCCACTGCCATGGATACAATCACGAAGGAGAGCAAACCAGCAATGATGAGAATCGGCATTGCGTGTGCTCCTTTCAGAGACAGATGTTCCGTTATTCATGGCAAGCTATGGCAGGGAGAGACCCAACAGCGACGAAACAGTTTAAATGGGCGTGTAATTTCCTAAAGCCATGGTCACGACTCCAAAAGTGGAAGCCGGCTCGGCATCTTTCGAGTGTGCAGACTTCCGGATTCCTGCGGCGGACTTGCGACGACAAGGCAACTACAAAATCAAATACGCTTATTGAATATGGCCACCGACAATCACCGTCCCCATGATGATCCTACGAGCGAGCGGGATATATGCGGTTGGGTGTCTGGCAGACCTGGTGAAGCTCTTGTTGATCGCCGTCGGCCGACAATGACGGGGTGGCTCCAGAGCGATCTGGCTGATTGGCTTAGACGAACCACTCGCCTGCCGTCCAGGGCAGCGATGCGCCGTGGACGCAGACCGCCGGCTTGTCGGCTGCTGTTGGACTCTCGACGACGACGACTGCAGCCTGTCGACCCGATGCGTTGAGAAAGCATCTCATCCCGTGACACACAAGGGTGATGCCTCCAAGCGTGGCCTGGATCTAATATGGTCAGTAGAGAAACTTCCCCATTGGTCAGGCAGAAAGAGCGAGCGTTCAATGGCGGCAAGGGCGGCTGGCTCATGAATAAGGAAATGCGCATGGTTACTGGGCTGGCCGCGTTCACGCATCTGCACCTGGCCTAGGAACATCGTGGAAGCTGACAGACAGCGGGACTCTGGCACCGCCGTACCAAAAACAGCGATCAAGCAGCGGCTCCTTACTGCAAAACTGACGTGTTCGCTGATGACGCCCTTGTCGGTGGTTTTTCGCTCTATGTCTGCGGCGCCGACAGGATCACGGAAACGATTTTGCGGTACTTGGTCACGACGTCGGATGGTACGACGGCATCTCGGACTGCATCTTTGCCGCCAGTCTCATACCACAAGCACGCATCCGTTCTTTCGCGGCCGTCTCCAGTGACTGCATCTCGCGGCGCTTCTACGGCGTCGCCTCTGATTCCCACGTCATCCCCCTCTTCTCAGAGCGCCTTGCCGGCTGCGGACGTGGTCCCCTCTCTCTCAGCACTCACGCCCTGGACCATTGTTGGGTTAGCGACAGGCGGCGCTGCCCCCTTTCCCCCCTGGCAATATACAGCCAAGATCGGGTAGATCCGACTCTAACAGAAAGGTGACATTGTTTGTTTTCTCATCTAGGTGGCCTGGTGCTCCTCTTATTGGGCATTTGGCTGACCTGGAAACTCGTGGTGAAGCTAAGGGTAGGGAGGGAAAAGAGGCAAGGAAAAGTTGTGACCCATGGCGACCGCGACGCCGCGCGATCTGGTCCCAGGCACGGTATACTCTCTAGCGAAGCAGGCACGCAGACGGGACATGACGGTAGGCACTGAGGGTTTGAGCGGGCAGAGCTGCCAAGATAAGAGCAGTCGGGACAGAAACTTTGACGGCTTTGGAGAAACGACTTTGGAGATAGGTAGCGACGCGCGTTGCCTGGAACAAGAGAATCAAGTCGTTTTCAAAGGACCCTGCAAAGTACCATGGGTATCTGAGTACTTTGTAAAGAGGACAGCGTGACATCGAAGGCGGGCCTACGAAGTGAAGTTCGTCGATTCTCGCGACTACAGTACAAGTACTTGCATGAAATTTTGCACCGCTCTTTTAGTAGCAAAATTCTCCGTACAGTAAGACGTACGGCGTGGTAAGCCGGCTCCATGGGAGCTGCCCATGCAGCCAAGTTGCAGTAATATCCGGCGCCGCTCGACAGCTCAAACAGCTCAAACAGCTCAAACAGCTCAAACTCGTGGGTACGTTTCCGTAGCCGACTCGTCGACGGATACGGAGAGCGCCGTGACGGGACAAGGTGTGTGGCCTTCGTGGAGCACTGGGGACAGTCGGGTCTACTGTACAACTATCCACTCCCCCAGTGCGTCACGTAAAACTATAAGCGAATAGATTGCCAGGATTAGCTAAGAGAAGACACTTGGCTTGCAGCCTAGAGACGGAGTCCTAGTCTTTGAGATTGCCAGCGGGCTGATACCTTTGAAGCCCGTATTCGAGGGACCAGATGAATATGTGCCCGACTCCGACAGCCTTTGATACCCAGGCAAAAGGGGCCTCGAAATGTCGGTCCCACGCCAAACGTTCCCGTCGATGCAGTGCAGGCCTATGTGGCAATAGAGGTCCCGGCAAATCGTGGTCCTACTTAAAGCTACATTCTGCCGCTTACAATCTCAGCACGAGCAATCTGTAGCCCGAGGTTCAGCGATCGATACCAGGGTGCTGTGGGTCAGAATTGGCATTGCAGTCTTCGCGCATCCCGAGGGATATGAAGAAGGCAGCGATCCGCCTGATCTAACCAACCAGCAAAGGGAAGAGCTATATGATGAGATTGAGTTTCTTTTGAGCCAATCGAATCCGATTCTGCCTGGCCTGGAAGCTCTTATAGAAGCTGTGGAAGAAGGCGTTGAGGAAGGTTGGCAATAGGGATAACGTCATAAACCCCAAGTGACCAACTGACGGCAAGACGTTAAAGAGGACGAATTGCCTAATTAGGCAGGGCATGTGGATACAATACTGTATTGTGCTGCACGGTGTTATGTAATCCGAGTGACCTAAGCTGGTCTGAATACTTTAGTGCCCAACCTCCGTACATACAGTACTTGGCGGAAGACCTCGGGAATATTCCGATGCAGCTTGAGAAGGATTAATACTGTGGGGATCGCTATTTTGAGGATCCGCCCGCCGTGATTAGAAACGACAGTTGCACCCACGAGTGACTGGTCTGGAACCTGGATGCCCCTGTGAAAACCAGAAGCGATTCAGGGGGCGTAGCCGCGGCAGCTGCGGATCCAGAGATTGTCGCCCCAGAATCGCGAATCTTCAATGAATCGACCCAATGTCCCGAGTCCCGCGTCCCGACTCAGTTGTCCAGCCCTTAGCATGCTAGAGGTGGCGGTGTGAACCATCGAACTGCCCTGCTTGGTCATCCGTGGCGGCAAAATAAATGAAGGCCTAGACCTTGAGAGGCAAAATGCGCGACGCCACCGCCTCGAAATCGTGCGTCGACAACAGTGAGCCCGAGATGGTGCCCGAGATGGCGTCCGTCATCTCTCTTTGAATGGCTGAGACGCCGCCCCGACCCCAGAGGACGGTTGACGTTATATTCGTACAGAAGTAAAGATTGGCCACCGTTGCCATTTCGAGATCCGGTGCCAGATAGTCAGGTCAATGAGGGTCGCGTACGTTACTGTGCTTTCTTCCCGGCGACAGACAATGCGCCTCATGGATTGCGACTCTGAAAAGTAGAGGGCGGAGGCTGGCCAGACGCGGCAACTTGGCTGCAGACGTCTTTCCTCATCGAGTTTGGACGAAGGATAGTGGGTGAAGCCGCACGACATTCTGCACTCTGTCCAAACCCCCGCTTGCTCACTGCCCTGAGAGCGCATAGAAGCATCGACTGCAGGCTGCATGGAAGCGGGGGTAAGCGGCCCGAATAGAAGGCTTTGCTAACGGGACCCCAAGGATGCAACTGATGATGGTAGCAAGCGGGCCAAAAAGCTTGATGATCACTGCGGTTCGGTAAGCATGTCGGGAGATTCAGGAGTGTGGACAGGTTTTGCGGACTCGATGCTCCCGATCAAACATGTGAATTGCAGGCGATGTCAATGGCTAAGAGGCAGTGGCCGGCTCCAGTGCCCTGTCAATCAAGGCCTGGGCTTTTTCACTCAACTGCAGGCTAAGCGCCAATCCTCTGCCGGACTCGGTCATCTTGCCCCAAGTCTTTCTCAGGATACTGACCATTTTGGCTTCATCCATATCGGATTGAGCCTCAAAGTCATCGAACTGATCGTCGAGGAAAACCAGACAGGCCACGTCCTCGAGCACCTGTGTTTCCTCATCCGTGTCGAGCCTCTCTTTACGGATCAGGGCGGCAATGCGATTGCGCGATTGAGCAGCAATGGGCGGTGAAATGGATGGCGCGGCAAGCAGGTCGGCTACGTTGGTTGCCGCTTGAGTCTTCTGCTTGGCTCGCCAGGTCAGGTAGCCCACTCTTGTCATGGGGAAGCTGGACCGCGGAAGTTCCCATCTGAACCGGACACATGGCGCACATGGACCTTGTCAGTTGCTCAATCGGGCCAATACCGAGATTTTGAGTCAGGACTAGAGAGGGCAACGAGCCAACAGACCTTTTAAAGTGCTGAGCTCGACAGGCTAGCTGAAGCTCTGGAGATGCCAGGGGGCAGCGAATCCCGAGCCACCTCGTCATCTGCCGTGCATAGCGCAACTCTATCGGACCACCTTGGGGATCTTTCGAAGGTGCGACCAGGTTGGGATCCTGGGAATGAGCTAGATCGATGAGTTCAAGAGCCTGTTGGTACGAGGGCGGCAAGGGCTTCAGATCCTGGGCCATGATTGAGGAGTGAACGGCGGACAAGCGGGCCGACGGGCGTCAGACGGTGAATGTTTGAATTCTGCGTTGCAGCTGTGACGGAGAGAACGTTGCAAAGGATCAAGATGAAGGGATTATGCCTCGTCGCATCCACCTTGATGGTTGGATTTTTGTGAGCGCGAGAAGAAGTCGTCGAGAGGCCAGGACAGCCCGGCGAAAAGGGAGGGGGAGGGATGAGTCAGCTCCACCTTCCTCGACGACCTCAGCCAGGGCCGGGGCATGTGTAGGATATCTCTCCATCAGCTTTGCACAAACATGGCCCTTCAGATTGTCCTAGAAACTGGCTACAAGAGAATTCCGTGCTTCATCCCTCGCCGGATCCAGAATTGGCAACATATCCAGCGAGGTTTTCTATGTACTGCATGTACAAAACACCATCGGTTATGTTGCCCTGGCCGGCGCCGACCATCAGTTGATCGAACAAGCAGCACCCCCCAAACTCTGTTCATTTCTGCCTCGGCCTAGGCCCAGAAAACTCAAGTGGGCAAAGCCTCGCCAGTCTGAAAGCACCCTTTGGGAGGGTTCGCGAAAGCGGCTCCGAGATCTCAAGTTGGAACGGGAGTTCAGAGTCGGAGTCAGGGTGGAGCTAACTGAGCAATATGTCACTGCACTATATTTGAACGGTTAACCTATCAGACAGTGCCGACTGAGCCGCCGACTGAACGCATGGCCTTCCAGGGCCGTTATTTGTTGGAGGAAAAGACGTCCTACCTTTCGCGGTTGAACTACAGGAAACAGCACACCATCATTACTCGAACCGGGAAAGCAGCCTGCCATCTCGAGCGAGAGTACTGCGAGGCGTTTTGAAGGTTTTACGTGCATTTCACTTGACTCATGGCTTGTCCTCGCCGTCTTCAGGCTCCGATTTTGTCTCGGTGCAGCTCCTCGACGTGGCTTGAGTCGGTTTGATTCCATCCGGTCGAGCGGCATGCTGCGTTTACCGCCTAATCCGCTCACAATGGCGTTCGCAGCGCGAACTCATAAATTCGTGCCTATCGGCGCTCGATACGGTTGACGGTTCCCAGGTGGAACAGCCATAAGGAACTGTAAGCACTGAGGTGCTCCAGTGGTCACTCTTCTTTTCACAGACCAGCGTTTCGCACGTCAACCTGCCAGGGAGCATGAACACGTTCAGCGCACCCGCGCTTAGTCTCCCAGCAACCAGAAAACGTCTTTTCATGGAACAGCTCTTTTCACTGGCTCTTTTGTGTTTTAAAATTTCTCAACGACTTGTGCATTGAGTCATTTCTCTCCGTCGTCTCTCACAGCCCCCACGATACACACGAACGACGAGAAGGTGGTCTCAACACAGAGAGTCTTGTTCGATTAACGACACAACCAACGGTTCCATGTTTCGCCTTGCGGGCAAACCTATCGCCTTAAAGGGCTCCATTGGGGTTTGAGCGGGACTGAAACCTTCGCACGTGAGTCATTGTGTCGAGAATTTGATTTCATCTTCCTGTCGCGTACACCGAGCAGGACTTGCTGACAGGCTGCAACGAGATGATACTAATGTGTTCTCACGCAGAGCAGTCCAAGCCGTGCAGGCTCAACGGATTCTCACTGGCTTGAGCCTATCATCTTTTCAAGAGATAGCATCGGCCGTGGAAACTTTCGGCATCTTCTTGGCCAGCTTGGCCAGAGAGCGCGAGTTTGCGAGTTGCAGTGCAAACTTTGCAACGCCATTTATTAGAGGCATCTGTGACTCTTGCCGAAAGGCGCTTGTCCAACAATGGCACCGCATGGTAAGCAGCTGCTTCCTAGGAACATGGGCAAGGCTCATGGTTGAAATGATGCCGCTTCAGGGGACGCCTAGACTCCAGTCTTCGTCACCGCCAACGGTCAGCACGCTGCCAAAACCTACAGAGCGCGAGCCCTGTTTGCTGCTTCAGCCAAGGTCCGGTTTTCCGCTGACTTAGAGATACGCCAACTAGGTTCATCTGCTCCCGGTGTCGATGCCGAGGAACCATCCGATGCTTACTCCATCACAGCAACGTCAAGTTCAGGAGCGGATTCATCTGAAGGATCTGAGTCTGTCTGTCTAAAACACGTCAAGAAGGACTCTGCTGCGCCAAAATGCCTCAAGAAGTCTCAATGTCTCAAGAAGTCTGATCACGAGAATGAGAGCAGTAAACAAGACTCTTCAGTGGGCACGGATAGCGAGCTCGAGGAAAGATCTGTGGAGGCTTCAAGTAACCAATCTAGCGGCAGAGGCACGAAGCAGAAGCGCGAGAAGGCCAAGGGCCGCGCCATGGCCAAGTCCAAGGAGTCATCGGACGCAGGCTCTTCTGTACCAAGCAGCTCTGAGCCTGGAACTCGCAGCGAGGTCGCGTCCTCCGCTGAGAACGACGAAGCTTCTACGAGTGCTGGTACACCCGGAGCAGAGTCGTCTAAAGGGGATTCATCGGACGCCGGAACTCAAGATTTTTCGATTCAGGGTAGCAGCAACAGCTGCGCGGCTGATGGCATGGCCTGGTCCGTTTCAGAGGACACCTTGCTCCGATCCATGAAGAGTTCCAAAGACAACTTATCGTGGACCGACATTGCAAGCGCACTTAACCGCTCCAAAAACGATGTCAAGGCACGTTGGAAGACAATCAAGGATCAGCAGGCGGCTTTCAGCCTGGAATCAGACGAAGAAGATCAGGAAAGCTCCGCAAAGCAAAGCGAGAGCGCATCTGCACCGTATCAGCCATCGAACGCTCTGTCTGAGTCACAGGCCGAGAGTGAAAGCTCAAGCAAGGCTAGCAAACCCCCCAAGACCTCTTCGGGGCCGAGCAAGCAGTCAAAGAAGAAACCCAAAGAGAAAGCGGTAACATTCAGCAAGGGACATCAAGGTCAGCGAGGCGACCAGGTCGCGGCCGACAACAAGCCATCTCGAATAAAGGCCACTCCGGCTCAAGAAAATCTACCATCCGGGGATGAGACGTCTTCCGACTCGTCTAAACTGCCCGGCGAAGAGGACGAGGACGAGGACGATGTTGATGACGAAGAGGACCTGTACCATGGAATGTCCGAGTATCAACGTCAGGACGCGCAATACCTGCGCAATCACGTTTATCCGGCACTTTACCCCGGCACCATTCATCCGGAACCGGACGAGTTCTTTGGCGAGCATGACTGTGCCGTGCTCGCCGCTGTCGATAGCAAGTACAAACGGTCCAAGTGGCTGGAGATGCAGGCAAACTTCTACAACGTCACGGGTCGCCTGATTCCATTGCACCTAATCCGCGACAAGTGTGAGCGGGCTGAGCGAGAAAGCGCCGCACGAGAGTCGTCTCGCACCAGAGAGGCTCACGCCGCTGGCAATGGTCGAGAGCGCGTGGAACGCTGGGTCGACGACGTCGAGCAGGATGACCTCGAGGATCCTGAGCAGTGAGCACTAACTTTTCCTTGCCGATCGTTAGCGGCCTAGATGAACGTGGGGTCACACCTTGTCTGTCGTCGAGTTGCCAGCAGGGTTGACGCGAGCATCGACGCCCTCCTCTCTCTCTCTTTGCGCGAAGGGGCAGCCCATGTGTCGACCAAACAACGACGACCGCCTTCATGAAAGGAGAATCTCGACAAGTTTGTTCTTTTTTTCTTTGTTTTACAGCCGCGTTCTTGAGCGGAACGCGAGCCAGTGCATTACGAGGCTCTGCGGCGTTTTCGGTTTTCAGAGAGATTGGGGGAAGATTGAGGGACGTCTGGAGGATTCTCTCTACCTTGCCTTATCTACTCGACTCGCAGCTCCCTTACACGGCATTTCTGCTCACTCGTCACACGACTTGATTATTCGGTCGATACTTCGGTCCCCAGTTCTTGGTGTGGGGGATGATTGGGCGGCACACACGCGGAGGAAGATGGAGAGGTCTCTGCCGCGGGGGTTTCCTTGTCGCCAAAGACTTGTAAAGCCGGGCCGGGTTGGCCTTTTGCAATGACGAAGGAGAAGAGGTCATGGGCCTGTTTGCGGAGATAATTTTTCATGGTTAGTTGGTCAGTCGAGGGGACGGTCGTTTTTGGGGACGTGTCCAGGAAAGTGGCTACTGCTTCGCCACGGTTGAGCACCGTAGCAGAAGAACGATAGTCTCGGGAACACGCCTACGACGTACGTGGCGATACTAGGAATTGGGCGGAGGCTTAATAGGTAGACAAAACGGGAGACGTAATGGACGCATTCGAGTGAAACGATCAGAGACCGGATGTGTGGATGTTGCAACGGCATGGCGCGTGGCATAAGGACGCTCAAAGTGACAAAGAAGAGGCCCTTTTACTTGCGTACACACCACCCGTACTGCCTTCACAACAACCATACCCATGCGTCTGCCTCCATACTACAGGGCCTCGACTCCCAGTCGATTCTCTCCAGGGCACCACACGCACGGCTTCAGCGAGAGGAGCTGTAGATGCGACGTCGAGAACAGGCACGCAACGACGCTCGTGGGGGTACCAGGGCGACTCAAAGACTGAATCCAAATTGCGACAACCTCGACCAATTGTCTGTAGCTCGCCGCCCATCTTTTAAACATTGAACATCTGTCAAAATTGATGTAAACTCAGTCATTCGGGGCCAGCGATAGCCTCCTCGTCCGTCGCGACAAAGACGGGAGATTGCGATATATTCGCTCCAAGCCGTAAACGCCCAATGTCTTTATGCCATCCGCCGCCGCCCCCGTACAACTCCGCTTGCACAATATGGGAAGGGCGCTCTCAGAAAGTCACGATGATTTGCACGAAATAATCGGACAATCCGTGCAAATGTCTACCTTGGACTTGCCTCGGGTGTGGTCGGCCGTGAAGGGAGTCTTGCCGGGTGGTGATATCAGCGCAAGGTCTGTTTGGAAATAAACGTCTTTCGAGTGCCTCTCAAATTGGATTTTCCATGCCAAGGGGGGGGATTGATTGGAGACTGGCGGGCGCCTTCGCCATCGGCCCTTTGCCCTGGGAAGGGAGCTTGTCATTTCCGATTCCTCGTGTCACCATCTTTCCGAGAACGGTGACAAGCTCACAAGCGTCCCGAAACATGTCATCGTCCATGCCTTCAGTAGCGTCGTATACCTCAGCTATCGTCTCCCTTGCTAGCGTGCGGCTCGCATTGGCATCATGAGCACAATCGTAGAGAAAGGCGGCGTATTCCGTCTTCACAGAGAGACGGAGCGAGTGAGACCCCCAAAGCAGCTCATCGGCAAGCGCTACGGCTACCTTGAAGTAATCGTGGGCCTTCGGAAGGTAGTCCTTCAGAGGCAGGAGTAGGGCTGGCCGCAAGAGATGGTCGAGGGATTCGAAGCCTGGTGGGGGACAGACGGGTCCGCCCTCCAAGGGATGAGTTGGTTGGATGGACGGAGGCCTCGATAACGTCTCGGGATTTGCGTGATTGGCGGCCCTTTCCCTATCTCCAGATGCTGCGGCAGCAACCGCGGCCAGGAGCTCCGGATACCAACGAGCCATTTCGGAGACGGGGGGTTGGTTGTGGAATAAAACAAAAATGTGAAAGAAGCTGGCGCGAAGCTTGTAGGCGAGTACCTTGAGCTCGACATAGTGGCCAATCATGGGTATGACATATTGCTGAAGCATGATGAGGCCCTCGCGAGAAAGCCATAGAATGTGAACCACGCGCTTTAAAAATGAATAAGCTTGTGAAGGATCGGGCCGCCGCTGTCTCTTGGTTGCAATGAGTTGCTCGGCAAGATTGAGGGAGAGGCCGAGGATCTTGAAGAGCATCGAGGAAAGCAGGGGGTTTTCGTACTCGACTGCCCTCGCTAGGCGGCCTAGGAACTTCTGGTCAACTTCGGACGACGCCATGCCATCGAACCACGCGATCTAGTCGCTCCTCTCGGCTCGGAGTCAAGGCAACGTTGACGAGATAGAAAAGGCTCAATGCAGTCCAGGTGGAAGGGATCCCTTGACGAGCGGTTACCTTGTGGTACCTGAGACAAGTGGTCAGAAACAGGGGCACGCCAGAACGGACTTCTGCACGAGATGCAGATGCAGAACGGTATAAGAGGATTGGTCTCGCATGCGAGGGGAGACATGGAACGGACCCAGAAAGAGGGACTACAGCATCGGAACAGGAAAGAAGCCAACTCTGCCGAGCACACGAGTGTAGGGAATATGCGTGTGGCTATGGATGGCCGACGGCAGAGGGCAGACAGTTGGCGACTTGTGATTGGCTTCTTTTGGTGAAGCAACCGGCGGCGTGTGCGGTCAATGGCTGTAGCTTGGGCTTGGATCGATGATGATGGTGATGGATTATGGGCCAATTGGGATGAGAGAGGTCGAAGAGCGGCGGCTAGAACGGGAGCTTTGAGGAGGCAGCGCGTATTTGTTGGATGCTACAAGGAGCGAGGACTAAGGGAATCGTGAGATGAGACGGACGCTGGCGAGCTCATCAATCGCGGCGACCAAAGGCTAGGCTAATGCGCATCCGGGCGTGGCGACGGCGAGCATGTGGCGTTGGGGTGCGATGTGTGTCGAGCTGCGAGGCGATGGCGCGAGGAGCGGGAGACGGACAGCGTAGATGCGGACAGGCAATGGAGCCCCGGGCCCTGATATAACGAGACGAGTCGCTGCCGAGCGCGAGCCGGGTCGACATCGCCAGCCACTCGGTGCGGATGGAGGAGACATGGGGTGCACGGGTAGTCAAGTAGATGCATCGACCGTGGGCCGTCGACCCCTGTCAGGCGAGCGAGACCCCGGTCGATCCAGCTCTCGTCCGCGTCCCAGCACTCTAATCGTGCCCGCCCCCACTTTATTTGGGTTTCGCGAAGGCTCACCCACTTTGGACAACTCTAGATTAGGCTTAGCGAGTCTGACGCAGTGCCTCTGACTATCGTCAATGGCGGAATATACAAAAAAAAAAAAAAAAAGTGGGTGCTGATCACCATCGCGGACAGATCACCAAAACGGACACTTTTCTGTAATACCTCCTTACCAAGGCGCGTATGTACGGCAAAAATGGCCAAATCTCGCGATTCTACTGTCGAATTACGTGTAGAGGAGGCTTTGGGGTACCTAGATGCGCACCCAGGTGCGAAGCCTACAACTGTCGCGCGACAGTTTGCAGTTCCTCGCGCGCGACTCCTCCGCCGCATTGACGGCATCTTTCCTCGCGCCGGTAATCCTGCAACAAATACGAAGCTCTCAAAGCCAGAAGAAACGGCACTCTGTCGGTATATCGATCGCCTTGATCGTATCAACTTACCTACCCGAAAAGCGTTTATTCGAGATACTGCCAACTACATTCTCCGAGCCAGGGCCTCGCGCGCGGAGCAGGCCGATCCTCCGACCGTCGGCAAGAAGTGGGTGGATAGGTTCATCAAACGGCACAAATACGACATCGTGCCATCTCATGTATTAGACGCTAATCGGCAAGCTTCTGAGGATCCGGAGGCTATAAATGCTTGGTTCTTGAAGTATAAGGCGGTAGTGGCAGAGCACGGTATTGTTGCAGACGATATATGGAATATGGACGAAACAGGGTTTCAGATCGGCGTTGGAAAGGATCAAATGGTCGTTACCAAACGGAGACGAGCTCATTACTTCAGCCTTCCTACAAACCGCGAATCTGCTACGGCGGTCGAGGCGATATCGGCTACCGGCCGAGTTATTCCCGTTTTCCTGATTTTGTCGGGCACGATGCATATGGCCAATTGGTACCGGTTGGAAGAGCTCGATAAGGATACAGTTATCGGTACTTCACCGACTGGCTACTCGAACGACGAGCTATCGATGGCTTGGATCCAGCACTTCGAGGCTTATACCAAAAAAGGGGCTGTTGGTAGTAAGAGGCTACTTTTGATGGATGGATACGGGTCTCACTGCACTCGCGAGTTTATCCAATACTGCGACGATAGTAGTATTGTCCCTTTCGGCTTTCCACCCCATTCGACGCACCTTCTTCAACCTCTCGATGTCGTTATGTTCCAGCCTCTAAAGCACTACCACGCCGAAGCTTTAGACCTTATTGTCCGAGACGGCTGCGCGAATATTACGAAGATCGAGTTCCTTTCTGTGATCCAAGAGGTACGGAGGAAGGCTTTTAGGGAAGATTCAATCCTCTCGGCGTTCAAGAAAAGCGGTCTCGTACCGTACGATCCGCTAGTTGTTATGCGGAGGATCCAGGAGCGACAAGAACGAGCCCTAACCCCCCCTCCGCCTCCCGCTCCAGAGCTACAGTCCTCCCCGTTCAATACGCCAGTCACTCTACGACAATTGAAAAAAATAGCTTACGACCTACAAACACAGGCTAAAGAGGAGGACTTTAATCCGGCGCTGAAGAGGACTCTAGACCAGTTTGTCCGCGGAGCCCTAACTCAGGGGACGGAGCTTCTCTATACAATGCGGGACTTAAAACGCACGAAAATGGCGGAGGAAGTTACACGCCGTCGTCGGAGCCAAAAGAACCAGCAACTAAAAGCTGGCGGAGTACTCACAGTCGACCACGCTCGCAAGATTGTTAGGCAGAAGGACGATGACGCTCTGGAGAAGGCTAGGAAAATTGTCGAACGCGCCGACGCGCAGATGAGAAATATGTATAAGAAATGGTTTGGAGAAGCCGCAAAAGTCGCACGTAAATACCGGCTCGACGGCCGGCTCGAACCATTATATATAGTTGACCAAGAGGGTAAGGGTCGGTTCTTACGTAGGGGGTAGAAGGTAGATACTACAGAAAAGTGTCCGTTTTGGTGATCTGTCCGCGATGGTGATCAGCACCCACTTTAGTGGGTGAGCCTTCGCGAAACCCAAATAAAGTGGGGGCGGGCACGATTAGGAACTGTTCCTGTACGCCGCCGCGTTTCCTTCTCCATGCTCAGATTTCGCCCTCGAGCGCGACCAAGGGGCGGTGAAGGCCGATGGCACAGCTGGCCGGGGCTGGAACCTTATATGGGCACAAGGTGATGCCCTGGACCAGAGTGAAAGGGGCTTGCTGTTGTTGTTCGCTTTGGCTGCTAAGCTCTTGCAGGTGCCGTGACTTTGATCAACCGATGTCCATCGTCTTGGCCAGGGGCCAGGGCCTGGGCTTTCTGCGGAGACGAGCCCCTTTGTATGTCTGTACGAAGTATGCATGGGGTGAAGGCCTCGCTGCGCAACGCCCGCGCGCTGCGCTCTCTCGTACAACAAATAAGAAGCACTGCGCCAGACACCTGCCAGACTCGGAACGCAACACCATGCTTGGCGACCGTGATGGTGTCAAGGAACCGGCGCCTTGGCCAACAAGCATTGGCGCATCATCGGACTCGCATGGAGGCCCCTCTCGTCGCTGTCCGTTCTCGGCCGCTGAGAGCCAGATTCGAGGCCAACGACAGCGTGATGCAGAGGAACCAGCGATCCATCACGACTTGCATGCTGCACTGCAGTAGCGTTGCGTCTCACTTCCCAGCTCAGATGCCCAACACGCGCGGCCGGCCGCCTCGTCGCTGGTTGAATCGCCGAGCGCCTGCGATGCTGGGCTCTGCAAGATGGCAGCAAGATATTAATGCCACCCATTGAGGCCCACGGATTGCCCCCTGGCCGAAGCGAGTTCCGAGGCCTGGTACTGGTAGCCATCCGCATGGGTGGCGGTCTCCCCATGGGGTGGTAGACTCGGAAGAACCGGCAGGCTGGAGAAGCGCATGAGGCAGTGCAGCGAGGCCAGAGTCGATGCGAACCTGATGCAAGTGCCACGAGCGAGTAGTTGGGATCCCGGTGCCCGGTTTTTGGCTCCTGTGCGGCGACGTGTATGGGACAAGGACGGATAGAGCAAAGGTGAAGCTGATATCTTGCACGTGTGGCGGCTCGGCCGATTGAGCTTCGGACAATGGTGCTCGGGAAACGAAGGACGCCTTCGAAAGGGGCGAGGTTTTGCTTTTGCTTGCTATGTCGAATAATCAAGTGGACGTCGAGACTCGACTCCTTTGCGTTGGCCGCGCTCACGGTCGAAGGGAATTCTCGTCCGCGATGAGCAAACGTGTTGTGCGACTCTGAACACGGGACCATCATCCAACGATCGCGTGTACGAGGGAGGGTCTGTAGCCTGCACCGCCTGGTCTTGCCGTATGGCCCTTTTTGTCGCTTTCGAAAAGGCAGCATCGCAGGGCTGCTCAATCCGGGACGACGCATCAACAGTCCGGCGTCTTGGATCGAGGAGTTCTTGCGCGGACCGACAAGGCAGGTACGGAAAGGGAGAAACGACTTGACGAAAGCTTACCGTGTTGCTACCATGACATTGAGGTAGAGGCAGCCCGTCACTGAGCACCTTGCACCTTTTCTGATGGCCGAAACGTCGTGAACAGCGTCTTTCAAGAGAAATTCAAAATGGCTGGCGAGGATTAAGTCGGCTGCCTCCGCGCTTCTCGACCACCACCAAAGCGCACTGCCGCCCTTTCGTTTCCCCTCCACCCTAAGAGAACCAAAGGCCATCACCTCGTCTCGACTCATCCAATACTTTAGGCCCAGACTAGACGCGCCCGCGTAATCATCGCGTCCAAGTTGGCTACGTACCTACATCACATAGGCACTTCGTGCATTACCATGCCATTCTAACTAATTCGTTGTACATACATGCACGCACGTACGCACGACTATGCTTTTTGCAAAGGTAATGCGGCCTTCTCGGTGGCCAAGTTTTACAGACCAGCCACCTTATTCCACGCACGCGCAGCCACAGTACAACTCGCTTACCCCTGGCTTCCCTCGCTGCCATGGCCGTCAATCCCCGGTAAAGGACCTGCCAGTCACTGTACTGTACGACGCAACATGTCCATCGGCCTGTCCAGGGTCTCTCTTGTTACCCTCAACTGCATTCCGACAAGATAAGTTACATGTGCATCTGCGTTACCGCACCAAAGCCCAAGCACCGTCCGAGATCCGCCTTTGCTGTGGTCAGAGAGAGCTTACGAGCATCGCATCCAATACAGCCATGTAATGTAGAAATCGATGCATGCGCGTCGTGCCCCTACCTAGCTCTCATAAAATCTTCATCACGACGAATCATCTCCATTCAAAGACATTCACCTCCAACTGCACAGCTCGGCTAGCGAATGAGCCAACAATCTTCATGCTCCTCCCTGTATATACAATTGTCTGATGTTAACCTTCATGATAGTGTACATAGCGGCCATCGACCGCCGAGAATCCGAAATCGTGCATCCTTCGTCGTGAGAAAATCATTCATCCCTGGTATTGCGTCCCTTACGCCGCGCTTTTCATATCAATACACAGTCAACAAAAAATCCAGATGGGGCGCCAAAATGCGTGAACCTCCCTGATCTGACATCGTTCAAAATCAGCAACGCTGTGCTTGCCGGACACCGTGCCATTGGCCTCCATGGCTATGGTCACGGCCGCAATCACAGGTCGCGCGGACATGAATTAGCTCTGCGCACCCAGCCTCGTCGTTCTGGGTAATGTTCCGGCTTTGCGCCTTCTGGATCCCGTGGCCGTGGTCGATCTCCCTGTCGACTCAGTCTTCTCCTGGAATCGCACCTGTCCCCCCACGACCACTAGTTTGATCATGTCGCCGAATGCGAACGCGACCGCATTCAGCCCGACCTTGGCTTTTGGACCGAGTTCGGTGACAAGGAGATGCTCCGCATGTTCGTCCTCTCTGATCAAGCGTTGCAACTCGTCGCCTTCGATGTTACTGCCTCCCGGCGACGCCGTCCAGACTTCCCAGCCCTCGAGGGGCTCCGGCTCTGGTGCCTGTCTTGCGTACCGGTTCCGCAGGCCAGATGATCTATGTGACATGACAGTTGACCGACCTGAGGGCGGTTTATAACGAATTCCGACGGCTCTGCCGTCAGCAATGATGTCCCATACGCCCGGACTCGACACGCGCTTGCGTGTTTCTTTTGAGGCGTCCCAGGTACACCAATCACTGCTGCGGTTTTCGCATGGTGTTTGGAGATGAATTGCATCACAATCATCAGAAGGAACAAAGTTCTGAAGAATGCAGTCTCCAGAGTCGGCCTCTATATATGCAAGTGTGAACGAGGTAAGACCAGTGGAAGAGGCTTGGGAGAGTCGATGTCTCGTGTAAGCACATTTGAAAGGTCGATGGAGCATCCTCGCCGTCTGTAGCGTCTGAATGATGGACCCGTTATCGGCGCTGACGAGGTGAACGCGATCGCCGGCGGCGACGACAAAGGTGTTGAGATTGGGCAGAGTCTCAATCGTATGAAGACCGGGGTCTTCGAGGCCGTCGAGCGCAAGGCGCCTGCTTCGCCACCCTACCTCGCTTCTTGTTGCCATGTGAACGTCACCAAGCCTGGATACCGCTACAATCACGGGCTGGCCCGCTCCAGACTTGTCTACTTTCCTGACGTGGTTAGCCTTTTTGCGTCGCCAATACGACAGATTGCAGAGCGCCGAATCCCAGATCTCGTAGAGGCATACCTTTTCTCGTCAGCAGGCGAGCGCAAGTCAGCTGCCTTGGGAAAAGCGGGACAGGAGAGCACTCGATCGAGTCTTTTGCCGATATCGCACTCATGGCACCGTCTTGCTGCACGATCAAGAGTACTGGGTTGTTGTACGACGCACTCGGATCGAAGAACAGTGCCACGGGCCGCTGCGTACAGCTGCTTGCCCACACTGAAGAGCCCCATGACCTATTTCTCAAGCTCCAAAACGAAATCTTGGGATGAAGAGCTCGTTTTGGTTTCGAAAGAAGCACAAGCCATGTGGAGCTGTCGTCAATGGTCATGGCGATGACTGGAAATATTGTAGTAGCCATCTCATCCCCCTTGGCAATGATGTAACTCATCCCCATGCCCTTGACAGACCACGCTCGGATGGTATGGTCAAGGCCGATTGAAACGACATAGCCGTCCGCGGATGTTGTCAGCAGAACAACATCCATTTGATGTCCTCTAGCCATGGATTTGACGGAAAGGAGCGGCGCGTCATCGACGTCATGCTGGTCCTTCAAGCTCTCGTCTTCCCAGAGTAGGAAATTTGTGAGCAGATGAAGGGCCGCAACGACAATGATTACAACAACAATGAACCTGGCTAACTCGTGGTGAATAAAGTCGTACAGTGCCGGGAGCAAGGTAGGCTCCTTGCTGTGCGGAACACGGTCTGAGTTTTTAAGAACAAAAACCACAGGATCATGGACGCGTGCAACGTAGCTGTGCGACGATGGTTTGATGATGTTGATCACCTCCCTAGCAGTTTCGTGGTCTTGCATCCGCAACCACGATGTAGGACTCCTGGCCTGATGGAGATTGTCGAGAGAAGATGACGTTGAAGTACGGAGAACCTGTTCCGAGTCGGTCCCCTTGTAGAGCCGTATGAGTTTCCTAAATAGGCTTTCGTCGTCAAAAAAATGCCACTGTGCGATGAGCACGAATCCAAACATGACAACGGTGCCTGCAATACGTGTCGACATGGCAACCTTGCCTTGTAGCACCTGATCCCACCATGAGCGGTAGAAAACGCGACCGTCGGACTGTTTGCGTTTACGCCGCAAAGATGCCTTGGCCAAGGCATCGCCGAGCTCCATTCGCCTCACATCGACGCTCAGAACTGCCAAGAAGAAGGTGCTCAAATAAAAGAAGTCGAAAATGATGGCAATGGCGGCAAAGACGCAAAATTCGGAAACTCCGGGCGAGACTAGGCGCGAGAGGCCGGCTAGCATCAGAACATTCTGCGCAGTACTCGCTAGGGCTGTTGGAGCGGTTTCGCCAAAAGCTTGTCCTATTCTATGGCTGACGCTATCCTCCATCGGTGTAAGGATGACGGCGTTGATGAGTCTGAAGATTTGTTCAAGGCTCATTGCCAAGACGACGAGGGGATAAGAAGCCCTGGGAATGCGAGACAGGTCGATTTTAAAGATGGCGCACAGGGTAAAGCTCGACATGACGGAGAGAATAATTTGAGCCATGATTGTGACGATGAGGCCAATCTTTGACTTCACGGCCCTCAACTTGGATAGGCTTATGAGAAGGTAGGAGATAGTGAGGCCATATGCTAGAGCAAGAGTAATGATGTCCTGCATCGAGATTGGTCGGAACTGAAATTCGTATAGCCGGCTCGTGGCAGCCATTCCGTCAGGTGGATAAATGTCCCATTTGTGCCCTAGTTTTTTAGGAAGCTCGAGAGCCCGCTTCTCCCATTCCCGGCCGACGGGTGAGTCGCGGAGATGGAGCAGAGTGATGACGAGAGTGTCTGCGGCTAGCAGGCGTCGATCCTCGAACCGCTTGCCGCTGAAGACGATGGAGTGGCGGAGAGTTACGTTGGCCGAGGTAGACTGGTTCTTCTTGTCGTTGATTGTGGCAATAATATCATCGTCGGCTAGGATGCGCTCTCGAGAGCAACTCCAGTAAAGCATGGGTGAGTGGAAGAACCACGACTGGCTTGTCAGTCCATTGGCAACGTGAGAGGCATCTCTCTGAGTAAGGGTAAGGCCATCACCATGCTGTCCATCGTTGACCAAGGGCATGCGTCGGGCGAGGGCCGGGCTGAAGTTTTTGGTAATGCCGAGAAGCTCATCCTGTAGCTCGAGAGCGGAAGTCAGAAGCTCGACGTTCAAAGCCTGCATGTAGCTTGCGTGAACCCAGATGGAGCGCGTAATGATATCCGGCTCCATGACGCTGTCGTAGGGCAGCGGCTTGGCGACTGTCCAGACATGGCGCGGTAAGTTTGAGGCACCATTGATGACGTCGCTGGTGAACAAAAAGGGGATGGGGTAAGTGAGTATTGTGGCGACGGCCACTGAGACGAGCAGCGTGGCCACGACGTGACGGGCGGCGTAGAGGCCATAGCGAGTAAAAATGGTGTGTAGCGGATGCGAGGATGGCAACGCCGGTGCCTCGGTGGTCCTGGAATCCACCGTCGTTAGTCCCCGATAGAGCTTGATGCAACGACATGCGTCTCGCCGCTGAAGCAGGCGCCGAACCCCAGATAGGGCCGCCAAGGCGTTACGCAGACCGTGGGACCGGAAGCCCGCAAGGCGGAGAGGAGCGCAGGTGGGATTTGTAGGTCCACAGATTTCAACTCACCCTCGCAGCGGATACAAGATATACCAAATCATGGGAGTAGGATGCGAGCCTGCCGACGATTGCTGGCAGACTTCAAGGGGGGCTTTCCAGCTGGTACCAGGAGGCTACAATTCCGCCATGAGCCACCAACGAGCCAACAAGGACGGAGAGGGCGAGGCAGGGCGAGGCTAAGGCACGCGCCTATCGAGGGCCAATTCGGCGCGGGCGGCGGCGGCGGTCAAGCAGCGAGGGCGTGCCGGCTGGTCCAGATAGATATGTAAGGTGAGCCAGGTGAAGGAGTTGTCATGGATGCCGTACATGACATGATGCAGTGAGTCGAGGCCCAGGTGCCAGTTGAGGTCGTGGGACTTGATGAAACCTGTGATACCCGAGAGTCACCGCAGAACTCGGTAAGCCCACGCGCATCGAGTGAGGACAAGGGCAAAGGGAAGAGAATTTGGGGGGCGGTGACGGGCTGGATAGATGGACGAGGGTGTCGACTTGTTTTTAGCTTGGGTACTTTCGTACTCGTACATTGTGCTTGTTTGTCACCCACGGCATGGGAGGAAGAGCCACCGCGACTGCTTGGCGTTTACTCCAGCGACAATGAGCCGGGTGCGAACGCCTACCGAACTTCATGGAGGTAAGGTACTTTTGCCTGGTCGCGAGGTCGTCAGTCAAATTACCTCTCTCTGTCCACGGTCCAGCTCATCCTTGGAATGCTACCATCTTGGCGCTGGAGCTTGGATGCTTTCTGTTGGCCTCCAAGATCGCGCCTATGTAATTACCAAAAGTATGTATCTACGCCGTGCCGCACCCCGAGGTAAAGGACAGTTCAGAGTTGCATTTAAGAATCCCTCGCAAGGTACCAAGTTGCTCAAGAGGTCATTTGTCACCATCGACCGCCGAGGCAGGAGCAGAGCTCCAAGGCTGTCACTTGGGGTACGCAGTAGGTACCTTGCAGTGCAGACATGCGTCAGGTGGCTTGCCTGCCTTCCATTTCAGTGCAGATAACCCGGATGAGAAGCAAGTACCTTGACGAGTTGAATACTAGTATCCTCCGCTTGAACGGAGGCGAACCAGAGGTGACTCTCTGATGAGGTACCTTTTACCTATCTATCTATCTCGGATACCTCCAGCGGCCTTGCCTTCTAGGTATCTTAGGCATTTCGTACCTACAACTACACCTCTACTTTGTACTCATTCATGGCCAACTTTTACAGACAAGACCTTTGATCTCTCCAAGATGGCAGAATTCTTAGATCTTCTCTTGGTGTCCCATCATCCAAGCCCCCGGTCTCTCGGGACACCAAATCTTGCCTGCAGAGAATCTTCCGAAGAAGCCTCACGATTTGATCCTTCACCGACTTTCGCCTAACGCGGGCCGGACCCCTGAAGGAGGCTTTGAGTCCCGGTGGATTATAGACGCCACCAGACATGGATATCTCGCACAACTGCCCAAAGCCGCCAGGCATGAAAGATTCGTAGCCCCAAGACTGAATGCAAAGAAAGATCACAGCCGCCATTCGCTGTCCTCAGTGCCCCACTCCTCGACTGCAACACGATCCAGAAGTCAAGGGCCTCTTGCAGTGACATTCGTCCAGTCGCCCCTTGGACAGCCGTGGCGAGCCGCAACGACATTGGCTTCGAGAGAAAAAAGTCAGAAACGCCAAATCTTAATGTCATTATATATGTCCTGCCGTCGGCATGAATCCACTACCAAGGTAAGTACCGACTTGTCCCAAAATTATAGACTAGAAAGAAAGAATGACAGATAATCCAGATGTTTTCCGTAGAACCTCGCAACTATGTCGTGGATTAGATAGCATCGTCGGCGCCATTCCTCTCAGATTGTTCCAGCATGTTCAAAGCTGAAATATGTTCGCACACCGGAGCAAAGGTTCCCAAAACTTGCTCCTCCGCCCCCACGAAGTCTTTTCGGATCCGGGGCAAAGCCTCTTTATTCTCCATATGTCTCACTCAAATCTTGGCCTTGTCCTGACGGTCGGTTTTATTGGCTGGTCGTAGGACTCGTGAGCTATACTTGGGCAGCTCGTCGTCGCGTGAGGGCGGAGTGACGTCGGCATCTTCGATCTCAACATTCAAGCTCGGAACCGAGTCGAGGTTGATTCGTGTACCGTCAAACTAGAAATCCGTTACGTTAGCGGTCTGGCCAGGCTGGCGTTGTTCGAAGACTTCAGCATACCTTGACAATCTCGATTTGCAGAGATTGATTGAGACTGTTTGCCGCGTTGCCGCTGCCCCCGGCTTGGTCGAGTGTCTGGTCGAGAGCGACGGCTCCGTTGAGAATACCCGCGGGCGGCTGCACCATGACAACGACGCTTCCGGCCCGCTTGTCGCCGACGTACACGTTGACAGCGCAAGGTCGTTCGACTTCTTCGACTTTGAGCTGCACCTGGGCAAAATACCGCTTCTTCATGGCGTCCCGGCGGAGCTTCCGGCCGGGCGGAGCCGCTTCGTTGTCCGAGTAAAGCTTGTTGATCAGCCGGGTGGCGTCCTGCTTCATTTGGTCCTCCGACTTGGCCCAGTACTCCAATCCTTCGTACGTGTAACCAAAGTTCCGAATCGAGTTCACGGAGTTGGTCGTGTGCTGCCGGCTGTCCTTGCCAAAGAAGGGTTGGAGCGGCGAATCAGGCGTAATGGTGGTCCCGGCCTGCGTGGAAAACCGGGGGCCACCGCGGTAAGGCTGCGTAAAGCTGGCTTCATCTGGATGGATGGCCTGCCAGTATGCCCATAGTCTGTCGACGTTGCAGTGGTGCATCATGCTACAAGGCCTTGTCAGCTTGGCTCTGCTTCTCAACGGGCACCGGAGCGACCAACAAGAGAGGATCATAGGCGGCGAGCGTCGAGTCAAGGAATTGAGAGCCGCAGGCGCCGTCCCAGTGGATGTTGTTATGGATCTGCTCCAGACTAACACCGCGGTCGCCGGTCGAGGCGAATTCCGAAAAAGTATTCGAGGTGGTGAAGATGTCATACTGCGTTGAGAGCGCGTCTTGTCAGCGTATAGGCGCAACGCTTGGGGGAAGGATGATGCGCACCACCTGGTTTTTGTAGGGCCGGAGCCTCATGGCGCTGTTTGCGAAATCCGGGTAGGATTGAGGTGACGGACACCGGACAATCTCGGGTCGACGTTCTCTATCCCACTCTCCGTATTTGCCATCCATGACCTGTTGAGGGAAGCGGTATGTCATGAGGGGGTTGCTTATCGTCTGAGAGCCGCTGGCGGTGTTGATGGTGACGTTCTGGGGCACAGTAGACGGGGGGACCTGAGCCGGTGCAGCCCAGTCCCAGAATGGGGCTCTAAGGGCGTCTGCTGCCCTCACGTATTCGTCCCGTCGCTCTGGAGGGTATTGCGAGGCGATTCGCTTGGCGTGGTCGACCAAAACTTGCTATAGTATAGCCTTAGCACATCATGGCGCGATTGTAGCGTCTGACTTCAATTAGAGAATCACCTCGTAGAGTAGCACAAAAGGACGGTGCCATGATAGAAATAGCGGTTCCTGCAGTACCGATCAGCTCCCGATCTTTGCAGCGTTTTGGCACAGCGCCTTCATACACCATGGGGACAGTAGCCGCCCCAGCCCGTGTTCATGCCGGCGCCAGAGTTGTTCCATGGAATGAAAGGCTTGCCGTGAATCCCTAAGCCATGTTAGGGGAGAATAAATTTCATGGACTCGAGACATTTACCGGCAACTTGGAAAAAGGACAGTGGATCTGAGTCGTCGACCTTGTACATATCTGTGAGAGCCTGGATGTAGAGGTCCCTTGTTGTCCCAAGTTTAGCCAAAGATCCAAGGGATTTTCGAGACGGTAAATCTTACCATTGAGGGCCTGCTTCTGCCTGCAAATCGTTGATGTTCCGTCGTACAGGAACGGGTCCTTGCGCGGTCGCAACGCCAGTAATTGGATACGGGTCCGCCGCGATGAGTGCAGCGGTTCCCAGAACGAGGGTGGAGGTAATGAGCCTTGGCAGCATCATGGGTACGAAGCACCGCAACAAGTGCAAGAATATCCAAGATCGGGAATTTCTATTGGAAGCTGGGAAGTGTCGTCATTCGGTTGTCAAAACGAGTGAGGGTTTGGGCAACGAAGGGCAGTAACGGGAATAATGAGAGAAGGCTGGAGAAGGAAGGTCGTCTAGAAACGAGAGCAGATTGATGAATATTGGAACGGAAATGTAGGTATAATAAAGGCTCGTCTCTTTGATGGTTCATGATGATCGGCCCGGCCAAAGCGCCATCGCGCAGGCGAGGCCGAGTCTGCCCAGCTTGGAAGCAGCGCTGGGTCGACGGTCTGGCGGCCGGCAAGGTCTGTGCAGGTTGCACCCGCGCCCTCCATCTGAAGGACACGAAAGGCGTCGACCAGCCATTGTCCTGGCTGTCGCTATTCAGGGGGACAGAGCTCCGTGCGGCTCGGGCCCTCCTCGTGGCCATCCTAGTTCGGATAGGCCGCTCGCTCGGCTGGATCCACGTGGAGCCGGAGGGCGGAAGGCCGGTAGCGGAGTGGGGCCCGGCATCCATCCCCGGTAAGCCCTGTTAATGAGGTGCGCCGGGCTGCAGAAGATTGAGCCTGGTTCCGCAAAGATTCGTCCGAGAAGGGGTAGACTTTCAGGGATTTCACTGCAGTGATGGGAAAGCCAATCAGCGCACGCCGTAGAGCCAGCCGCGTGTCCTCGGGGAGAAGCTCGAAGAATGTGTGATTCAGCGCTCACTCCGGGCTCTTGGGTGAGAAACAAACGGATGCTGGATACGACGTTGTAGTATTCTCTCTCGTGCCTCTGACCACTTGCGCCACAATCTCCGACTCGACGCCGAAACCCAGGACGGTCGGAATTGATGGCACAAGGGCAGTTTGGGGCACGCCTCGCGAGCCGACAATGATGGCCCAGGCAAGCCAATTTGGCATTGCGCGCCGGGTTTGATTGGTGCGCGACGTTCCATCCAACCCCACTGGCATTCAGCCTCCTTCATCACGGATGGGTACCAGCTCATCCCACTGAGCCTCCGAAGAAGAGGGCCGAGGCCCGAGCTGCAAGTCGCGGTGGCCCCATCCCAGGGCTGCTCGTCGGAGCACCCGCCTTCTCCGCAGTCCCGGCATCAAGGGATGCGCTTTTCCCGTGGCCTGATTTGAGCCGTCGGGATTTGGGTGAGAGACTGCCTTCTGGAGGCGCCGCAGAGTTGCAGAGGCAAGGATGAAGGCTTGAGCCGTCATTGAACATCGGAGAAAAGTCCGTGGGCAATGATCTGCTGCGATGCTCGCGTAGCACGCGTCATCTCGGAACAATGCTATTGAGAATCCAGAACCTCTTCCCTTGACAATTCCATCATCTCTGATCTGTCGGATACAAACATGTCGAACCCCTGAGAAGGTGGCGGCGGCGACGCCTCCGCTCAGGTCGTGGCAGGCATCCACATGCTGAAAGCTGTAGCCAACACGGCAAGCCACAATGTGCATCCTTGTCATCAAGATACGCGTTTGATCGTGACACAATACTCGTACATGGAAGGCGGCTTGTGGAGGAGAAAAGTACAACGCTCGCGGTGAAGGTCCGCTGTTGACGTCATCCATGGCAGCGAATGCCATGGGATGCCGTGTGTCGCTTTCGCATCTCGTAGGTGATATTCTCTAGACTCCGCTCAACGGCTTGTGGGAGAGCCGTCGCGGCTAGGATGACAGGCAGCATCGAGGCGAAGATTCTAATTAGACACGGAGCCGAGACGCCTGTCGGGGTGGTTTAGTATGCCAACCTGTCTTCCGGCCAATGGCCTGGAGGACCATTGCGGAAAACGGTTCGACGGGTTAATTCGCCTTTGGCGGGCTATTCATCCGTACTTTGACGCACGCACCTTTAGGGCGAAAGACTCCGGAGGCGCCGATCCGCAAGACCTGATACACACGAACGCGCCCGGCCCCTTTCTGGATCCACTGTCGCACCGTTGCTGTGAGCGCGAGACGAGTAGGTGCCTAAGCAAGGGAAGAGGCCGACGAGAGTTTGTGTTTTCTAGCTGCTGGGCTCGAGAGATGCAATGAGATGGATCAATGTTAATCTTGAACTTTGACACGAGACAATCTTCTGGGTTGTCAGGCATGCTGTACTCTAGTCTGTAGCAGCGCAATGCGCAGACGCACAGAATAAAGGAAGACGCCCAGCCTTGGCACCTTGTTAACATATCCACACGCGCCGAGCATTCTGTCCTACGGGATAGCCGTGATGGCATGGTAAACTCCAGTACCGATTCCAGCCACAGTGGGACGGGACCTGCGTCTATTGTGTATCATGGATATTATAAGTCTATCGGATGCAAACGCTTTCAGAGCATGCGTCTCGGAACACTTTACGCATCAACTGCACGGCTGACCTTGATCTTGTACGCCACAGACTTCTTCGAGGACTCAAGCGTGGATCGGCGCAGATGGTTTACATATTTGATAGCCTCTGTTGTTGGATAGCCTTCAGCAACATAGACCGCTCGCGGCCGCCGATTTGGAATTTTAATCCCCCCGAAAGATGAGTCCGGCTCTGCTCGTGCCCACTGATTACCCCTATTACCTGTCAATTAATGTTCCCTCTATGTCGTCGCACCTCTTGCTGCAATATTGTTTTGTCGCCGAGCGTCTTTCTCGTGGCTTTCTCATCGAGGATAGAATGCCATCACCATGTGTAATTGAATGTAAGAAGCTAGCAAGAGCAACCATGCTCCAGCTACATTTGACAGGGCAGATGGCATTTTGGAGTCCGGCGATGTCAGCGTGATGACGCCAGAAACTGAAACAAGCACGGCGCCCAACATGTTCAGGAAAGAAGAGGTCCACGCCAGCGAAAAGAAGGCCGGCTTGAACCAGTGTGATTGCGTGAGCATCATCAACCACCACGCCGCCAGAGCCAGGATCGTGCCTCCCATGATCTGGGGGACAACCACAATGTGCTGGAATCGCAAAAGATTTGACGGAGCTGAAGGGTCCGGAAGGATTCCCGGAATTCCGGCGATTGCGGAAAATATCAGGGACCATACGCCAAACATGGACAGGATGCCGGCCTGAAAGGCAGCATTTGGCACAAAGTCGGATTTGAGTTCAGCAAAAGACGGCCACCAGGTCCATTCTCTGCTGCCGAGCAAGGCCGGGTGATATCCCTCCGAGAGCGACTGGCCTTTTTTCTCAACGTCATGAGTCTCTGCTTTGATGCCGCGGTTGATGTTAAAGGCTGCCAAGACGGTCAGGTTATTGCTGATGAGGAGGACAGATGCACCAATGGCTGTGATGACTGGAAATCCAACCTTGATACCGTCATCGAGCGCCGTCTTGACAAGCACTGTCGGTACGAGGATGAAGAAGGAGCGAATAGCAAATATCAAGCTGCTAACAAAGAATAGCATCGCCACGACCCATTGTAGATCTTTGTATGGGTAGATGGTGCATATTCGTCTCAAGCCCTCGAGAAGTGCGACTTGTTGGAGCTCCGGCTCGTCACCTGGCAAAGTAAGCTCATAAATGTCGATAATGGCTGACGGGGCCCGTTGATGTTCGCAGTCCTGTTTGAAGGAAGGCCAATCGACTGGTTCAAACGGCTTCTGGCGAAGAACTGTTCTTTGCTGATGTGCGTGTCGGTCTCCTTCAATCCTGGCTGGTAGTGTTGATTGCCGGTACACGGCCACGCTGTTCATGATGCTCGAGGCTAAAAGAGAGGCACGCTGCGCAGGACGAGCAACAACAAGACGAGGGCAAGGAACAAGCACGCTGAAAGACACATCCGCAAGACCAAGGGGCAGGCATCGTCACGGGTTGCCCTAGATATATAGATTGGGCAATCAGATCGGATCTGCAAGACGGCGGAAGGCGAGACAAGGGAAAGGAACTAGTGGGTGCATCCCCGATGCTACTCAGAGCAAACTGTAGAAGATTTTGGTAAAGACCATCTCGAGTCATCAGCGATTCCGAAGCAAGCACACGTGGTCTCGACCGGAGAGATATTTCCGTCGCCGTCGCCGTCGCCGAGACCTCCTTCACGGAATCTTCTTCAATGGACACGAGTCGTCGAAGCGCAACGAGTCTCCGCTGAATAAGGCATCTGGGTCGACGGGCCGACACGGAGTTCTTTGGCGTCGCGTTTCGCTGCTAGATAAATGGAGTGGAGCTACGCCTGTCGGTCCATGATCGCATGTTCCCCCGTCGAAGCATTCCCGTCTCGCCCTCAGGCATCGTCTTTGCATCGAGGTAGAGTGATGCTCAAGAGTGCCGATTGATGGATTCACATCAGCCAGTGCCTATCCGGCTGGATGCTGCGAACCCCGTCGGCAGACTTCCGAGGTTCCAGAACCCCGAGGAACGTTGATTAAGCAGCCGACTTCTTTGGGCATCGCGTGGCGGCAAGCCTGAGCGGACCCTGCGCTGAAACGAATGAATCTGAGGCTTGCCCGTTTGTCGTTAGAGCATTCGGTTTCGGTTCGAGCCGTTACTCGGTCCTGGCCCGTAAGTTACGCCCACTGGGCGGAGCATGCACTCAGTCGCAGCTGGGCCAAGGCTAGGTTTCAATCTCGCGGAGCAGAGGTTCGAGAAGGATTCGCATCCGACGCCGTGCACGTCTGGTCTCTTCATCCCTCGTCAGGTCGGCAACGTCGTTCGGCTTGAGGTGTTTCGAATTTGGCAACAACCAAGGCATCAGCCTGAGCCCTACACGAAGTAACCGTGCCGTCGGGGAGGGGTTTCACCTTAGTAAGCGGGCGATTCATTCTTTCCCGCAACTCGACATGAGGCTTCAAGTTCTATATTTGACAATCCGATCTGCGGGCACAAGACTGGTAAAATGGCTTTTGCTTCATGGTTGTGCGTATTGGACACGTAGCTTTGGGTCCGCCACGCTTCATCATGCTTTTCAGTGTTTGGCGACACAAACTTCCGTAGGTCCTTGAGCAGCATTCATCGACCATCTTTTGCCAGTCTCGAAGGCTTCATTCTCAAACACCTCGTCAAGACTCAACACTAGTCATGGCAACGGCAGAGCCGGTTCAGCTTGCCCTCGGGGAGCTCATATCCACTTTCAATGAGCTCAATGGCTCAACCGTGCAAGAGCTCTACGAGGAGCCGAGTCCCCTCGAGTTCATGCGCTTCGTCTCCCGCAACTCACCTTTCGTGATCCGCGGCGGAGCTTCATCCTGGAAGTCGACGCAGTGCTGGGACGCGACTTACCTATCAGACGTCCTTCGAGGCCACAGCATCAATGTGGCCGTCACTCCAAAGGGGTAAGTGGGCGATCTCTGGACGACGATAGGATTAGCATGGCCGCATCGCCGTCTATGTTATCTGGGATAACGCAGTGCCAAATCGGCAATCGACCCCTCATGCCATTGCAAAACCTTGGCTAATGGCAGATTTTGCGCGAGAGCAGCAACGCCGACTCTCCGACATATTCCCCGGAGCACCGGCAAACTGTTCTCGCAAAGCCTCACGAGGAACTTCAGCCGTTTGACGAGTTTCTCCAGTACATCATACGACAGGAAAACGGCTCAGATCCGCACTCGACTCCCGAGGTGAGATATGCGCAGACCCGTCAGTCGCCCTCGAAGCGTCACGAAAAATGTCGAGGAAATTGACTTGGAGGAATCCGACCAAAAGAAAATGATAATCTTCGCGACGAATACTTACCTCTTTTCCCGGACGCTCAGAGAGATATTCCTTTCGCTCGCATAGCCCTGCAAAAGCCACCCGATGCCATCAACCTGTGGATAGGCAACTCTCATTCTGTAACTGCTGCCCACAAAGACAACTTCGAAAATATCTATGTTCAGGTCCTCGGCAGAAAGACGTTCCTCCTCCTGCCGCCCTTGTGTCATCCTTGCATGAACGAGAAACTGCTGCCCTCGGCTACATATGTCCGGACAGACGAAGGCTTTTCTATTAGTCTTGACCAAGACGCCGGGCCGGTTCCCTTCGCTACGTGGGACCCAGACGATCCGGAGAACAACGCGACCCCACTGTCGCACCTTGCCAGACCGCTACGCGTCACTCTTGAGCCCGGCGACATGCTGTATCTTCCAGCGATGTGGTAAGTGGAGAGAGCAACGTGGTTTCCGGGGCCAGCTATTAGGGAGATGTGTCCGTTCATACAAGGCTGATCAATATGACATAGGTATCACAAGGTCACTCAATCTTGTCCGGAGGAGGGCGAGGGATTCGTCGTTGCCATCAATTACTGGTCAGTTTTTCTTGAGAAGGGGCGAGTCATCATATTGCATTGGCGGGTCAGGCCTCTTGCTTACCTCTCCTAGGTACGATATGGAGTTCGGAGGCACGTTGTATCCTCTCACTGCGTTTCTACGCACTCTGGCAAAGGGCGCCGATGTATGACAATCAGGGCACGGTGGCACGCCTTCAGAAGCATCGGCCCATTCTTTGACATTATTGGGTTAAGTCGTCGGGTCCCCATGAGCAGTCATCATCTCTTTTTCCGCTGAGAAATCCTCTTCTGAGCTCTCAATTCCTTCTTCATCCTCGGGTCCACCATCCGATAGCGTCCCTTGACACCCTTGGGTCGGCCTTGTATACCGCGATTGGATCCCTTGGCCACCACAAGCTTGGCCGGCTGCGATGGCTTTTTGCGCGCAGCCTTGCTCAGCAATTTGGTGATGGTCTCGGCTTTTTCCTTCTCCGTCATCCCCTCGTCGTTTGCTAGCATATCGGACTTCTTCTTGAGCTTCTCTAGTTTCTGGGCTGCCTTGAACTTCTTTCGAGCCTTAGCCTCTCGCACCTTCTTGATCGGCCGGGCGTTAAAGGCTCGCATCTTTTCTTTAATTGCCTGCGCAGCGGCTTTGGTGATGGGCTTTTGCGGTTTATCATGCCTTGTCTCATCGTCGAGGAACCACTCTGGCAGGCCATCGCGGTCGCGGAACGAGTGCTTGTTGTAGCCGTCGTCGAGGGCATCATGCGTCGTCTTTTGACCAGTGGCAAGCTGGTGCGCAAGAGTCATGGCCTCAGCCGTGATGATATCAACGTCTAATCGGGTTCTGTCAGTTTGATCCCTCGAACCGGCACGATATGGGATAACCCATTGAAGAAATGAGTGCAAGAATGGGGTCGAGCACACGACGACTACTCACCATATCTCCCGTCTGTGCGCACTTTTGGTTCTTCTTCCCATTCATCCAGATCTGCAGCCTTGACGATTTCGAATTGTGCATTCTCCTGCTCTTGATCTTGCGGGCCAGTTGCACGTTTTGCGCGGGAAGTCGAGGACTTGGCGGGGAAAATCTCTTCAACTTTGAGGTCCCGCGCAGAATCTTTTGCCGGTTTCTCATCCAAGCCCTCGTCTATGTGGCTTGACGCTTGGGCGACAACAGCGATGTCTTGAAAGATGTTCTGGCTGAAGAAAGCCGCCGCACGCTTTGAAAGGCCATCACCTGAAGGTTCAGTGTTGTCAAGATCCCTTAATAAGCTCCCCGGTTGTCCTTGCCTTTCGTTATCAGTGTCATCTTCGTCGGATGAATCCTCATCAAGCTCGCTTGATTCGCTGCCTTGAGACTCCCCGTTTTCAGACAGTCCCTCCCATTCATCGTCGCCCCGATGTTCTCTAGCCTTTTTGGCTCGATACTTGACATCAGCCTCAGCCTTGCGTTCGCGATAGTTCTCGTACATGGAGTCGAGCTCACGCTCTAGTCGGTCTTCTTCGTCGTCACTTTCCTCTTGGTTGACCTCGTTCTGGCTGATATTGCCTTTGTAACCCTTGTCTCGGGATCCTGTCGCCACCATTCTCCCGCGATCCAAGCGTTTCATGGCATTGGTCTTGTCGAGGGTTTTGAGCGAGAACATGGCGCCTTCACCCACTGGGCCAGATTCCTCCATACCAATATCCATGGGCGCGACCATGTTGAGTTGCATCCGCACAACTTCACGCTGTTTGCGCTCGTTCTCCTTGCGCCTTTCCCGCTTCTTTTTCGCCTGATCTTTGTCTTGCATGCTCTGTAACTCTTCCTGGATCCTCAGTTCCTCGTCCATTGGTTCGACCTCAGCAACCTCCTCAGCTCCATCTAGATCATCAGGCTTCTTCAGACCGAGACCAAATATGTCTCTGACCCGAAGTCGCCACTTGAGAAGAAGCTTGAAGTCCTTTCGGCCCAGAACCTTGAGATCTTCGCAGCACCTCCGGATTTCAGGTGTCGTCTCAGGGAGACGATCGAGAGCGGCTAATGCGACGTCTCCTTCCAGCGGCTGCTGAAATGTGAGCTTGTTGCTACTGCCGAGAATCGAAATCGGGTCGGTAGATTGGATGAAGTCGTTCGCGGCGACTTCTTTGAATTGGGTATAATCGCCCTCGTCGTAGCCATCGCGCTTGCGCTTTTTGACCTCGGGGTTATAGACCTTGGCTTCGTTGTTCGGCGTCGCACCTGCCAATTCGGCAAAGACAGATCTCGGATCCAAAAAACGAGGATCTATCCGCTTGGGGGCCTTGAAGCCCTTGCAAACGACGAAAATTTCGGCTGAAACGTTTCGAGACGACGGGGGCTTCGTGGCTTCGACCTTCGTGAAGAGCTGGTTCAACACCCATAGAAGTGGGTTATAGTCCTTGGAACGGAAAACCTTGGTGACAAATGTGCCACCTTCAACAAGAAACTCGGTCGCAAGCTTCATTGCCTGCAAGGCGAGCTCGGCCTGATTGAAGGAATCTTGAGCCCATGCGGTTCCGACGTTTGGAGCGCCATCATGAAGGACAGTGTCAGCTTTCCAAGTCTTGAGGTGTTGACGTATGGTAGCGCGGCACTTTTCGGTTGTGATGTCGCTTTGGAAAGTAATGACTCTGGGGATCGGTTTGATGGGTGCCAAATCGACACCGACTATCAAACTATTGACGGGCATTACCTCTGCCGCTACCTGGCACCAGGACTACAATATGTCAGTTTCGGATCGTGATATTGCGCAGAAGCATGCGTACACCGGGAGCGGCGCAAAGGTCCAGGAGGACCTTGCTCTTTTCCAAGAAGCCATACTTCTTGTTTAGCTGGATCAGCTTGAAGGCAGCTCGAGCCCGGTAGCCTTTCTCTTTCGCGAGCTTGTACCACTTGTCGAGGCGACCCTTGCCATGCTTCTTCTGGATTGCCATGGTCCGTGGCGGCTGACGGTCAGGAGGGACACTGCTCGATTTCGATTTGACGTCCTACTGTCCGTCTGGGTTTGCGCCGCTAGAAATTTTGTTGCCGTTGAAGTACTGATAAGATGGCTCACGTGGAGATAGCCGGGCCTTGACGGGAATTCGTGATAAAAAAAAAGTCCGTTCCCCGAAAGTGCTAGAGTGCCTTCCGCCGTACAAGATTAGGTGGGGCTGAGCCATAAACACCCAGAGTTCCCGGCTAGATAGCATATACTTTCTCAGTACGTACACGGCGTGAACAGAGACAAGTACCCCCTTATTACCTTCTTCAAGGCAACGTAGCGGCGGCACGCCATGCCCACGCCAGTGTGAAGCAAGTCACTCTGTAGATACGCGCAGTGCTCCTCGGATCGCGAAATGGCCTCGCATTGAAACAACTGCGCGACTAGTGCATGATTCGAGATATCTGCTTCAGGTTCCGCAGTATTTATGTGTCCCTTCAATCTTTGATCGACTCGGAAGCCTTCATCATCGCTCATGCAAAACCTCATTCCCATCCAGCGCCGCCGCTCTTCCGTCAGAGCCTGGTGAATGTCCGTCCATGCCGCGAAGTGATCGATCTCGACATTCGCAGAACACCCCGTTCTCGCCACAATGAACGGACGGATACTCGCCGGTGGCCAACGCCCCGTTGCGCGCTTTGCTTCGGCCAGTGCGACACGAAGTCTACATCGATTTCCCGCGGGGGGCCTTCTCCGAGCAAATGCCTCTATTCGCGCCACCCAGAAACGCATGTGGTTTGGGAACAATGCCTTCAACCAGGCCGTCATCGCACGGAATGCATCTTTTGCCCGATTCCTTCCCAAGCTCATGGTCAAGTTTGTACGAATCCCCGCCATGTTTGGCGGGCTGGCCATTGGCGCCTTTGCCTGGGTCCAGTATCAAGCCACCCGTTCGTCCTTCTTTCTCCCATGCCACCATATGATTCTTGGAAACTGAGACGACCTTGCAGAGGCTAGTAATTACGCCATCGAGCTATTCGGAACGGCCAGAGATACAGTTCTCGGCACAGCGTCGAGTATCTTCGGCGGTGCAAAACAAGTCGCCCAGCAAACACGACAGGGATGGGACAACACCATCGAGCAGGTTGAGGTACCCGAATGGCTGCAGAATATCTTGCGCATCCACGAGAGCACTGGAACCGGCGGCGATGGCGAACCAGGAGGCGACGGAGACCCGAAACAAAGCCGTACGGGCGCCGCGGCGGTAGTTGGCGCATCAGCTGCCGCATACGGTTATGACGACTCAAGCCAAGAAGACCCTCGCGACGACGGTGAAATAGCCAGAGACGATCAAATGATGACTCTGACCAAGAAGATGATCGAAATCCGAAATATCCTCCAACAAGTTGGGCAATCCAGCTCGTTGACCCTCCCTTCAATCGTCGTTATCGGGTCTCAATCTTCAGGCAAAAGCTCCGTCTTGGAGGCCATAGTCGGTCACGAATTCCTGCCCAAGGGCTCTAACATGGTGACGCGACGACCTATCGAGTTAACGCTGGTTAACACGCTCGGATCCAGAGAAGAATACGGCGAGTTTCCAGACCTCGGCCTTAGGCACATTACCGACTTCTCATCTATCCAACGCACGCTGACTGAGCTCAACCTGGCCGTATCCGACGCCGAATGCGTATCCGATGATCCAATTCATCTTTCAATCTATTCGCCAAACGTTCCTGACCTGTCCCTCATTGACCTTCCGGGGTACATACAAGTTGTCGGCCAGCATCAGCCGTTGGAGCTCAAGCAGAAGATATCCGAGCTTTGCGACAAATATATTCAGCCCCCGAACGTCATCTTGGCTATCTCTGCAGCCGATGTAGATTTAGCCAACTCGACGGCATTGCGAGCCTCCAAGAGGGTCGACCCGCGTGGTGAGCGGACCATCGGCGTCATCACCAAGATGGATCTGGTCGACGCTGCAAAAGGTGCAGCTATTCTGAATGACAAACAGTACCCTCTACGATTAGGTTATGTTGGTGTCGTATCAAAGGCTCCTCAGACCCCCGGTCTTTTCAAGATGGGGTCTACTAACCCTCTCTCTGTCGTTGCTAAGCACGAGAGGTCATTCTTTTCGTCTCATTCAACAGAATATGGCCCTGACGCTGGTGTCAATGTTGGAACTCCCACTCTCAGGAAGAAGTTGATGCAGGTTCTCGAGCAGACCATGTCCTCCAGCTTACAGAGCACGAGCGATGCCATCAAGCAGGAACTGGAGGAAGCAACATACGAGTTCAAGGTACAATATAACGATCGGCCGCTCTCGGCCGAGTCCTACCTAGCGGAAAGTCTCGATGCTTTTAAACATTCTTTCAAGCAGTTTGCCGATGAGTTTGGACGACCTGAGATGAAGGAGCTGTTGAAAAGCGAACTAGACCAGAAAGTTCTGAATCTTCTGGCAGCCAGGTATTGGAACAAACCTATTACCGACCTGTCTGTCTCGCAGACGGAACCAGACCAAATTGCCGACCTTCCCAAAGCGGACCCAGCATCACAATACTGGCACAGACAGCTGGATGCCTCCGTTTCCTCACTCACGAAGCTCGGTGTCGGGCGTCTGGCCACCACAGTCGTGGCTTCCTCCCTCCAGTGCCATATTGACCGGCTGCTCAAAGGCTCGAGCTTTGCCAGTCATCCCTTTGCCCAAGCTGCCATTAAAGAAGCGGCCGCCGCCATTCTCAATGAGAGGTTCTACAGTACAAGCGATCAAGTTGAGAACTGCATCAAGCCCTTCAAGTTCGAGGTCGATGTTGAAGAGCGCGAATGGAATCAGAGTCGTCATCACGCTGGAGAAGTTCTAAAGAAGGAACTACAGGATTGCGAGGCCGCGCTTGGAAAACTTGAGTCGGTAGTAGGTGGAAGACGGAAACTTGGAGAAGTCATGGGGTTCGTCGATAAGGCACGCAAAGGCGATATTGTTGTCGAAGGCGACGGGAAAAGCGGTGCTGGGGGCTTCAGTGCTGCTCTTCTTGGCAGAGGTAAGTGGTTCCGCGGTGGTCTCGAGAATTGGGTCACGTTCTCTAACTTTCCTATAGGGCGAGAAGCTGTCTTTCTACGCGATCGCGCAGACATTATCAAGATGCGTCTTCTTGCCATCAAGTCGAAGCAGTGCGCCACAGTCAAGAACAAGTACTACTGTCCCGAAGTCTTCCTCGATGTCACAGCCTCAAAGCTGGCATCTACGGCTGTTCTTTTCCTCAATGTTGAGCTACTCTCCGAATTTTATTACAACTTTCCTCGAGAGCTCGATCTCCGACTCGGGCGGCACCTCTCTCCGGCCGACGTGGAGAAGTTTGCTAAGGAAGATCCCAAGGTCCGCCGACACCTCGAGGTGATTCGCCGCAAGGAGATGCTGGAGCTGGTTCTCGAGAAAATGGAGAGTCTGCGGCAGCTGGAGGGTCGGGAACGGGAAAGGACGGCGGCAAGGCGACGACGCGAACCCGAAAAGGGTCGTGGGCGGTGGGGCTTATTCTAACGCCCAAGAAGCCTGCGGACTTTACTTGGGCTGCAATCATGCGTCGACGTTTTAACGAAGTTTTTTTTTCTGTTTTCCTCTCTGGACTGGCACGGTTTTGTCTGTTGGGTGCCCGTCTTTTGTCTTTTGGTTTGAAGTTTCCGAATACCTTCAAATGTTATATCTAGACGTTCGGGGAGATGAACAGCTTTTGCAGCCGCCATGCTCTCTTACAGTTTGTTCGTCGGAGGCTTCATCTTTGGCATGCAAACAGAAGGCTATAGAAGGACCATTAGCGGTTTAGACCCCCCCCCCATCATGCAATGTGATCATCCGGCACAACTCGTTGAAAGGAATAGTGTTGTGAAAGTGACATTGCGTTGGTGACTGCCTTTGCAACTGCCGGTCACATAAATTCCATCTCGCCAGGTGCTAATCACGTTAAATACAGGTACGTCAAGGGCCATCCTCGACGGTCATTTGCAAAGTGACTTCCCACCTGATGTTGCCGCCCGTCCCGTAACCCTCGCCGAGACGATTCTGCATAAGCGATATAATGCGATTTCGCAACTTGCAGAGTGCCACTTCATCGGATCCCTTGGCCACGCTGACCTTGATACTCGCCATGCACAGCCCATAATTGACTTGCCAAAACTGCGCGTCTTCGATGCGAGTGATGATAGATTCCGCCTCAATCTCACGCAAAACTGACGTGACCCCAGAATTGCCGTTGCTGCCACCATACGACATGAGAAGCATGAGGCCCTGGGCAATTGCCACACGTAGACCCAGGCCAAACATAGCCAGAGCGATGACGGCGCAAATCAGCCGGTCCAGCCAGGCGTACAATGAAATAGACAGCAAAGGGAGTAAAGCAATCAGTGCGGAGAAAAAGAGTGTCAAGAAGTGAAAGGGGTTGGACAAGACGCTAGGCAGGGCCGCCAAGTAAGAGACTCGCATGACTTTGGCGATGCGCGCATGGTTTTTCAGTCCGTAGGCAGAGACGAGCGTGCTTGTTATAGCTACGGCTGCGACCAAGTCGATGGATCCTGGAGAGATGTGGCCATGATTATGTTCGTGATGTGACTCGTGATTGCCGATAGACTCGAGGAAGTGCTTAAGATTGTGGGAAACGAGATCGAAGCCGCCAAAGAGCAGAAAGATGGAGAGAGCGAAGCCGACGAGCACCTCGGCTCTCTCGAGTCCAAAGGGATGGCGGATGCTGCTCCGACGCCAGACTTCAAAATTTCCAAGTACGTCGACAGTAACACAGACAGCGGCGCTCCCGGCGTCGAAAAAAACAAGATGAGACAATGCCATGGCCGCCAGGGAGCCGTGCGACCTGAAAAATATGAAAGTCGCGACGGCGAGGTGGCACAAGCTCCAATACAAA
Organism: Hirsutella minnesotensis 3608; assembly: GCA_000956045.1. Classification (NCBI taxonomy): domain Eukaryota; kingdom Fungi; phylum Ascomycota; class Sordariomycetes; order Hypocreales; family Ophiocordycipitaceae; genus Hirsutella; species Hirsutella minnesotensis. Next base: position 210,790 of record KQ030516.1, on the reverse strand, counting down.
CGTGTGCGCTGATCACGATGCATGCTCCGCCATGCCTCCGTCACAGTTGGTATTGGCAAAGATGCAGGAACGACAGGCGGTGGTCTTTGGGGTGGCTCTTGGAAGATCTGGTGTTGTGTTGAGATACTACTGTGCTTGTATCGATGACCTCGGCGTTGGCCAATGTTCTGCATTGCAAACTGGTCAGCATAGAACTCAGCGACGAAGCGCGACGGCTAGAGCACCGCGTCTTGTTCTAGGGCACGAGATCCGACAGATTTGATCGGCGAAGCCGATATAACTTGGGTTTTGAAGTTGAAGGGATTCGGTATGGCGGCCGCAGACGCAGCCTCTGAGGCCTCGCCGTCGCTCGACATGACGGGTGATAGACGCGACGAAAGCTGATTTGCAGCAGCCGGAGTGAACAAAAGGGACTCTTGCGCCGCCTGGGCAGCAGAGGGTTGCTCGAATTCGTCAATATCGTCGACAATCAGGGTCGGCGGGATTCGTGCAGCAGGCGAGCAGTTGAGCGGCTCCATAGGCCAAATCGACTGTCCAAATGAAGTCGCGTAGGGATTGGGTCGCTTCCAAGGTTCAGCCAAGCGACCTATGCTAGATCTGCTTGGGGCTTCGTTTCGAATCGGCCTGGTCCCTCAAAGCCATGCTTCTCCGTCCAAGGCCTGATGTGTGCGAATGATCCAGGCTCAAGCCCGCGTTCTGCAAGCAGGTACGAGATTCGGCTGTTACTCACCGCTCACGAAATTTCCAGCGTGGTTTAGACGGAAGTGCGCATTGAGATGCGCTCAATAGCTGGGTCGTAAAGGAGTTGTCGCGAGCAACTGATGGTCCGGAAAGCCTAGACTGCCGACATGAGGTATGCAACGGGAGTCGACGCGGCTGGCATCAGCAAGTCAAGCCGCGGGTGTCGTCAAGACCACCAGGCTGTCATGCTGGGTAAGGTACCGTGAGGTATCGAGGTACCTAGGTACACCGCACGTGAAATATCCTAGGTAGGTACCTGAGATTCCCAGTACTTTGATACTACTAGGTACCTAGTAAGTTAACCCCGTCGATTTGTTGGATCCCATCCCCCTGAATGAAAGACGTGGGACCCGCGTTAGAAAGTCACGATTATGTACCTAAACATCTCTGATACTTGATGGACTCTGGATCTCGCACCATAGGTAGGCAATGTAGCGTGCCCAGCTCCTTGGCGCGGCCAATGACACGTCAACGACTGAAGGACAGTCAGGAGCTCCGGCACCACAGCGCTTGCAGTGCAAGTCCTGACGAGACACTCGATATCGCCAGCACCACATGCTGGGGCAGCCTTGATTGCCGTCGCTGTCGGCATCGTCTTTCAGATCTTGATCGACCAATATCCGCTCGTCCGTATCTCAAGCGCTCGTCTCCCATTGCGGCCGCACAGACAGTCTCGTCTGAATCACACCCACGTGCTACTGACTAGAGGCCAACCTACCGACTTGCCTACCCGATCGAGGTCTTCTGCGCGCCTTGGCGAACTCATGACATTACCCGACGGCTTCTTGGGCTTTGGAGCCGATTTCCTGCTCTCCCCATCGCATTCCTGTCATGGAAGATAAACCCAGCCTCGGCTGCCACCATAATGATTCTTCGGCGTCCCCTCCGGCTCATCGCAGAGCACCCTCCGGCTCCAGCTTGCTTTCGCGACTGCCTTTTCTCAGGCATCCTGTCGATATAAGGTCGGAGCAGGAACCCGACGATTACGATCCCATTCCAGTACCTTCCCCCGCTCCGGGTGTCAACGTCCAAGCACACAGGTCTCGGCGACGAAGGGGCTCTCTTAGAAAGGTCGCTCTCCTAGGGAGGGGATCGCAGCGAGAAACCAGGGATGACAGATCGATTGCAGATGCCAGGCCGTCAGCTGAGCTCGAGTCTGAAGCTGTCGCTTTCGGCAACACCCTCATGGGCGAGCATGACGCCTTGGGCCTCAAGTTAGCCGGACTGCATCGAACGTCGTCAGAAGAACCTCCACTTGGCCCCGACACGAAAGATAGACTATCGCTCTTGTTTTCGTCGTCGGCCAGCGTCACAGCAGCCACTCACACTGAAAGAGATGGGGAACGCACAACTTTATATGGATCAACCACGGATGAAGAAGACATGTTGCAGATGCCTTCGGCGTCGCCACCGCCGCGTGCGTCCTTGTCTCTCTCATCAGGCTCCGAGTCCTATTTAGCGAATCGCGAGGTCACCAATAGGCAGAGGTCATTTCAACAAGCCAAATCCCCCCTGTCTTATAGCGGCATATCTACAAGTGCGATCCAGAGTCCAGACATTGAATGCGATTACACAGAGACAGAGTGGTGGGGTTGGGTTGTCCTCACAGTCACCTGGTTTGTCTTCGTTATGGGCATGGGATCCTGCTTGGACGTCTGGAGCTGGGCCTGGGATGTGGGGAAAACGCCATACGCGCCGCCGGAGCTCGAAGACGATCCGACATTACCCATAGTCGGATATTACCCGGCACTCATTATCATGACGGGAGTGATGGCCTGGGTTTGGGTCGTCGTCGCTTGGGTCGGGATGAAATACTTTCGGCATGCCAAAATCAGCGGTGATTAAAGGCGCTTGGATCCAAATTGTCTCTCGCGATACCGAGCGATTCATGGACACCTTGGGCATCACGCACCGCTTGATCCTACGATACATGGCAGGACGATGATGCATTTGCGGCTTGGGCACTACAACTCACAAACTTGGCGGTTCGTGGTTGAGTTATTACAGTCCTCCCGGCGGCGTCTTGCCGTTAACTGGGCAAATCTGCCATGTATACCCTTTTAGATGAGAGTTTCCTCCAAGGTGAGTAGCACAAGGCGAGTGCTTGTTCATATTCCAACCGAATGATGCATCAGCTAATGGTCGATTTTGCAACTTAGCGTGCATGACATATCGTCGACTTCTCGCAAGCACCTTTACATTTGGCGCAACTTGTGGCTACGGAAAGTCTTTAGACTTATAACTTACTTGGGAGAATACCGAAGTTCGAAGCTTAGGCGTGTTGAGCTCCAGCCGTTGGAGAAGCTCGATGGACACGGTTTACGCCGATGATGCTTTATCGTCTTAATGCAGAATCAAAGTTTGCCTGCAGACACTTTGGCCGGAGATAGCTCCATCTCCGCGGCGACACCGCCCTCGTCATCAATTACCGGAATTATGTCTTACCTTTAATAAGGTTTACGAGTCTCTAAGGAACCTACTTGATAAAAGAAAATCATTTATTTTTAGTTTCCTGCTGATAATCCATTGTCACATCCATTAAGATTGTCACTATTTTTAGGTACTTAAGGCTTTAGGGAGTTCTAGGATATACCTAGGTAGTGAAATTTTATTCTTAGTTGTTCAAATATATTCATTGGCCCGCCAGAAATTTTATATCTACCTTGAGGATTTCTCCTGAATTCTGTTATACCCTATGACAGCACTTCCACAATATCTAAAAAAATTACCTGCTCTTCTAGCTGAAATAGAACTACCTATAAATTTAAATCTCTCAGCAGAACACCTTGCACATATATATAGGATTACCTTGTGTTGCACTCATTTTTAATTTTGTTTCTTCTGAATGATTTCTTCCTAATGCTTTTTGTTGCATTAGTTAAATGGAGAATTGGTTATGAGTTTTGTTAAATAAAGGATTATTATGCCCGACCTTTGTTAAACCCATAGATGCATCCACAACGGCGAGGGTTTACAAAAGTCTTGACCGTATTTACTGCAAGATATTTGGCTTCGCCTAGCTACTACTCCGACAATCTAGCAATAAGGTGGCAGCGGGACAGTACCATGTGGTGAGCCGATTCCTCAATTGTGTTGAGTGCACGAAGAAATAACGTCTTGCACGGGCAATCAACTACTGGACGGTTGCATGATCCAAATACCAAGTCCGATGGCATCATGACGTACTTGCGTTGGATCAATCCTTGGAGTGGCCATGAGATGGATCTGCGACTTGTCTTAGATAGCAACCCGCGTTCCTCCAAGACAGGCTACCTAAGGGAGAAGGTGAAGCTACGGCGGCAGTGGACCCCAAGGGCAGATTACCTCTACTCCCTTCCAGGTTGGACTGCGGTAAGCACCCCCCCCCCCCAAAAACAGGTCAATTTCTGGGATTGTGACGAATGAAATGTTGCTCATAGCGATGTACTTTTGTTCGCTAGCAAACTAGACGATGCTATAAGTACTACCACGTGAGTCTGATACACATCGCTACATTGCACACCCGGCGTGAATCCCCTCGAGTGGTTGCAGGCATGAGGTAGCTCCCTCATGCGGGACTCGTGACCTGGGGGTGGCCTTACCGCGGTCCAAGGGATCGAGGAACGTCGGCCTTAAGACAGCAGACGTCGGATTGATAAAAAGGCTGGTCAGGATGCCGCTCGCAAATGCGCAGGCCCAGCAATTAGGCATCTTACAGGCTCACCATCAGGGCAGCATGGTTATCCCATCAAATATAGCCCATCTGCTCATCCACGTACGTATTAGTTCTTCCGCCTTGCAGAAGGAATCGGCCTGTCGTTTCAGAGGTCATGCACCTTCTCGCAGCGGCAGCTGATGCTCAGCTCGGGACGCAAGGGAGCGGACGGCCGAGCGTGACTGGGTCGCCGCTGGCTGGATTTCGCCTCGCCCACCTGCACTGTGCCACCAATTTTCCCAGGTTGCCGGATGCGGGTTAGAGGAGAATCAGCCGCCGATGGAGAGGCGCGCTCGCGTCATGTGCGCAGCCGTTGTGTCGCCTAACACAGTCTACCAGCCAAGCGTGGACTGTAGACCCGATGGCGCGGCCTGCCCCTGATGGAGCGACATGGCCGCGGCATCACGGCGCTCCCACCTCGCGACGCGATGCCCGGCCGACTTGGCTTCGGCTCCCAAGCTATGGGGCAATACGCGATCAGTACGCGAATGGGTGTTCGGGTGCCAGAGAGCAACTCGGGTTTGAAATTACGCCCAACAGCCTCGGTCTGGACTTTGGGATAAGGACGTATTTCACCGCCGATACTTGCAATCAAGCCACCCCACTTTGAAGACAAAGTTGAAAGCCAAAGGGCACGACTCCGATGCCTTGCGCCGTAATACCAAGAACCTGCAGATCCCTTCTCTTCCTTATTAACTCGATAGATGTGTACAATCTTTAAACGGCCGTGGCGCCTCTGCACCTAGACCTAGATGTGGAATCTGGGTACCTACCTAAGGTAGGTAGGTAGGTAGGTAGGTACCTCAGCTTAGGCATCTTGAGGCTTGGTCTCAAGACGATGTCGAAGAGCATCGGCAAAAAGCAACGAGACTTGCTGCCATCGCGACGGGATGCATCACATCCTCCAGACGAGCCCATTTCTCCTTTGCTGCACAAAACACCGTACGTTGTGTTTCTGGAGATCATCCGTCACCACAAGCTAATTTCGCCATTCGGCACAGCACCATGTATTGTGTGAGCCAGGGGTCGCGACTTCCTCGACTCGTCACGGGCATCAATCTCCAACACTGCCAAATCCGGCCTTGTATTTGATTTTCAAAGAAGCGCTGCTTGCTACGTATTCATTTCAGATTTATTGAACTGGCCCCCAAAGCTGGCGAGAGGAACTGAGGGCACCCACCACCTGTTCCGTACTTGTCAGGTCCATCTTATCCAGTACCATCGGGTGCCACAGGGGGGTTACTGACACTATTTAGTCAATAGGACTTGCAAGAAGAGGTCTAACAGAGTGTTCAGCGGGCCAAAACTGTTGTAGCGAGTGTAAGCACTATTTTATACTCTCCTACAAGAGCAAAAGCCCTGTTAGTAACTCTACATGGCGTGGGACGGTAGGTACTCGTACATACTGTGGATTACCGTGTACGAGAAATCGGCTAAGAGAACTACCTTACCTACCTAAGTACCTCACCTAGGTACCTGCTACTAGGTAGTAGGTACCTAGAATCTCACGGTGCCTTGCGTGTACTGTATCTCGCCCGACGAGCGACCCATCCCGCCAAGCCCGGCAACTCTCCCGCCGGCGTCAATCTTTGGAGCGTTGAGTACGCAGCCATCGACCTCGAAGGACGGGCCTCGAATGTAAATGCACGCGGTTTAAGCGGCAGAATTCGATTCAACGCTGCCCGAGGGGGCGCTGAGAACAGATACTTGTGGTAGGCCGTTCTGGTACGCAACCCGGGTCCAAAGGATTACCTAGAGCACGGATTTTGGCGTCATGTGATTTTGTACAGAGTATCATTGATCTTTCCAGGCAATTTGCAGGCGGCTTATTCCAAAACCTGGCCGGCCTTTCGACACACTGTGCTGCGCTACCTGCATCGGTACATGTACCGGGAGGCGGCGCGAGAAAACAAAGGGCCATCCCATGCCTGCCCGCCCGCCGGCCCAAGAGGTACCAGAGCAGAAACTTGCCGAGTACCTCCAGAAGTAGCGGGCACCCAAGACCAGTGCAAGACTGAAGGCCCTGACGTTGCAGTGGAAGGCGTCTCATGCCAACCTCCGCAGTTAGCCACCTAGCCCTCGCCGTTTTTCCCCCCTTCTCCGCCTCCCCCTTGCCCCTTCTTCGCCCTGTCTTCATTTCGACGAGACTACGGCCCCAAGGTTGCGGTTGCAGCTTTTGCTCCATGCTGTTTGCCACCACCGCTTCTAATCCTCCATCCTCTGCAGCGTTCTCTGTTTTTCTCATCTACGCCCAATATTGTCGCCTTTTGCAGCATCCGTCGCGCGCCGCTGCCGGCTGAAGCTGAGGCATTTGGGTTTCCGCTCCCGCTCCCTTGGCTCGACTAACGCCTCCCTCCATCAACCGTTTTTTCGCGTTCTTCGTCTTTTCCTGTCTCGGTCCTCGTCAAATCCAAGCCTTGACTGAAACATCACACGCCTAAGCCGTTTATCCTCCGCTCAAACGCCCGTTCGACGTCGCTCAACCTTTCTCTCTCTCTCCCTCTCTCTCTCTCTGTCTCTCCCTCTCTCTCCATGAGCACCATCATCGTCATCCTCGCATCTCAACAGCCTCAGCACTGAGGCTCAACTGACGCCGCCCGCCTCTCGGTTCAGCTTCTTCTATCAATTCTTTGCTACCGAAGAGAGGGAATCGATCGGCGGCCACTTCCTGGATATTCGAACGCTTCTTTGGCCTATCTCTCGAAATTGCAACACATCCCGCCACCCCAATATTGCCGATAACATCAGACCGAGAGCTATTCCCTCTTGTGCGTGGAGGAAGCTTCGGTTTCTGGGCGGCACCATCTCGTTGTCGGCCGGTAAGAAAACGACAACCTACAACGTATCCTGACGTTACTCGAATACACATTTCAATTCAACATGAGGGAAGTCAATTTCAGCATTCCCAACGTCAATAAGGCGTCTGTGGGCATCACCACGGCGCTGTATGACCGCCGCGCTCTCGACTGCACATCCACCCTTCCATTGATCAACTCTCTCAACCATCTCGCATATCTCACCACCTCATCCGCCCGCATCCGCGAAATACTTACTATCGATGGAGGAATTGAACGACTGGTTTGCATCCTGAAGCAAGGCCGAAGCAAAGACATGATGGGCATGTGGAAATGGAACTTGGCCTTTCAGTGCGTTGTCAACATTGGTGTGAGAGGCACCGAGAACGTGCGAACTCGGGTCGTCGAATCCGACATGGTTCCCGTCATCGCTACTATACTCGATAACTACATCAAAGTCATTGATAAGTGTCGAGAAAAGGCTGAGGAAGCCAGCCAGAAACAGATTCATCATCATCATCGCCGTCATCGAAACCATGATCATCGAGCCGTGAAGACGACTTCGAGCTTCACCAATCGCGCCGGTCGCGCCGACCTTGAGCAGAGATCCAGTCGCAGGAGCGGTCCGCCGCCGATTGACGTTTCGGCTACTTACGGCAGCGCTTCAACAGCGGCTGGTTCGTCCAGGATCGAGACTCGCTCCGCCGCAGCCTCTGGAAGTCTTTTGCCTTCCCCAGATCGCCCTACCTTCACCCCCACACGTCATGTCCACTTCCGCGTTCCTGTTGGCAGACTCTCTGGAACGGCTTCGCCCGTACCCCAGATGCATTCGCCCGCGGCGGTTGGCTCGGTCACTGAAAATATTGATGGTTTTGTTCGTCCTGTCCGCGAAGCAGAACGTTTGGCGTCGATGGTCGCCCTGGGCCAAGCCGATATAACCTCCTTGCCCAACTCGCCTACCACTCCGCTACCGCCTCCGCAGCTCCGGTCTCCAACAGTCCACCCAGCAACGAACTTAGACAATGTCAATCGGCAGCGGAGGCGTCCATCGATCAGGCACCAGAATTCTATGGCAGAGACAGACGATTTGCATACAGATGGCATTCCATCCGATGAGTCGCCAGATGCTGTAATGACTGGAACCGCAGACATGCAATCCGCTGTGGGCATTCAGGATATCTCCATGGATGATGGCGAAACCATGATTGCTGGCGCATCGCTAGAAATCAACAACCTTACACACCGCGGCGCTCCAATGGATGGCAGCATCGGGACCAATGTTACGCAGACTCCTGTGCCACCCATCGGCTCCTCACCTAGGCCTCCCACAATGGGTGTGCCGCCACAAGCTCCCGGTCCCAATTCTGCTGTTCCTCGATACCTGCTGGATCGTCATTTCGCCCCGACTCCGCAAGTACTTACCGCGATGCCACGCGAAGAGGACGTCCTCATGTCCCTACAGCTACTCGCCTACGTGTCCAAATACTGCGGCCTTCGATCGTTCTTCCAGAAGAGTCACCTAGTGCCACGACTTACAATTGGGAAAGATTTAGACCTCCTTGAGGAGGAGGAAGACCCGTCTGAGGACGAGGTTGCACAGGCCGCTGACGAAGAGTACCTCATGCCCGACGACTTTAATCTTTTCCCGTTGGTCGAGAAGTTCACCGTCAGATACCATAGCGCAGACATGCAGTACTGGGCGGGAGTTGTCATGCGCAACCTTTGCCGTAAGGACGACACGCGAGGCGGCATTCGACAATGTGCCTACTATCAGTGTGGGAAATGGGAGGAATATACTCGACAGTTTGCGAAGTGCCGCCGATGCCGGCGGACAAAATATTGCAGCAAAGATTGTCAAAAGAGTGCGTGGGCTTTTCATCGTCATTGGTGTAACGCCGCGCCCTAAGAGGCCATATCGGTCTGCAGCACATAGCCGCGTTTGGAGCGGTGCCTGGTCAGGATTATTTTCACACACAAGACTTTTATACTGCATAGCGCAGCAAAGCGTTTGAACAGCGCGCGGCATTTCTTCTCGATACCACGGGTTCAGGCGTCAGGGGCTTGATTTGGGCACTTCGAATAGGTAGATTGTGGGAAGCTTGCCCTGGGTTCTTTGGTCCTTCTGCTTTCGTACCTCATCCGAAGCTATCTTCGGGTTATACTGCCTTGGACGGCCTTTAACGACACTGAGCATGGCTCCTCGAATTTCAAATGAATGAATTAGGGCATCGCATATATTCACGCATAGGAATGTATAAATACAACATTGCCGCTTTAACCGGCCTGGCATCGTTGATTGTCGCGCCTTTGAATGGTACACATCCTTTATAAGACGAGTCAAGAATTACTCACTTCCCCGCGAACCAGAAAAGGCTTGAAGCGTTGTGACGGTCAGCTTATCGCCCTTTCCATCGAGAAACTCGCGTGGCATGTACTATCCTTGTAGTCAAGAGTGTGGGACCTCGGGAAGCCTGGGCGCCGCGAGGAAGAGTAAATGGTGGAACATGGTACGGGCTTGACCAGCTGCAGATCTTGCGTCGACATCGTTGCAATATGACAGAGAGGCTGAAACAACTTTGGGACTGAATCTGCGAAGACTATTCCAAGCTGTTTGCCGGAGCCAGAGAAGCACGACTGTATATCGCCCAGGCAATGCTTCTACTTTTAATATTCCATCTATTGGTATGCTGAATCCTGCATCACGCTCGTTCCCGATGGAAGTGACTGCAGAAATGACTACAGGGCGCGAGGGTTCACGTGCCACCCGCGCGTCGTCTTTATTTTGTCGCCATGGCCTTCCGCCTGGCCTTGCCAGGACGCGAGGCCTTGTGGGCATTTCCTTTACCCTTTGCGCCGCCAGCCTTCATCTGCTTGGCATTGAACCCCGAGAGATCGCCGGAGCTGATGGCATCCCCCGACTTGGCATGGCGCTTCTTGCCGCCGAAGCCATATTTTTCGTTCTTCTTCACGCGCTTTGAATTCGGTGCGTGAGAGCCGCCGGCTGGTGCGCCTTTTCCACTGCGTTGAGAATGCTTTGCAATTTCGTGGTCAACGCCGACGTCAAACATTTCGGCCTCTTTGGTGCCGACATCAGCGCCCGATTCTTGTCGCTCTGGTCACGGAGGGGTTTATCAAATTAGCAAGGGATGGTACGAATTGCGTTTGCGCTGAAGAATGTAGTCTTACTTCTCTTAAGAGTCTTGATTTTGTCGAGGGTCTCGCGCTTTGCCTTTTGGCGCTCCTGCAGCTTGGCGACTTGCACTTGTTTGCCAAACTTCTTGAGGTCACGGAGCTTGCGTGCTTCCGCTGCAGCCTTCTTCGCCGAGGCTTCCTCGACCAGCTTGGCCTTGACCTTCTCCATGTGCGCATCTTCCTTGACCATCTCGGCAAAGTAGTCCTTGGGCCGCGAGAAGGGCACGCCCTCGGCGAGCAACTTTGACCGGCCAAGACGCGCGGCCTCGAGGCACTGGGAGTAAAATGCTAGCTCGCGCTGAAGATCATCCGAAACGTCGGGGATTGACTCTGCGATATTGGCGGAAGCGACGATAGATTGGTGGGTTACGAAAGGTGTGGATTTGTCGGTGGGAATGGATATACGGTCGAAGGCGGCCTTGAGGGCAGTCGTGTTGTTGATGGTCAGGCGAGTATGAGGGATGAGGTCTTCCTTGTCCTCGTCCTCAAGTTCGTCAAGGTCGGACACTGGGATATCATCCTCTTCTTCGTCTTCCTCCTCCTCTTCTTCGTCGTCTCTCCGTGCGACGATCTTTGCGACTCCACCGTTCCGCTCGGGTTTCGATTTCAGTGCGCGTCTGGGTATTTTTTCTTCTAATTCTATTGACGACTCGGACGTATCGCTGTCGTCAACCGCGTCCAGGTTCATCTAAATGCAAGCAGAAGAGATCATAGTCAGTCAACGTCGATCGCTTGCCTTCTGAGTTTTGCGCGGGTGAATAGCCAACATTTTCATTGTCGAAACCCTCGTTATCTTTATCCACTTCCTCGTCCGTCCTGTCGGCTTCTTCATCGTCATCTTCGGCTTGTGGCTCATTCTCCGGGGTGGCGTCTTCGTTGTCTTGTTTGTCGTCGTCGTCGTCGTCGTCGTCGTCGTCGGGCGATGCCCCGCCGACGAGCTCGGCATCGGCCCTCTTGCGTTTCAAGGCGGCTTTGTGCTTCTTCTCCTGTTTTAATTTCTTGAAGTCGACGCCTTTTTCTGCGGCCAGGGCCATCCGCAACTTGCTCTTCGTAACCATTTTGGATGACTTTGATGGGGTCCCGGTGATGTCCGTCGAATTACCGTCGCAAGACTGGTCATCTTATCTCGACAAGACTTTTAGAAAAAAATCACAGATTCTGCCATGTTGCGTTGCTCCACCGCCTGCTCGATCGCATGAGGTCCCACATATCACCGCTAGCTAATTTTGGTAAGCGCCGCCGGCATCTGCACGCGCAGGACTCGAGAAATCTCAAGATTCTGCTTACCTTGCTAGAGGTAGTAGGTACCTACCTACGTACCTACTTCACAACGCTTCAAAGCGCTCATGCGCCTACTGTACTGTACGTCCCTGGCATCAAAAAAAACGAGGTCACATGCTCAAGGACTAAATAATTAAACGCGAGCTGGATGTCTTACGCGACTACTAGGGGGGTCAAAATGGCGACCCCCCTAGTACACAAAATTGATCGAGATAACGAAAGTTTTGCCTTACTATGCGAACATCCAAGCAGAGAAGTACAAGATTCGCTTTAGGTGCGACTACCTACTGTACCTTGCCAGGATGAGAAGGAATGCTGGGGCTAGGTACGTGAACGCTGGCCTCGGAGAATGCACGAATATGTAAGTCGGCTTTTCCCTTTGACGCGTCCTCCATGAACGTGACTTGGCCAGACCACGCCTCTCAAAAGAGAACGAAAAGCTGCATATCCCATTCAGTTCAACGCATTGTACGTTATGACTTTTTGTTTCGTCTCTGTCTTATATTGGCGCAGTGCGCGTATGTACAATCGGGGGAGCCTTGCTATTTCGTTGCTGACTTTGTTCCCGCATCATTAACTAATTGGTACACGAATCCATGAACGCGGCTGTTTGATGAGCCTTGAAATAAGAGAAGCGGATATCATTACGGGGAAACCACTTCTGTCCGATCCCCTGCCGCTGGTTCGTCGGGTCTGACGCCGAGTCCTTTGCCAGATGTCGAACTGTGGTGTAAAGTTGTGGAAAATAAAAGACTGTCCGAGGCGCCCAGGTTTGTCGCCGGCAAGCCGAAGTTTGTTAAAAGTCGTATGATTCATGTCGTTGAAACAATCGATACATTTCTTTATAAGCACATTTCTCATATCATTTCGTGTTTGTGTGATCATCTCGCGTCGTGTTCCTCGTATGGCCATCGCAAGACCGTGTGCTCCCGGGATGATGAAAGCCATAGAGTCGAGTCAGAAGCTCCAGGGTGCAGTGTATCGACACGCTTGCGACTCGGTATCTGCACTGCTACATTACTGTGCAGTTCATGTTGCCACGGGCTATTGTTTGGTGACTGAAAGTGTTCTTCCTCGCGCCGTCATTCCTGCCCGCGCCCGTGGGCGTCTGGGTCTTCACCTGCGAAGTATCAGAAGGGGGCATGTTGTCGAGGCACTTGATCTCGACCGAGGCCGAAGGCTTTATGGATGAAGGAGATAGCGTAATATATCAAATAGTTTGGATCTGGATTTGTGCACCCTGGAGATGTAGGGTCTCCTTGATTCGGGGTTGACAAAATGTCTTTATACTGCACGCTTCAATCGGGGGATGGCACGGTGCCTACCGCGTTCTTACACGTTTGTTTGCAGCTGTTGGTGTCGCCTGTTGTTGAAGCATCGCCATCGCAGACAATGCCCCGAGCTATCATATTGTCTCGTAGTATTGTTCTCGCAGCGAAGGGGGGGCCGCCACTGGGTCAAGGCGAGACTGCACTCGGTTGTCACCACGGGCCTAGTCTCGGATTTGGGTCACTACTATGTAAATAGGTTGGTCGCCGTGAAGACATGATTCGCAGTCTTGCTATCTCCACGCTCTACGCCATCGTGGCGCTGGAGCGTAGAGCATTTGGCATTGTCCAAGTGATATTGTCCTCGACGCCACCAGCAGCGAACCGCCCTCAGCATCGACCCGAGAATCAGGTTTATCTTCCTTGGCCGTCATTACTGTCTCCAGAGATTGAGAGTTTGCACGTGCTTTGGGCCAAGTAAAGGGTGCACCGACCGCCAACAAACCCCATGCCATCGTCAGCATCTCCATCTCATCGGAACTTGGGGAATTAGGCCCCAGCTTTCGGAAAGGTTGTTCTGGTCCCGCTTGTGCATGGCCGCGAGACTACGGCCTGTGAGTAGTGGAGGTCCCCGAGTCAAGACTTCGTTGGGTTTTGGGTTCCCGGGCGAAAAGCCGTGTCCATCCGCTTGGGAAACTGACGAAACTGGCGGGTGTTGTAGCAAAGCTCGGACTCTGCCTTCGATCCGGCATAACTGCGAGCTTGTCTAATGTCTAATACATTGGCGTGCTACCTCTTTTTGTCATATTGTCGGAACTTTGGCGTTGTTCCATCGTTGTTCGATTGGCGGGCCCATCGGTGACGCTCGATATCGGGACCTGGAGCAGTGGGTGGAAGTGCACTCGCGCTACTCCCAGATACGTATGCATCCGGAGTGCCTTTGATTCACGGAAGAACGTGCAAAGCCGGCAGTCATCCCTATATGGTTCTTGCGTGCATGACGGCGTCTGGCATCATTGGGCGCTCTGTCGCTGCATTATCCGAAAGATCACGAGATCGAGGGTCTGATTTGGACCTTGACGGAACGTGACCGTGCTTCGCCTTTGAAGTATGGCTGGATACCTGTGGTCAGATCGCACACTATCAGCTTTGGGTGCAAATCACAAGGGGAAGCATAAAGTGAACAATCTGCATAAACTGATGTGTAAGAAATGCATGAGAACCTCTACCTTGGTCTAGCCAGGCAGGATGCCTTGGTCCTTTATGTGTATCGTGACCTTCCAAATAACTTCCGATCCCGTTTTTCCCCCTCTGTAGACCCCGCTTATAGATATTAGGAGGGTCGAGTTACTTAGGTCTGACAAAGGCGCCTTCTCTGGTGGTGCTCTGGCCAAGTTCGTGATGCTTTGTCAGGGCTGGCCAGGATATGCTTGGTGTTTCATCTACCGGCTCCTTCCAACACACACATTGTTTTGTGCGGACCAAACAACCGGCGTCGTTTCGTAATGGCTAGGAGAGGCCAAGTCGATGTAAGCCATCGTATACTGAAAGAACAACACCGCAAACCACCAGTTGCGCTTCAAGGGGCTTCAAGGAACATGTCATTGGACCCAAACGCGAATAACCAACTGGGATGACCCAGCAACGACTACAGACGTCAAATAAATCAAGAAGCCCCGTTACGAGCTGTAGGCTGTAGGGTAGGTAGCTGACTACATGGAAAAGACGCCAAAAGCGGAGTGGGGTTCGTCCCGAGGGCGGACGGATTGAAAACTCGCCATTCGCCTCAAGTCGGTCAATGACGCAAACGACAAACTCTTCCCTGCTCTTCAGGCTACGCCAAACCTTGCAGAAGACTGCAATTGCTCACAATGCCCCACAAACACAAGCGAAAACGCGGTGAAGACGGCGAGTGAGTCTGCAAATGACCGACCCGGCGCTACAACTCCATCACACTGACCGCTCTAACTCGTGATCAAGTTACGAACTCCCACCCACCCAGAAAGCTCGGCCGCTGCCGCCAACCATAAAGAAGAATGACACGAGACAAGCCGCGCAGAATACGAAGAAGAAACGCAAGAGGCAAGGTGCCGACAATGACGCGCCGCGCGCATTCCGGAGGCTCATGGCTGCCATGCAGGGCAGGAAGGTCAAGCCTGGGCTAGACGGCGGCGAGAAGAAGAGCAAGATGCCAGCAACATCGGAACCTAGTGTCGCGACGCCCCAAATTCGGCCCGGCGAGGACATGCGGACATTTGCTGCCCGTGTCGACGCTGCCCTTCCCGTAGCGGGGCTCGCAAAGAAGACCAAGGCAAAGGACGGCAAGGACGAAATCGGACTCAAGGTCTACCGTACACGCAAGGAGCGGAAGATGCACAAGCTCTACGATCAGTGGCGGGCCGAGGAACGCAAGATTCTGGAAAAAAAGGAAGAGGAGCTCGAGGCTGCGGCTGAAAAAGGACTGGAAAATGATGCTGCGGGAATACTTTCATCAGATTTCATCATGACCACCGACGAAAAGGCACCCAAAAAGGGTCGAAAGCGACGGTCCAAGGCAGCGGAGGACGATGACCCCTGGCTTGAGCTCAAGCGACGAAGAGCAGACGCACCCACGAGTCTGCACGATGTCGCACAGGCACCGCCCGAACTACACAAGAAGCTACGGCAGAAGCTCAGAGTGGGCGACGCTGTGGTCGATGTTGACGGCGTGCCCAAATCTGCTGGAAGTCTGCGTCGGCGCGAGGAACTGCAGTCGGTGAGAAATGAGGTTGTCGAGGCGTACCGGAAA
The DNA here is from genome assembly GCA_000956045.1 of Hirsutella minnesotensis 3608. Taxonomy (NCBI): domain Eukaryota; kingdom Fungi; phylum Ascomycota; class Sordariomycetes; order Hypocreales; family Ophiocordycipitaceae; genus Hirsutella; species Hirsutella minnesotensis. The sequence goes on along the minus strand of KQ030516.1, from coordinate 195,031 downwards.
ATCAGGGAGCACGAGCAAGCGAAGCTGGATTCGCAGAGGCCCCGTAAGTAGCGCCACCAAGCCCCAGGGTTATTTGCAAGTCATCCCCGGGTTGCTTGAGACGGTCAGCCAAGATACGACTCTGTCCCTTACCCCTGTTTTGTAGCCTGATCCACGACGGCTACATTTTTATGTAGGCGACAAGGCGAGGGGCATGCCCCACTAGAATTTAATAGAGACATTCTTTTTGAGTATTACTATTCGCACAACCACAAATCTCTATTCGCACAGCCTCCCCACTTTAAGCCTCCATCTGCGTATTCTAGCCACAGCCGCTTCCGCCCTAAGTTCCTAGAGGTTATATCTCTTCAATCGCGACACCTAACTTTAATTTAATTGCAACGCGCGCACGTAGGAAGAGCGTCGCAAAGGGCGATGCAATGAGGGCTGCAAAGGGTGGCCGCGCCGCGCGCGCTCTTTGCCGTAGCTGGGTATCCGCCGCGTAACTTATAGCGCCTTATTATAGCGCTCTTTGCGACGCTCTTTGCAGCCCTCTTCGCGGCCCTCTTTGCATCGCCCTTTGCGACGCTCTTCCTACGTGCGCGTTGCCGTTGCAATTAAATTAAAGCTACGTACCTAGGTACGGGTAGGTACCATCGCGCGCTATGCAGAGTTACCAATAGGGATCCGGTATATTCTAGTAGATATAGCCGTATGTGATGGTAACTGCGTTACACAACAATAAGTATTGCATACTCATGACACGAAGGGAGCAAGCGCATTGAGCCCTGGGGCTACACTCGTACGAGGCTCCAGCTATTAGTGAAAGCTTCAATGCTTGAACGCCGACGAAACGACTTCCCTAACATGACTACAATCCGGGAGTCGCTGCTATCCCTGCCATCTGCTACTTCGTATCCGCCGCCTATAGCTCAAACACAGCGAAAAGCAGCTCAACGGCCCTTTCGTGCAGTCTTTGACGGCAAAGCTGTCAAGCTTAAAATTGCGAGCTACTCCCAGAAAATAAAAGCACTTCTCTACTAGCTGAGGTGAGTTAGCGAAGTTATCACCGGTCGAGCAGATGTGAACTCCAGCTCACTCCCAGCGGAATCGGCAGAAGCGAAGTATCGAGTGGAGTCGAAGACCGCATTGTGAGTTCGCGTGGTTACATTAAGCAAAGACGCAGTTGTCGTTGATAATAGTGAAGCGATAGCGTTTTGTATCAATCTAGGCGACCAGAATACATACACATAAATGCCCAAGCATTTTTTTGGTGTTTTCTCAACCTCTCTTTGAGCCTGTCGTCGCAATTCCAAGCTCACGCAGCCTTTCGGTTCGTCGGCAAGGATCTTGCTCGTCCTCTGATGTGGGCATAGGCGCCGTTTCTCTCGAGCCGGGCTTGCGAGTCCGCCAAGCCTTCCTTACGTCAGCAACCGGTGGATATTTGGCCAGGTGCTCGTGCTGACCCCCAACGCAATGCACCCTAAACGGAAGTTTTTTCTGCTGGTCGTGCGTTCAAATCCCCGCCTAGCAATTTTTTTGCATGTCGTCATGCTCAAGGGATGAGTTTACCCAGTCGAAATCGAAATGGCATGGGAGCTTGAGGTTCTAATCGCACGTCTATTGATGTTGATAGCATGCGCTGGGGAAAAAGGTAAGTGCACTTGAAGGCCAGAATCAGCAATGTAGAAGGCGCTCGTTCCCGAAGAAAGGCAGTGGCAACCGTGGGCCAAAAGTCGATGCAGTATTCTCGAGATAAGCAAGGAAGAATTTCACACATCAAGCTGACGTCTCTCATTTTTCTAGGCTGTTCCGTGGATGATCTTCTAACCTCAATTCGTGACTTTACAGCGCCGCCAGGCTCCTCGTACCAAAATGGCGAGGCCGCGTACTCTGATCGGGCAGCATCGGCAATTTGGAGGTGGATGGTTCGAAGAAGCGATGTATCTGTCGGCCATAAAAGGCAATACAACAATCTCTCATTGAGCGATACCCTGGCTCTCAATAGTTCCAACAACGAGCGGGCCAATCGTCAAAATGTTGCAGAGCGGCAGGACGCAGAGGAGAACCAGAGAGAACCGAGAAACAATGACAGAGATGCTCCATTCAGTCAACGAGAAGAGATCAGAGTGTATGCGTCTGAAGCGACCATGTGGGAGGCCATCACCGGTCATGCCATCGACTACAAGCGGGTCCCTCGTTCCGAATGGCTTTTACTCCTAGGCATAGCGTCGACCAAGTCGGCGGGCATCCTGCAAGGTGATTTGGGCCGCCTTGTCGAGCAAGACAAGCGCTCTGTTCCCAAACGTACCGAGGCCCTACTCAAAAAAGGCTACATAGTCAAACGAACAACTCTTGTTCGTGGAACCAAGACGAGCAAAATGTGGCTGAGATCACTGGCACCACCTTTGCCCAAAGAAGGAGAGTCTTGTGATGCATCCGTGGCGACAATGAATCTATCGCGTCACACTCTAGTCGGCAGTCTTGACCCGGTTCCCTGGAATGTCCGCTGGACCGGCCAAGATATCGATTACACGGCTCTAGCGACTACGATCATGGCCGTGACCAAAGAATGGGACGTCATCCGTGTTCAGGATCTCAAGTTGAAGCTAGGTGTGCTCGGGATGCGTTGGCAAATGAAGATTGTGGCGAAGACCTGCAGGTTCCTCAACTCACGCGGTGCGATCCGCTACGTGGCCGCTACGCTCAACGATCGCGTATTCAAGGACTGTGTGAAGTTCAATCGAGACTTGACTGCCGAAGACTGGTCGCTTTATCTAGCAACGGGGAAGCGTTCCAGTAAGCATGGCAGGGGAACTGCCACGGAGATGGACGACTACGACTACGACAAAGACCAGCCTACCTCTCAGAGGGCCAATCATACCCGAATGTGTATGTGCCCACCTTGGTCGCTGGATAAGCCGTTGCCGCAGACACTCGCGGGGATGGTCCGATTCTTCGCGGACAAGGGCATCTCGAATCCCGATATCTATGCGCTGACACTCGGTGCCTCCTTCAATCGCTACCTCTCGTCTCTCACGGGGTCCTTGTCGACGCCAGATATCCAACCCTTCCATCTGAAGCACTTTCAGATGAGGAGCGAGCATGTCAGAAGCGGCAAAATAGCGTCCTACTCATTCTTTCTCCCGCGTCCTCGGCCGCCAACGGATATCACGACGGATAATCAGGTTGAGCGTGCCAGCGAATCGCAGCTCGAGTCGCCGAGGCAGTCCGCCAATGTGCGATTCGGATTTGCCCCTACTTCAACTGTGCCAAGCCAGAAATCGGTGTCGCTGACCATTCTTTGCGGTCTTCGGGCGCCTCGGAAGCGAAAATTGCGTGAAATCCAACCTGCACAGGGAAAAACGACCGAGCAAGTGGCCGAAGATCCGGACGTTGGCTATTCTGCACACGCTGAGTCTCGAGAAGACGGTGTATCGATGCGAGAAAAGATCAGCAGACCTTCCAAAAGACAGAAGGTCTCGAACCTCTTGGTGACCATCAAAGTGAGACCGGAGGATCTTAGAGCCGTAATGCAGGATACTCAAAGTGTCAACGACCTCACTACGCGGCGTACGCGTTCTTCAACAGATGTTCCTGGTCATGTGCGGGGGCTTCTTGAAGGCCCCAAGGCTGTTTACGAACTTGAAGACATTGGAATACCTCGCGAGGCCTCTGGGAACCATAAAGGGCGTGACGATGGGCGCAGCCGCGGCCGCGTTCGAGGACGACCATCGAACGAATCTCGCGGTGTCGGCGAATCTCCCTCACGGCCTTGGCAGTGCGGCAAGTGCGGTGGTAGCTGGAAAAATGACATTGGTCTTAAGTACCATCTCGAGAAATCCAAGACGCCCTGTAACCCATCATTCAACCCTTCCATCAACCCCATGACTCGACGTGGAAAGCAGACTCTCTACTTCAGACCAGACGACCTCACTTCAGGTGAGCGACTGATATCCACATTGCCTGAGACTCCGGGAGCGGGTTTGAATTTTAGAGACGAAGATTCAACCCAAATACGTTCGGGCGACTCGCAAGTCCAGAAAAAATTGCAGGGTGTTTTGGGAAGGCAGCAGTGCTCAAAGGGGATATCTGGGAACGCAACAGGAGAGGCGCAAATCAAGATGTCATCCCAATCGCAAGTTTCTCGGCCAACTCTAACAGAAACTCGGGAAATTTTACCCATTTATTCGCCTTCTCACACCGACCGGAGGGTGCTACTCCAGAATCAGTCCACCCCGTTGCGTCAATTACAGCCATCTAGAAATTGCGATCGAGAGTTGGGCGAGGAAGACAAATCTGTGGAGCCCCTGCGAAGCGCAGAGGGATCCGTCACAGATACAACTATTCAACCAGGGGAAGGTCGAGATGTATTTCATGATCAGAAGACCTCCCGACTTCCCCGTTCTGACTTCGGCTCCCGGACCGACCCGGGGAACGAGAAATCTGGTGGAAAGATTGGACACAATCGATCCAAAAGAGAGCTCATCTCCAAAGTGATTTTTGATCATCTTGATCAGCAGAGCGGCGTTGCACTGGGCGGAAAGCATCTCTGGGAAGCCATCTCAAACATTTGGACGCATGCATCATCCGATGCATCCCTGCCTACCGAGCGAGACTGTCAAGTGGCCGTCAACTCTATGCTGAGAAGAAAGCTGATTTCAGAGCACTGCCATGTGTTCAGAGATCATAAAGGCATGTTCGCCAAGTGCCAATTGATTCTTCGGCCAGGTATTGACGCCTTCTGTCCCATGGCGGTCAGCTTGATCGAAAAGGCAAAGGAGCTACAACAAAAACCTCAATTTTCAAGGACCGAGAACGATCCGCAAGCCAAGAGATTTCGAACCAGAGGACGACGGTTACTCGCGAAAGAAGTTGCTGTACTGGATGCACCAGTCTACGCCGCTCAAGCGGCTGCAAAGCGCGCCACTGAGGCCAGCAGTGGCAGCCCGCATCGCGCAAAGCGCGCTCGACTCACCACCGGGCCTGTGCAAGGAGATGGAACCCTTGATACCAAGCCTCCTGTGATTCAGCAGTATCCGAGGTCTGAATATGAGGCCCTTGCGAGGACGGGATCAGATAAGGTGATGAAAATCCCGCCATCACCGGAAACAGTCTCATCCGTGCGGTTCCTGCTTCCCAACACGTGCCTGGAAGACAACTTGCCGGAATGCGAGGCTGAGAGCTCGCCGCCTGCGGACAGCCAACTATGGTGGACTTTCAGCTCAGACAGGCTCAAAGAGGCGCATAACCGCCAGGCTGCACGAAGCGCAACTGGCCAGCAACAGATTGTGTTTGACGATATCCAAGTAATCTCTGGTGATTCTGGGGTCTGGCCTTACCACGAAACAGAAGAGTTTGAAACCCTCGGAACGAGCTTCACAATGAGTGGATGGATGCCTGGCAAGAAGTGGCACAGATGGGCTACGTTCAAACGAGAAGTCGAGAAACGATACGCAGTTCTCAAGAGCCACATACGTGCCTCTAAAGCCACCAATACTCCATATACGCGATTTTCAGCCAAGATTCAAGCCTGCTTGGACGTAGAGACCTCGCGGAAGACCGGCTTCGCTAATGCATTGCCTACAGAGGCCGGCCCCCACAACCTCTTTGTGTCACACACAGTTGATCCGGGCGATTTTGTCTCCATGACTCCGCCGACGCTATTGTGGTCTACTGATGGCCCATTCTCGCTGACCTCGACGCGTGACAACATCTCAGACCTGGATGATGTATCGTCGTCGTTCACAGATTACGAGTCGGAGCCGGAATCACTGGGTGATTCCCACTTGCGCAAACTCAGGCCGAAGGCGAAGCCGCCCACAGGTCCCGTCAATACGAGCCAGGCCAGAATTAAACGAGTTGCCCTGGTCACTCGATCTCTGACGGCTCTCCCGTTGCGAGATGAGGTGGAAGAAATGGACTCGACCACAGCTGAGGAGCCAGAAAGAGTGATGGCTGCCTTCGTAGCTGTCCGGTCTTTACTCGGAGGAGCAGACAAGGCCATGGATTGGGGCCTTCTCGCAAGACTTTTCCCCAATCTCGGAGTCGTAGCTCTGCGACGAATGTGGGTGGACATTCGTAAAGAACAGGCTGCGTACGTGTCGAATTTCACCAGACTCTTCCAGCATCGGCTCATTGTTGCATTTGAGAATGAGGAGCTTCCAATGATCAACTACGAAAAGCCACTCGAGTACGACTGGCAGCGCCTAATACGCTGGACCATGCGGTTACCTCGACAGGAAGGCATTCAGGTACCTCGAACGAGGGATTCACTCGCGCGGCAGTACGTCTTGGAGGAGCGAGAGGTCCCCGGCGAAGATTGGAGAGAAAAGTATTTCCATCCCTTGTCTTCCTTTTTCGCCCGTTATGAGTCAATTTCTTCGGACCCGGCAACAATCACAAACAGTGAGGCCTTGCGGGCGCTCAACGACTCTCCAAACATCGACGACTTGGTCGTAGCCAGGTCGTGGATCAAGTCCGTGTGCAGCACAGCCGAGGGCAATTTCTCAGTGGAGCAAGTCAAGACGAAATTCTTGGAGCTCTCGCCAGGCGACAAGCAGAGAAGGTCCGATTTGTTCAAAGAGGCCGCGATGCAGCTGATGCAGCAGCGCATCATCTGCAAGAGCCAGAAACACTTTGCCACCGGGCGTCCGTACCGTCTGAACGAGTGGTATGTGTCAGTATTGGCAAGGATGGCCCAGAGCAAAAAGTACGACGCCGCCGCCGCCTTCAAAAAGCACCTAGATGCTACCTTTAGACGTCAGAAAAGCATCAAGGTGCCATATACACTCGATGATGGCGCCATGATGGCCCTGACCAACTTGAGTGCCACGAAGCAAATACTCTTGGTTCCGGTCAATGTACCGGACGTGCCGTTCGGCTTCGAGCCGGGCAACTATGAGAGTCGGAAATACCCCAAATCCTACTACCACTTTGCCTTGGAAGCAGTTCCAACAGCCTCGTACCTCTACAATGAAGATATCGAGGTGTTGCAGCTCGTTGTCGAGTTCGGACCGCCCAAAGGGGGGGCCCGTGGTGAACTTCCTCAGTGGATCGACTTCAAGGGTCAGAGCAACATGCAGCTCTGGTCCGATTTGCTGGGGGCATTTTGCTTTGCGTTCGCCACTCGAGGATCCATGACCGTCGAGGGAATCTGCAGCGCCCTCAGTCCACTGTTGGACGACTTTGAAGCAGACCTCATCATCCAGTGGGGGAAACGGGTTGGACTTTTGACTGATCTGATGGGCGGCTGCGGCATCACTGTAGGGGACTGGTGGTGGCTGGTGGTGCCTTGGCTGCGGCAACGCGAGGGCGCCCAAAAGGAGAAGACATGAGGAATTTCGCAGGCGACGGACGGTTGTGGCCAAATCACGCAATACACTATATCTCGAAGGGACAATTGGACGAGGCCATCTGCTATTTGAGATACCCACACGCGACAAGGATGCAATGCGGTTGAAGCCAGTCTATTTTTATAGAAAGAAGAGGCTGGTGTCAGAAAACCTGTGACTCACTATGCCATACGTATACCGGTCCTCAGGTTCTTGTCGGTTCGTTGGAAACAACTCTGTGCCTCTCTTGAGACGTGTGCCGAAGGTAAAGCATCTAGCTCATGCGTCATGGCTGATCGCGCCGCCGGTGTCTACCACTGCCTAAGCAGTTCATCATGGACTTCATGTCGTAACGCTCGTTTTGGGGCCGGATCTCCGTAGGCTCAGAGCTTGCACTCTCCACGCTTTACATGTCAAACAAAACTTTTAGCAGCAAGGCAGCCAAAATAACAACCAGTGCAACGATGGCCCGGTCGATCCACATTAGAACACCCTGATTGAGCTGCACCGGAGCCTGTGCGTGCTGTATAGACTGGTTTTGCCTCGTTGCTGGATGTGACGCGGGGGCGAGTGAGCGTTTTTGGGGAGTGACCATAGGTCTCGGACCCGTGTCCACAAAGCCTTCAGCGAGCTCTGCGCTTTCTGAAGCACCATCTCCGTCCTTCGAGGGGCGATCCCGAGTCTCATTGAGTACCAACGGAGTAGCATCCCGTGCCTCCTGCTTGGCAGCTTCCATCTCATCTTTCCATTCCATGCTTAACTCCTGGGGAACTTGCACATCTGCAGCAGCTGTAGAACTTTCTTGGGCTCGCCTCTCTGCCTCTTCTATGATTTGAGCATTCGTAACTGCACAAGTATGGCATTGAAAAGAGCCAGATTCTTGAGCAAGACGGAGGCGGACAGCGTCGGTCGTGTCTATGCCGCCGAGTTGGCCACGGGCGTCAGTCTCCATGAAGCTTCGGAGACTGCAGGCAGGAGGATCAGCAGGTGGTTGAGACGGTGGGACAATGACATTGTCAAAGGGGTAGGACTCACGCGACGAGGGCAGTTCGAATGCCCCACGCAGGTTGCCAAGTCTCCTCATGATGACCGGATATACTCAGACATATCTCGCGATTCGCCTCAAAGCGACCGTTTGGCGTGGTGAAGCGAAAACTCGGGGGCCGCAGGGGATATGTTGGCGGAAGCACAATGCGGCCATGGTAGAAGCCTTGGCTATATACAGAGTTAGGGGGACCCCTGAGAGTGAAGTGCCATTCGAAGAGATCGGAATCGAGCGGTTCAGCAGTGTAATCGGCCGAGGGTGAACTCGATATCTCTGCCGCTTCACGTACTGTCTCACCAAAACACGCTGGTTAGCAACCATTCTCTGCCAGAGAAACTTTTTCCAATGAGAGAGGAATCGACCAAAGGACGTACGTATGCGCCGAATCGTTGGTGATTTGGAGCTGATCTGGGGGGCCGAGTTGGTGGCCATGGCTGTTGCGAGGTTATTTCGAGCGCGGCTGCGACGGTTGGATATCGGCTCAAGTCGTTGGCTATCAGTGATGCATGGGCGTGCTTATACTTCGTAGGCCCCTCGCTATGAAGAAGCGGTAATGTGTAGGTGCCTCAGGACTGTTCAGTCGATGGAGGCATTCTAACCTCGTAATCCATCAACAGCGGGGCAACACGGGATGTTGGGAGGGCGAGCAGCCCTGTCACGTTGGACGGGTGAAGTGTCGCCGGCGGATAGTTTTAGAAAGTCGGGCAATTAGGCAAAGAGCATTGAGCGACAACCTTTGGCTGCTTCTTCGCTAGATACCAAGGCTAATGGTGACGGGCAAAGAGATGTAGAACGATGCCGCGATGATGCATATGTACAGGTGTGACGAAGAGTTGAGTCGACAGGCCCGAAGGTCCGAATACTTTACAGAGACTCGGGGACATGACCCATCAGTGACCAGCCTACCAAGCGTTAACCTCCGGAAAGATAAGGTACCTAGATAGATACCTGCAAAGTACCTACATGGTCACGTCACCTGTGACTGCAGCGGCATTGCGAGTGCTGTCCTCTGACTCTGCTCCAGCGGTACCGACGTCAGTATGGAGTGCCTCGCGCTGTGCAAGGTACCTCTTTGTATGTGTCTCGTGGTATTACGAGAGCCCTCATTAGTCATCGCCATATCGTCGCCGGGATGCATGGGGTAAACCCACTTCCAGCCGACGCCTACTGAGGAAGGTTGCTTGTCCTGTCGACCGATCTGAAGACCACTCCTACCCTCGCCAACGGAGTCATCTTGCCGAGATAACTGGTACGTTGATCCCTTCTTCGATACAAGAGAACCGCAGCATGCGTTCCCGCTTTCCCTATTCGCGACCATGTCAACATCACAGAACATACTGCTCCTGAAGCCGCGCACCTCTTCCAACTCTTGACCTCCATGATATCCGCATTGGTCTGGAGAAGAGTTCCAAATTGATTGCCAAGCTCAACCGTGTTAACTTGTTGTGCAGGTCCCGCCATTTGAGTCACAGATTCGACTCCGCGTTACCTCGTGTCCGACGACCCTTCCGACCTAGCGACCGAACTCAACTGTGTCTGCCATGGGCCCCCAGAAACCGCCCGTGCCCCATGGGGCCCCTATATATCGCCTGACTGCAACGGCTTTAGGTGCTGGAATGTGGTTTTGGGTGAGGCTCCCTGATCCTTGAGAGATTTCGCGCCTCTCGGAACCCGAATTGCTGGCCTCAGGGAGCTGCATCTCATCGTGGAGTAAACACTAACCATGGCTCGAACAGGTGATGTACCGCGCGAAAAAGGATGGTACGATTCCCGAAATCCCCTACTCGACTACAAACCCCGAGAATCATCTTTCACTTAGCCAACTATGCGATCACAACGCCAAGCCACTCGGCCGCAAATCTGCCACGTTTTGCTAATGCCTCTCTTGCAGGACCTGTCTTGCTGGGTTGGAAGCACCCGTGGGACCATTGAGACGGCGAATGGTTCGAAAGATTGCGTTGGCTGGGATACTCCCATTACATTGCCGGTGCTGTATGCCTCGCTACGTATGCAGATATTCCTGTACTACGATAATGCCCCTGCGACGCAGCTCAACCCCGGCCTACACAAGCATCCTTGCGCTTCTCAAATAAACTATGAACGACGCCCCATGTGTCTCCTCCTTGATATGCGAATAGCTCGGAGCAGGCCATGTAGAAGATCTGCCATCTATTATACCACGTTGCTGCTCCTCCTTCGCCGTACGTCTCTACTAAGTGAGGCCACATTTGCGTCTTATTGGCGATCATGGACGATAGCCATTGCTAGTTGAATAACGGATTAGCGGTCACTTGTCATGAGAGTTGGGGGACGCCGCCCGCCCGTGGGTTCAGCCATACCTCACACGTGCGAGAGTAATGCATCCCATTCACCCACCACTGCCTCTCGATTGTAAGATGTCGTTGGAAGTGGAGCAAAAGGTCAGCCGACGGCATGGTACCACCCGTAAAGAAATGCGTCGTCATCCAGCCCTCTTCGAAATCGTAAGGCGTCGTCTTGTGTGCAAAGATGTGCACGAAGAGCTTCCCACCTGGCTTCAGCGAACGCGCGACCTTTGCCATCAGCATTTCGTAATTCTTCATATGTTCGAATAGCTATTGGACTCAAGGGCATTGGTCAGCAGCCGCTTCAACTGACACGCGGGATGATGTGAGCAAACGCCGACTATTTCGCTAACCTCAATGGAAACAACTCTGTCAAAGGATTCGTGCTCAAACTCATACTCGACGACGTTGCCTGTAATGACATGTACGTTGGATAAGCCCCGGCGTCGGGCCCTGGCGTCAATGTATTCTTTCTGTGTGCGTGAGTTGGAAAAGGCCGTGATGTGTGCTCTGGGGAGTTTCTCGGCGAAGAACATAGCTCCAGAACCCCAGCCGCACCTTGTTGACGGGTAAGCGTTGATCACGAGAGATAAATTATACTTGATCAATTCCAGAGGCCAAACGGTGATCATTTCCATCCGGAAGGATGTTGCCGCCCGAGCGCTCCATGGGTCTTGAGGGGGTTTGAACTTACCCGAGATCAAGAATCCTCATGCCATCTTGGAGTTGAGCCTTCTCAAGGTAGGATTGCAGCATAGCCTCTTCGGCCTCAGCCAGGGACTCATTACCCTCGGGGTACAAGCAGCAAGAGTATTTCATCCGTGGGCCAAGGCAGGCGGCTAATATGCCAGTGCCCACCTCATAATGCTGCTTATTTGCGGTTCCGGTTTCAATCGCGATAGGCTGCTTGCGAAGGCGCTCTATGAAGCCGGCCTTGACCTCGACCGCCTCACTCAGGCTGGTCGACCGGATGCCCAGCAGCCGTTCGTGTAGTTGTCTTCGAATGCCGACCCGAATAAGAGCATGAGGCAGGTAGCCGCCATCGAGGATCCAATCTGATCTCGCTGTCAGCTTCGCCCAATTATCCGAGTCTCCCTTGCTCGATACGCACCATAATTCATGTTGCGCTAGGGTCTGTCGAATTGCCGTGACATGCCACGAACATTGAGCCTCTCTGAGAAAGGGAAGGACTCGTGGATCGGTGAGCCTGATTGCACCCTCTCGTATAGACGGTGGCTGGGGCTTGCGTTTTCGTTCTCGTGTAATGTGGTCATTGGCGCAACACAAACTGCGCTTGCCTTATGCAAGGGGCGTGTAAAGTACTTTACTTCTCAAGGTACCGACCTACTTAGGTACTTAGGAGAATATCATAACAGTTCTGGCGCAACCAGCACTCGTCAGCTGTTTTCGTCGAATTCGTACTAAAGCCCGGCAGGGAGCTAATCCGTCGATTTCGCAATACCGACGCCACTTTTTGTTAGTCCGTGGTGTTGAATTACTCTACCTCCATCCGCAAATTCTACTCGGCTAGCCATAAAAACCGAGTGCTTAGGATTGCCCAGGTTCTATAGTGACTTCTGGATATCCTCTCGAATACATTTATACTCCTTGCGCTGTTTTGCGCGCCCCGTCATTGCCTCCATGACCCTGCCTAGCCGCTTGGCGAGTGGCATTGCCAAGTGCATCTCAAACACCCATGCTAGCAGGAAGTATGCAAGGCCCAAACCTATGAGAAAATATCGGTAGGCCATGCTCATGTAAGTCAAGTCCATGAGCTTCTCAACCCAATGGGCAGGGAATAAGATCATGTACAGGGTTATTGCTAGTGCAAATACAACGGTAGCTGTGAATGGCCCTATTGTTGATAAGCCGGAACGTCCTAGACACGTCTCCCTTGTCGCCTTTGAGTCACTTCGCGGAAGCAGCTGTGTACTTACAATTTCGCGTTGCACGTTGCCTGAAGGGAGGACCGGCGTTCAGCAACATCCCTGAAAGGATGTACTCAAAGCAGGATACCAGAAATAGTGCTGTATTCTCCGAGTTTCCCATCTTCTTTTCGCTGTGCCTCATCTTCGGTGGCAAGTACCAAGATTGCTCCTTGACGGTTAGATATGCCGAGGTTTGGATTAATATGCATATGCACATGAGGCCGAGAAGGGGCGTTAACACCCTGCGTGAAACCAGTTCCGCAGTAGGTCGCTTTTTGCAGAGGGTTGGTGCTGGTCCTGCCCATCCCATGAAGACAGCAATTGGCAAGATGAGGAGTAAATCGATGAATAGGAACTGGAAATCGCCCAGGTTCGAAGCCTTCGCGTAGAGGAAGCTAACTGATGTAAACTGAATTGCCGAGTAAAGACTCATGTATTTGAAGCAGCTGAAACTTGTCACCAGGGCTGCTCGCCCCTCCCTGTTGTATGTGAGCGTGGGGACATGCCCGAATCTGGTCCCGTCAGAAGCTTCTCCATACCTTATGACCTCCAGGACACATCGAATGTCGAAAACACGAGATGTGAATGGTGCTGCGACAGATGCTTCAGCCTCTGAGAGTGATATGCCCACGTCTGCTGCCTTCAGAGCGCCACAGTCGTTGGCTCCATCGCCGCAGAAACCGCAGCAAAACCCTATACTCTGAAGTTTCTCCACGAGTTCGTGCTTCTCATCTGGGGACATTCTTGCAAAAACCTTGCCAAGAACGAGCATCTGTCCAAACGTCAGGGATGATACGCACGGAATTGCTGGCAGACAGCCACTCACCCTACGAAGAACGTCGGGAGGCGCATAATCCACGATCCATCGAAAGGCTTCGCCACTAACGGCCAGTGAGTAGTTTCGCAGATTGGAAATATCGTATGGAAGCGAAATGTCCGCTTCAGGGGGGACGGGTAATGGCTGCACATGCGTCAGATGGAGGCGCTTGACCACAGTGTTCAGCCAAATGCTTACCAGCAAGGTAGACCTGTCCAAGGCATAGAGACTATTGTCAATACTTTCCCATTGGATCTCAGCCATTGGATCTCGAGCATCGCCTGTTCATCGTCAGCTTGATCCTCCAGGCCGGCAAAACCACTCTACAAGCTGCGTGGTAGCTGACCTTGGATGAATCTGGGTACAAAGCAGTGCGCATTGCTGTCAAGAAGTCCGCATTCTCGCGCTACACTTATAGCGGTGAGAATGTTGTCTCCCGTGACCATGACGGAGCCAATACTGGACTCATGCAGCTCTTTCAGCACAGCCGCCGTGGTTGGCTTCAATTTGTTTTCAAAGATGATGAAACCCAGGAAGTCGAGTTTACTCTCGACTTCAGTTCTGTTCATTTTTTGCGCTTTCACCCAGCTCAATTTGGGCAAATGCCTCGTTGCGCAGCCAATTACGCGGTAGCCCTTGTGTGTGTAATGCGACAAAAGCCCATCATAATCGCTCGGAACTGGTGATATTAGGCATTGTGTTAACTAGTGATGAGGCTCGGGCGCTATGACTTACAACTTTCTTCGCGGCATATTTCCTTCATCGCTTCGGGGGCTCCTTTGACAAAGATGTCACCACTTTTTTGCCCAAACTGTCTTACAATCACGCTGGCTCTCCTTAAGTGGGATACGAACTCGAATGATTTGAGGATTCCTAGCTCTCGGGAGCCCTGCGAAAGATATCGGTTCAGTAATGGAGCCGAAAATTCCGTGAGAAGACAAGAGTGAACTCACATCTGGAGGACGGGCAATTGACGGCGCAAGAGAGCCCTGCGCTTCATCGTCCCCTTCAATCGTTCTTTGATTTCCCTCTTCGAAAGACCACTGCGTAAAGTTGAACATCTTCACGTCGAGTGGATCGCCCACTAGATCCCCATCGACCTCACGAAGTGAATGACAGGTGGCCATGGTGAAGAGTACGGCTTGCAGTGAGTCCGAGGGCAGCAGTAACCCGTTGCCTTTAATCGGCGTCGAGGGCGGCTTGGTAATTAAGTCACTGAACCTGCCTCTTTCTTGCGTGACAACCCGAACGCCGAGAACATCCAAACCATCTTCAGTCAAAGTGCCGGTCTTGTCGAAGCACATCAAATCCAACTTGCCGCCAACATTCACCCTCTGCGGACTGATGCAGAAGATGCTCTTCTTCTTCAGGCGACCGATGGCAAAGTTGGTTCCAATTACCAGTGTGGCCGGTAAAGCAGGCGGCACGACAATGGTAATAAGATCAAGGGCTCGAACAACAATCAGATGCCACTCGAGTCCCAGCCGTATGAAATTGATGAAGGAGGCAATGAATCCGAAGCCCGCTACAACAGCCATGACGCTGATGTATCGGAACGAATCGCGGTAGAAGCTGAACCCGGACGGCTTTGGAAAGAGCATGGATCGAACAAGAGCGCCCTTCGTGGCGTTGAAGCCTGTCCGAACAACTAGGGCCAGGGCCGCGGCGTCACCGTCTTGATCCTCTTGAGGTCTTCGGACGCGAATAATCTTGGTGCCGCAGAACAAAAAATGCCGCGAAATTTCCGGGGAAACCGAAGGTGCACCAAGGTCCATGTCTCGGAGCGTGTCATCGGTCGCAGGTATCTTCGAAACAGGGACGGATTCACCTGAATTCATCAATACGGATTATACCCATGGCTCGATGTGCTTTAGGGTTCGCCTTACCGGTCAACATGCTTTCATTGACAATACAGTCGCCGCTTAGCAAGAGGCTGTCGCATGGAAATTGCGTCAAGTTCGGGTCACTCAATTCGTAGATATCGCCGGGAACAAGGTCGCTGGACAATACATATCTCCAGAAACCATTCCTCAAAACTCGAACATCGCATTCGTACCGAGAAATTTCGCGCAGCCTTCTCATGGTGGTACGAGTCTCTATCAGTGTCGCTGCAATGCTTCCGACTGATATGACGAATATGCAGGCAGCATAGTAATAGTATGAGTCTAGCGACCATAAAATCAAGCTGGCGACCTGAAAGATGTTGAATGGATGGAGAGCCTGTCAATCAGACGTAAATTAGTCAAGGCTCAGAATTCCGGATGGCTCAGTTCTGCAAAGGCGGCGTGTACCCCATGGTCATCAAATACACTTACTTCATCCACTAAAATTTGTCCCGAGGACTTTTCCTCGATATCAATGAGGTTCCTCCCGAACACAGTTTCACGAACGGACTTGTCCTCGCTGTCCAATCCGTAGCGAGCCAGGCGAATGTCCGTCCATTCGGGATCCTTCCAGCCAGTCGACATGACAAACTTATCCTTGAGAGGATGAAAGCAGAAGCGCACATATCGATAATCGAGCATGCGCAACTTCTCCACAAGTGGATCGTCGTCGTCGTCGTCGCCGTATGAGACGGCCTTCTCTGATAGCCCAAAGACTGTTGAGAGAGACCGACCGTATGATCTGTTCTTAACGGTTACGATGGCCAATTCGCCCCACTGGTTCTCAACGACTACCCAGTCACAGTCCCTCAGAGAGCAGCTTTGACCGACAACGCCAACGTACCAACGTGGCATCCATCGACAAAGAAGAAAGGCGACGCCGAGCGTAGTTATACAGAGAATCAAGTAGATTGCGTAGCCAACGAGGCCAGTCCGGAACCCAGCAATGGCAATGGTCAGATCCTCGTTGGCCATATATACCTTTTGACTTGTACGACCGGTTTGTAGGCGAGAGCTTGCGGCCGTGGCGGTGCTATCCCGCCGAAGCAGTCGAGCACGAGCCGAAATGTGCGACTGAGCGGATGAACAACGGCGAAGGAGATAGTCATCGACAGCAACTCGGTGCTCTTCGTCGATTTCATCGTCCTCGGCCACAGAAAAGTCGAATTCCCCACCATCGCCGACATCGCTGAAGCTATGCCTCCGGTAGCTATCGCTGGTGTTTGTTCTGACTAGTGTACCAGGATGTTCGATAAATTGCGCATCTTGTAGCGGCTCTTCGTAATAGGTGAAGCTTGTCGTCGAAGCGGCACGAGCTCTACGATGGGAAAAGGCCGAGACGCTTGAAGGAAGACTTTCTGCCACAGGACCAGAATATTGCTGCAATAATTCGAAAGCATCCCCAAGTCAGTATAATTCATCCCACAGCATTGGTCAGAGCCAAAGAAAAGGGGTGATTCATGCACTGACCTCGTCATGTGCCATCTCTACGTCCTCGAAGACGCTTGTGCTGCTTCGGTTGGAGTTCAGGCGATATAGCGCCGGGTGATTATTCGAGCCAACTCTTGAGTAGCAAGCATGGCGTTCCTCCGTCGCGTGGCTTCCGTTGTCGTCCATTATGAATGTCGTGGAATCGTACGTCGCATGGCACCAAGGAGCTGGACGACGTGTGCGCGCCCGTTCTTCGTTTATATGCTCAGAATACGAGCGACTGACGTTGCGATCTAGGGGGCAGATGTCTGATCGGCAGGCAGCTCATGTGCTTGACGAAGGCCAGGGTTTCCGTGCGTTGAGTGTTATCGGTATTCCATGGCTCATCAACGTGGGACGAAACTATGGGCAGTTGCGATGGAATAAGGTGCAGTCAAGTATTGCGAGCAAAGCAGATAGAATAGTTTGAGACATCCTACCTAGTTCCCGCTAACGTACTTCGTATCACGGACTAGGATCTAAAGTAAGACTTCCTAACTTTAGGAAAACGCAACTAAAAGTAGTTAATTAGATCTAGAAGATTAATTATATTCGCTATATTTATTTAGCTATATTTAATATAATATATTAAGTATAAAGTAAACTAAATATATAAATAGTAAGTAATAGTTTTAATTATTATTTTATTAAAATTATTACGGACTCGAGCTATAAG
>KQ030516.1:130173-143265 GCA_000956045.1 Hirsutella minnesotensis 3608 | reverse complement strand
TATCTCTACTTAAAAATTAATTCTATTATTACTAGGAGACGTAGCGTAATCGATTACCCCTAGGCGCGATAGCGTATCGGGGACGAGATAATAGCGCGGACGTTAGGATACCGATAGTTATCGATAGGGGCCGAAAGGGGTTAGACTAGAGCGTATATTACCTATACGCGGGCCGTAGCGAGTTTAATAGTATACTAACCCGCGAGGAAGACGAGTAGAAAATACGGGAGCGAGGCGAATATAACTATAAAAGAGAAGCCTAAAAGATTATCGCTAGCCTAGTACTAGCGGATACCCTCTAAGATATCTAGGGGACTATCTAGTAGCTACTACGCGCCGAGAGAGAAGCGAATAAGAAGTAAGCGTAACTAGCTATAACCCTAAAGGAGGAAATTAAGTAAGCTATTAAAAAGGCGATACGAGAATAGAAGAAGGAAGATAAGGGACTAAAGACTTACGGGAGAAAATCGTAGGTAGAGATTATAGTAAGAGGCGTACCGAACCCTACGCGACCCCGACTAGAACCCGCTAAGAAACTAGTCTTAGCGCGACTAAACTGCTAAATTATAGTTAAGTACGAAGGAATTAGCGAGAGCTTTAAAAATAAGAAGGTACTTAAAATAGTTAAAGTAGTTAACTAAGCTGTAAGAGGGAACGAAGCGATTATAGTACGAGTTCTACGTAGCGGCGACGTAATAGTAACTTTCTAAAGGAACGCCCGCCCTTTTAAAAATAATATATAGTAGACCTATACCGCGTTCGGTTTAAATATAATAGTAACGCGCGGAGGCTATATAATTATCGTAAAAGGTATACTAATACGATTACTCCTATAAATAGCTAAAGAGACCGTAGCTTAAATTAAGAAGGAAAACTAAGCTGCTATTGTTTACGCTTACGCCCGCCCCCTCCGCGGATAATACGCTAATAGTATACCGAGGATAATACTTATCCTTATAGTCGACGACGTTAATAAAGCGAATTAGCTATATAATAGTAGCGTAATCGTACGCGCTAAAATCTTTAAAGTAGAACTATATAATAAGTCCCTCCGCCCTAAGTAATACTTCCGCTACTTTAAAATCGGATATATTACTAAGTTTTATAAAGTAAAAGTAAAGTATAAATAATATATAGATAACGCTTATAAGAAAGGCTAGGCTTACCTAGCCGAAGTAAATAAAGCTAAGATAAAATACTTACTTTACGGTAATGCGTACTTAGCGTAAGACCGAAGCTATTAAGTAATAGCTAACTACTAGACCTATACTAAAGAAGCGTACGCGTTCTAAGCGCGGAGGTTTATAGCGCGGAACGAAATAAACCCGAAAAGAAGCTAGACTATAAGTAACCCGCTTATTTAAATAACCGAAGAGGACGAAGATAGCTTTATATTCCCGCGATATAAGAAATAGAGGTAGCTCTATATACTAGGCCGATTAATAAACCTTTAGAAAGCCGCGTAAGCTATAGGCTAGGCTACTCTCGATACTTTAATATAGCGAGGCTAACCCTACGAAGCTAAGCTAATATAGCCTCCGCGAAGTAGCTTTACCTTCGATAATACTTAATAATTATAGTCTTCTTTTAGAACGTATAGAAAGCCCCTAAACTTAACGCGTTAGCGCTATAAGTTCGACCCGCGCTTAACGCGATCGCGATTTAAGAACTAGCGAGAAATAAGAGGATAAAAACCCCCTTATACCTAGGCGGTAGCAACTATATACTTATATACTACGGCGGGCGCCCGGCGATTTATATTTATAAATAATATAATATTATAATATAGGAACCTAACGGAGGGATAGACTAGTATAGTATCTACTTTAAGGTATTTAATACCTTAGTTTACTCTATTTATTCCCTAAGTATATACCGCTAAGACCTAAGCCGCCCCCTAGCTAATATCGCCTAGAAGCTACCCTAAGGTAATATTATACTAACTAGAGACTTTAATATTTACTACTTACTCTAGGATATATATAGCTAATGCTTTCTTAACGCGGATAACCTCGTAGACTTCTTACTCCGATAGCGACTCGCGCTTACTACGCCCTTAGGTAAGATAATAAGGTTAAGGAAGAATAGGGAGCGGGATAATATAATTAACCTCTACTAGGCTATAAGGGGTATCTAGATATAATAGTATTAAATACCGACCTTAGCCGGATTTAACTATATCCCGTAACTAGTTTATATCGAGGCTAATATATACTTATAAGAGACTACGAGATAGGGCCTACTTCTTATTTAGCGCTTACTTAATAAGAAAACTACTAAGTAAGAGGCCGCGCGGCGACTATATCCTAATAACGTTCCGCTTACGCTAAGAACCCCCTAAGAAATCGATAACTTCGCTAACTAGCTTTATAATACCTTCCGGGAAATCGCGTATACTATAATACCGAAGGTAAAGCGAGCTAGCTTCGGACGTAGACTAGAGTAGTAGATATATAAGGTTAAGTAAGTAAAGAGGGAAACTAAGAGGGTAAAATAAAGATATTTTAAAACGCGGAACCCTATTTATAAGGAAGAATAACGCGACGCGGTAGCGAACTAAGTATAAACTATTACTATAGCGAAGTAGGTAGCGTAGTATAGTTACCTTAACGAGATAACTTATTTAGCGAAAGACCTCTAGAGAATAAAGCGATAAGCGAGACTCCGTAGCGATACCCTCTTAATATCGAACTACCTCCTAATATTAAAACGCAACGTATATAACGTAACCCCGGCTTACTTTTATAGCGAGAAAGTAAGACTACTCTAGGAGCGATTCTTCCTAAACCCGCTTATAGACCCCTTATAAAAGCGACGAGGATAATACGTATAAATACTAATATAATAATAGTTTAATATTAGTAAGGTCGCGAGAGTCGTTAGTTATACTACGCTATAGAAAGTAGCTAGAGCCGATAGCTTACTATATAAGCTAATTAAGGTATACGGACGACTAGCTATAGACGCGATTATAACTCTCCTTAACTCGTCTTACGTAATAAGCGCGTACTTAAAACGCTTCTAATAAGTAAATATTATTATAATCCTAAAACTAGGTAAATTACTCGTAGATCGCTATTTTACTAAAGTATAAAGGCTAATCTTACTTCTTAGCTATATTAATAAGATTCTCGAAGTAATAATTATAAACTACTTTACTTACGAAGCTAAGGTATACTCTTTATTACCCGAAGAATAAATAGGGAATAAGAAGAACCGCTTAACTAAGATAGTAATAAGGATTATTATCGATATAACGAAAGCGGCTTAGGAATAAGGCGGTATCGCTTCGCTATTATAACTCGACTTATAAGAAGCGTTCGACTACGTTAACTACTTATACTTACTTAACGCGCTTTAAGAGAAAGGCCTCCCGCTATAGCTACTATAGTAAGTATAAAGCTTCCTCGATAAGAAAATAGCCCGCTTCTATTTTGATAGCGAAGTATCTATACTTACTAAGATAACCGTAGGCGTCCTATAAGGGTTACTACTCTTGCCTATCCTTTTCCTCTTTTATATCCCGCTTCTTTATACCGCCCTCGAAGTAAAGGCGGGGGTTATAGTCGTTAGCTACGCTAATAATATAAATATTCTCGCCTTCGGTAAGATAATAGCTTAGGCGTATAAAAGAATAGAAAAAGTATAGCTAGTATACGAAGCGTAGGTAGAGCGCGTAGGGGCCCGATTTAAACCCGAGAAAAGTAAGCTCCTATACTTTAGTCGCGCGTATATAGTACCCCTAATACGTATTCGCCTCGGTATAGCTACGATAGCGCTATAAAATAACGCGAGGTTCTTTAGCGTTTAGTTTAATAGAAAGATATTCTAAGCGGCTTACCTCCGCTAAGTCTAGATTAAGCTCGAATAGTAAAACGTCGCCCTTACTATACTCGCTACGTTAGTATAGGGATACCGAATTATATAAGCTAGGGAGATTTACTCGAAAGTTATCTATAGCCTTATCGCTTATAGCGCTTTAATATTCTATATACTTACTAAGCTATAAGGGAAGCTACGCGGGATCGCTAAAGCCCTAGGCGTAGCGTAATTAGTATACTTCCGCGTTATCGCTAGCGCGTTCCGCGCGACCCTAATCTAGTACTTAGAAAAAGAGATAATAGTTATACTAATCGACTTATACTTTAATATACGCGTATATATATTTATAGTTCGAACTAAGAAAGTAAGCTTAATAGACTAACTATAAATCGTATATAATATAGCTCGCGAGGCTATAAAAAGGAGGAGATAACGCTATAGATACCTAGGGCTAACGCTAATACTAGTAACTAACCAACCCACCCCCCCCCCCCCTAATAATTATATCGAACTAGGAGACCGAGAAGGCCGCGGAAACTAAGTAGAAGGACTATTAGTATTAAGCTATTTAAGACTTAAAGAATAAATAACTGCGCGTAACCCTAGACTTAATAAATACTTTCCCCCTAGATAATAATATTAAGCGAGCTTTTTAGCAATACGAGGGCTTCCTTAAGTACGAAAGCTTTACGCTAATATAGCTACGTATAAGCCGAATTAGACTAAGAGGGTATCTTTACTAGCAAAATATACCTAGCGTAGACTCGCTACTTTACTAATACGAAAAAAAACGAAAGACCCTAGTATATATCTTCCTTTAATACTTATAAATAAGAGATACTAAAACCTAAGAGCTAACCTTTTTATAGACTAAAGCCGACCTTAACTTAGCCCTAGACTAATACGAACTCGCTTAACCCTTTACTTACTAGTTCTTATTTTATCGGAGGCTTTAGTACGCCCTAGTAAAGCGGCTAGCTTATAATAAGAGGGAATAAACCCTAAGGCCGATAAATTAAGCGCGAGATTATAATATATAGGACGAGAATAGCGGAGGTAAAATATAGTTAATTTAGAAGAGCTACTAAGGGGGGACGGTACCTTAAGGCCGGGGCTTTAGCGCCCCGCTTACTCTTCGGCCCCCCCCCCTCCTTAACCCCCTCCTCCTCTTTTAATACCTCCTCCCTATTAAAGTCTATTACTAATACCGCGGCGGCGGTAGCGCGCGCGCGTACTACCTCCGTAGCGGCGTAGCTAATCTCTACTACCCGATAGAAATAGCATATCTTATCGCGAATCTTAGCTATAGAATTAGTAGTAAACGTTACCGTAGTCGCGATTTAACGTAAAACCGCTAGCGTAGCGGCGTCGGCTTAGGGGCGGGCCTTAAGCGCGATAGGCGGGAGGGCTAAGGGAATAGCGGTAAGCGGGGGCGCGGGAGTAGCGGCAGCGGCCCGGTATCGTAGCGTAGCCGGCCCGTTAATAGTATACTAAGCGCGTAGAGCGCGTATAGCGGCCTAACTAAGCTAGCTAAGCTCGGCGGCGGGCTATTCGAAGTTAGTAAGAAAACCGAAGTTAAGGCGAGAGCGAGGGGAATATAAACCGTAGCTAGCGCGGCGGAGGCGTTAAATAGAAAGCGGGCCGCTTCTTATATAGCTAGATCTATAATCTAGTAGCGTTAGTAGAGCGTATATAACGCGGGGGTATAGTAATAACTCACTAATTCGTAAGGCCGATTTTTAGTAATATAAGCCGTATAACGTAGATTAGTATTAATTATAAACCCGAAGCGTTAGTAAGGCGAGAATAAAGCGAAAGCGGACTAAACTTACTAATTAAGTCGTAGTAATAGATAGCTAAGCTAGTATTAATACGCGATATATAGAAAGTATAGGGAATAGAGTAAAGGTAACTTAACTATAAGGCGAGTTAATACTAATAATAAAGCGAGAACGACTTAACTTACTACTTTAATAATACTAGTATCGCGCGGGCGTTTAGCGTTAGTAACGGTAAGCGTAGATATAGCGAGAGCGCGGCGAGAGCGTAGTAAAAGCGTAGTAAAAGCGTAATAATAGCGTAGCGCGAGTAAGTAAGTAAATAGGTAGGAAGGCTAAGAAGGGTTAGCGAGATATACGCGAGGGGATATTATACTATAGGAGACCCGTATATAATAGTAAAGACTTACTAGTAGCGTCGGCGGCGGCTTCGGGGAGGGAAAGAGAGAAAAAAGGAAGGAAGGAAGGAACGGGGGGGAGGCCTTCTTTTTATAGTTAAGAAGGGGAAGCCTTAGGTAGTAACCGAATAAATAAGGCGGTAGTAATAATAGTAGTAAATCGTCGAGTTACGGCGAGAGCGCTAGACCTTCGATATAACGCTAGACCGCGATATAGTCGCTCTAGCCCGTAAAAAGTAGCGCTACGGGACTAAGCCGTCCGCGCGGCGAGAACGTACTATAGTAGCGCCGTAATATACCTAGCCTACGGGCCTAGACGTCCCTAGGTAAGTAAATTCCCTAGGTAGGCCGACTAGCTAACCGCACTAGGCTAGCGTAGGAGCGTACCTATACTAAGAACGCTATAATAACGCCCCTTACGAGGCGCGAAAATAAAAAAGAGTAAGATATAGGTTTTTCTCCTAGTACGCGGGTTTCCTAAGTTAGTTTAGAATAAGAGTACTAGGGCTTTCTAAGCCGACTAGAGTAATAAATCTCTCTCTCTTTCTTAGTATAACCCCTTAGCTAGTATTAGCTTAAGCGGCTAGTATTAAGTATTAAAGGTCTAGGTTATATATAAGTATATAAGGGATAGGACTATATTATCTAGACTTCTATACTTACTTTCCTACTTATTATACCCTCTTTCTTATATAGCTTATTTCTTAAAGCTTAGCTCTAGCCCTGCTTTTACCCTTAGTTATCTAAGCTTAGCTTAGCTAGCTTAGTATTACTAGGGATTAAGTAAGACTATATAAACCCCTCTTACTAAGTACTACCCTTTATAATTATAAATAAATAACGTACCTTAGTATAGCTTTTACTATCTATAGTACTTACGAAGTAATTATATGTCTATTTATCTAGATATTAGTTATTTTATAATAGTATTAAAGCTTTTAAAAGTTAGCTAAAGTAATAAATCTCTTTATTTTTTATAAAATTAGTTTAAGCTTAATAAAATTAATTAATTAATTAAAAAAAAATTAAGCTTTTTATAAAAATATTTAAACTCTACTTATACTTATACGGGACCCGCATAAGCGCTATGCTTACTACCTAGCTATAGACTAGCTATAGAATAGCCTTAGGGATAGTACGCTATAAGCGCTATAGTTAAAAATAAAACCGCTTACCCCCGAGGGTATATAATTAAAAGCATTAAGTAAGGGTTTTCCTCTAGGCCGCCCGGTTTCCTTTATAGTTAAGATAGAAGTTTTAGAAACCTACTTAGGTCCTTTATATATAACTAATAATAATACTAATAAACTCTACTTATAAAGATAATTATAATTATTAGCTAAGTAAAAGACTAGTAAAACTTAAAAAAATAGCTTTCTAATTAAGTAATTATAATTTTTTATATATTAGCTAATAAGCTAACTTTGCTAACTTATTAGCACGGTAGCCGGGCTCTTATATAACTAGCCGAGGGTAAATTTATTTTATATACAACCTTCTACGCGCGGCGCTTTCGCTTTCGTCCTAATCTAACTAATATACCGATCTCTATTATTATCGCTAGGAAACTAATTATAGTACGACTTGGCGGGTAGCGAACGCAAAGCTCCTTACTACTAGTATACCGTAGGCGCACACATGTTAAAGCTCGCGAATGCTATTGCGAAGTCGCGGCTAGCTATAAGGACCTTTATTGTCGCCCGCGATGCGCCCGGTATATGCAGCGCCGTTATTACTGCCCTCAAGGAAAATGGAAATTGAAGGCCCGCGTACGCCTCTCACTGCGTGTCTATGGAGCGGACCGACAGTCCCTCAGCGTCCGCATGGTTCCTTGTCTTCACGTGCTCTGCGACTCGTGATTTGTAGCAAAGACCGCATCCATGCCATCTCTACCATTTTCAACCTTGGCACATCGCCCCTCCACTAGTCTCAGGCGCTGCCACCTTCCTTCTAAGTAGATAAAACCGAGGCAAGACCCTATTTGTCGCTCGAACGACGTGGTTTCTTGTCAAAACGACCATTCGAGCTCCAGCTCAGCTCTGCTTGCATTCCGCAGCCTCTTGCTTGGGCTTGCCGGAATCGTCCTGGCGAATTATTAGCCAAACGAGATCCTTGGATGGGGTTTCCCTATTGCACAATGACACTCACATCCTCGTCTGAATCTTCCTCATCATCATGGTCTTCGCTCATGTCGTCCTCGTCGTCCTCGTCATCGTCCTCGAAGTCGCCAGGCTCGAGGTCGTCATCCTCCACCTCCTCGTAAGCGAGGGCCTCTCCAGTGAACCAATCCACAGCTCGAGGAATCAGTTTCTCCTTGATATCCTCGCCAAGCTGGTAGTCAAGTTCCAGACGTTCCTCGATGTCGGAGACGGCCTCATCTTCCTCGCCATCCTCCTCATCAGACGGAGGCTTGGGTGGCGAGAAGAAATTGAAGAAGGATTCAGTAGGAACGGTTTTCTTCACGATCCGAGTCTGCTTGGTGGCTGCGAAGCTGTTAGCACATGGACTGAGCCTTGACGCACTCGTCGTTACTGACTCTTGTTTCTCTGTTTCTTGGCTTCGACTCGAACCGTCAGATCCTTGCCGGGGAGCCAATCAATTTTGTCACCTTCAGCGTGGTCATAGATGAAATCACCCCCATAGCCGCTTTCGTTCTGATAGAAGTATGTCTTGGTAATGCTCTTATTGTTGAAGAACTCATTCGGGCGAAAGTCGAAGATGAGACGGAAACCAGGCTTGTCGAGATACTCCATGCGGACGTCTGTTAAGTGCTTCAGAGCAGCCTCGTCACGATCTGTAATCATTTCGGCGAGGGTAACCTGGTTCTTCATGGCAGATAGCCAGAACTCGGGGATGCCATTTACGTTCTCTGGCGTCTCGGCGTCCTTGGGTGCGCTCTCAGTATTCGCACCTTCGCCTTGAAGCTGATGGTTTTCAGTGTCGTCTCCGGCCTTGACCTGTTCCTCTGTGGGCTCGGCGTTACCGTTCACGATCTCTGCACGCTTCTCGTACAAAGGAGTGAACTTGGCGAAGTACTTCTTTTCAAGCTGGAGAACCTCCTCTTGGAACTCAGCCTCGAGCTTTGAGTGATCCTTCTGGATTGCTCTCAATCCGGCCACACGGCGACGAACAGGTGTGGGAAGAGATTCGATGTAACCAGAGGACCGCCCGATGAGAGAACCGAGTCGACCCTGAATCATCTGTACTAATTTCGGGTTTTGGGCGAAGATAGAAGCGGCTGCGGCGCGATCGATGTCCTCTTTCCAGTTGTGAGATCACATAGAAATTACGCGAAATCTGAACGCAAGTGGACTTACCTTCTTTGATACTGGACACACCAGGTTGCTGAGCATGGGATGAGATCGGTGCATTGCTCGCTGGAGTGTTCTGAGGCGTACTAGTGGGAGAAGAATTAGCAATAGAAGACAAGTCCATGGAATGGAGGCAGGAGGTCCCTAAGGGGCACAGAACGCCGGTTGGGGTGTTTGGCGACGAAGACGTTTAGGGAGGGAGGGGAAATGGTCTAGGGGAAAAACTCACGGAGCCGTCAGGTCTGGACGTTTGTTTCGAATAGGTTCGGCCATTATGCCAACTCAGCGAATGCGAGACAAATGGGCAAGCGCTTTGGATCGCGAGTGGCAGCGGGTGCGAATGGGGGATGAAGATGGCAATGTTGATGGGAAGAGTTGGAAGAAAGTTGAGGATGGGTGGGCGATGCTGATTTTGGCGTTTGGCTAAATTTCGGTGGGGGGAGGGGCGATAAGTCAGTGATGAGTGAGTGGGCGGCAGCGGCAGCGGCAACAGAACATGATGCGTGTGGAAAGAAGTGCACCGGTCAAGTGGCCACGGAGAGAAGATTTTTGACGTCCAAGGTTCCTAACTACCTACCTAGGTAGGTAGCTACTAGTAGTGAGGTACAGTACAACACAAACCAAGAAGCGGCAGTGACAGGAGACAGGCGGTGCGCGAGAGGAAGGTCTGCAGGTACCCAGAAGTACCCCATGTCAAGAGAAACACCCAGACAGCCCGGCAGCTGGAAACGACAGTGAAAAAAAAATATGGGCCACAGGCAATTTGGGGGTTGTTGGGCCTCCCCACAACAGCCGCTCTCAGCAGAAGAGCGGCTGTAAGTTGGAGCCAGCCGCGAAGCAACCATAATACTTGTGGTACATGCGTAGTGTCATATAGTTATGTGAGTGCGTAGGCTGGTATAGGTAGAGAGACTTAGAGGTTATATTGCGCTAACACTAGCAAAACGGTAGTAAAACCGTCGCCTTTTATCTATATATTTAGCTTACTCTATACCTATTGCGGTACTACTAAATATAGCTAAATAAATATAGTAATTATAATTAATGCTTATTATAGAATAACTAATATCTAGCTAAATAAATATATAGTTACTTTATAAATACCTCGAATAGCTAAGCTATTATAAGGTACGTTATTTATCTATAGTTATAAAGGGTATTACTTAGTAAGAAGGGTTTATATAGTCTTACTACTTAATCCTTAGAAATACTAAGCTAGCTAGGCTAAGCTTAGTTAACTAAGGGTAAAAGTAAGGCTAGAGCTAGGCTTTAAGAAATAAGCTATATTTAAGGGTAAGCTATATAGTATTATTATAATAGTATTAATTTAAGCTAGAGAGAAAGGAAAGAGAAGAGGGAAGAAAGGGAGGAAAAGCTTCTTTATATATATAATCTTTCTTAATAAGAATACCCCCTTTCCTTACTAACTAGACCCCTCCTTAGCTATATTATCTATATTATAAATTAAAGTATAACTTAGAGGTTATTTAATAATTCTCCTATAATTCTAATAGGCTTTTAATATAGCTATATTAATAGTTTAATATAGTTATTTTAATAGTCTCTAGCTTTTTAAATTAAAAAGTAACTTAAAAGTTAGGTAGTTACCTTCTTATAGTTTCTATAAGCTTCTTATTTAATTATATTAATAGTTATATTAATAGTTATTAAATAGCTTTATAAACTATATAAGAGAGAAGGTATAATAAGCGTTAAAGAAAGTATAAAAGTCCGGATAATATAGTCCTATCCCTTATATACCTATATATAGCCTAGACCTTTAATTTTTAATACTAGCCGCTTAAGCTAAAGCTAGCTAAGGGGTTATACTAAGGTTATAGTTAAATAGCTAGTAAGCGTTATAATAGTTAGGTTAGTTATAAGCTTATAGCTAGTAGCTATATATATCTTAAAAGCTATTTAAGTTATTTCTTAATATATTTTTTTTTCTTAAAAAGCTTAAAAAATAAGGTTATTTAATAAGGTTATTAATAAGGTTATTATTAGCTTTATTAAAAGCTTTTATTTTCTTAAGAGTATTCTTAAAGTATTTTATTAGTTTTTATATATTTTCGAAAAAAAGTAATTTCTTTACTTTACTAAATAAAAGTACTAGCCTTTTTTTATTTTTTTAGCTAGTATAGTTTTAACTTTATATTTATCTTTTTCTATTACTATATTAATAATAATAGCTAATTTAGCGTTTTTAAAAGTAAGCTTTAGTAAAAAAATATAAAAAGTAAGATAAATAAAAATAGTAAAAGGTAAATCTAGTATATATACTAAGTTTAATAGCTTTTATTTTATTTTAAAAAGTCTTCATTTTTTATAATTAAAAGTCTAAAAAAAGAGATATTCTTCTTAATAAAATAAACTTTATCCCCTATATTTAAATTAAGCTTTTTTAAATACTTTTTATTATAATAAGCTAAAAATTAGCTTTTAATAAATTCTAGGTTTTTTTAATAAAAGAATATAAGCTTTTTAGTTATTCTATAGTTAATATAACTTTTTTAGTTAAGACTTTTTTAAGTAAAAAAAACTTATAAGCTTTAAAGTTAAATTTATAGTTAGCTATAATAAATATATTTTTTATAAGTTTTAATATAAAAGTATTATAAGCTAGTTTAGCGGGAAAAAGAGCTAATGCCTTAAAAGCTAGAAAATCGAGGTAGATATATAAAGAGAGAGAGAGAATTATAAGGAAAAGAAAACTAAAGCGCTTAGGTATATAAGAGAGGGAGTTAAAACGTAAGGAGCGGAGATATTAAGAACTAAGTAAGGAAGAGAAAATAATACTAAAAACCTAAAAATACTTAGAAAAAATATAAAAAAAGCCTAGCTAGGTAAATAGTATTTAATTAGGTATATATAAATAAGTAAATAAGAGTAAAAGTTTATATAGCGCTAAAAATATTAACTAGCTTAGGCTAATTAAGTATACTTAAATATTAAAGAAAATAAAAAATAATAAAAAAAGCTTTATAAATAATAAAAACTATTTAATCTAGAGAATATAAATAAGCTAACGTTAAGTATTTATTAATTAAGGAAGAATTTTATAAAGTTATTTTAAAAAAGTAATATTATTTTACTATATTACTATAAGCTATTAATAGTTTTCCTTTATTAAAACTTTAGTTTCTTAAGTATAAATTAAATTTTAGGGTATTAAAAGAAAAAGCTTTTAAAATAAAAAGTATAAAGCTATAGTTTTATATTTATTAGTAAAGAAAACCCTAGCTCTCCGTAGAAGAATATAAAATATAAGTTACGAACTACTTTTAATATTATAGTTAAAAATCGTAATTAAATAGCGCGTTAAACTAAAGTATATAAGATAATAATATATTTTATTTAATCCGCTATCTTACTCTTAAGTAATACTAATAAATTAATAAAAGTAAAAGCTAAAAAAAGTATAAAGTCTAAGGGAATATTACCTTAAGGTTATATTAATAATTTATATTTATAAGAGATAAGTATTAATACTAAGGCCCGAGATATAGCTAAGGAAGAAAGTATACTTAAGCTAAAAAATAAAACTTAAGAGCTAGTAAAAAAGGAGATATAAGGAAGCTATAGACTTAAAGCCTTTATAAAGGTATATTTTATACTCTTACTTACTTAAGTAATTATAAAAAATATAGCTTTTACTTTAATAAATATTTTCGCTTTTTATAATTAAAAGTATTTTATTTAAAATACTTTTCTTAAGCTTCTATATATAATTAAAACTACTTATTTACTTAGTATAATTAATTAAAAAGATATACTATAAAA
>KQ030516.1:61200-97965 GCA_000956045.1 Hirsutella minnesotensis 3608 | reverse complement strand
ATATTAGTAATTAATTATATTTAGATTATAAAGTTTATATTATAAAGTATATATATATACTTTTTTAATAAAGTTAGTATTTTCCTTATTAAAGTTATTACTTTTTATATTTAACTAGCTTATAGCGAGATTAGTAAGCTTACTAAGCTTATAAAGTAGTAAAAAAGGGGGGGCGGGGGTATAGTAGTAATAAATATAGTAAAAGTAGCTATAAAAATAGGAAATTAAGAGAGCTAAGTAAAATATATTAGGAAAATAAAGTAGTAGCGGGTAGTAGTAGCGAGTTAAGAGTAATAGTAGTAAAAAGAATATAAAGTAAGTATAAAAAGCTTATATATACTAACGTTTTAATAGTATTAATAAAAAAGAAAGGAAATAAATAAAAGAAAAAGGGGGTATTATAGAATAACTAATATCTAGCCGAATAGACGTATAGTTACTTCGTAGATACCTTAAATAGCTAGGCTATTAAAGGCACGTTATTTATCCGTAGTTATAGAGGGTATTACTTAGTAAGAGGGAGAGGTCTATATAGTCTTACTAAATCCCTAGTAATACTAAGCTGGCTAGGCTAAGCTTAGATAACTAAGGGTAAAAGTGGGGCTAGAGCTAAGCTCTAAGAAAGAGGCTATATTTAAAGGTAGGCTATATATTATTATTATAGTAGTAATTTAAGCTAGAGAGGAAGGAAAGAGAAGAGGGAAGAGAGGGAGGAAAAGCCTCCTTATATATATAATCTTCCTTAATAGGAATACCCCCTCTTCCTTACTAACTAGACCCCGTCTTAGCCGTATTATCCGTATTATAAATCAAGGGGTAATTTAGAAGTTATCTAATAATCCTCTTATAACTTTAATAGGCCTTTAATATAGCTATATTAATAATTTAATATAGTTATTCTAATAGTCTCTAGCTTCCTAAGTTAAAGAGTAACTTAAAGGTTAAGTAGTTACCTTCGTATATTTCCTATAAGCTTTTTATTTAATAATATTAATAGTTAATTAAGTAGTTTATAAATAGCTTTATAAGCTATATAAGAGAGAAAGTATAATAGGTATTAAAGTAGGTATAGAAGTCCGGACGATATAGTCCTATCCCTTATATACTTATATATAGCTTAGACCTTTAATATCTAATACTAGCCGCTTAAGCTAATACTAGCTAAGGGGTTATACTAAGGTTATAGTTAAATAGCTAGTAAGCGTTATAGTAGTTAGGTTAGTTATAGGCTTATAGCTAGTAGCTATACGTATCGAATACGTATAATAAAAGCTTTTTAAGTTATTTTTTAATATATCCTCCCTTCTTAAGGGGCTTAAAACCTTAAGCTTTAAAAATAAGGTTATTTAATAAGGTTATTTAGTAAGCTTATTATTAACTTTATTAAAAGCCTTTATTTTCTTAAAGGCGTTTTTAAGGTATTTTATCGGGTCTTAAGTATTTTCGGAAGAGGGGTAATTCTTCTACTTAACTAGATAGAAGTATTAACCCTCTTCTATCTTCTTAGCTAGTATAGCTTCGACTTCGTATATATCTTTTTTTACTACTATATTAATAGTAATAGCTAATTTAGCGTTTTTAAGAGTGGGTTCTAGTAACGAGATATAAAAAGTAGGATAAATAGAAATAGTAAAAAGTAAATCTAGCGTATATACTAAGTTTAATAGTTTTTCCTTTATTTTAAAAAGTCTTATTTTCTTATAGTTAAGGGATTCGTTAGGTCTAGAAGAAGAGATATTCTTCTTAATAAGATAAACCTTATCCCCTATATTTAAATTAAGCTCTTTTAAGTACTTTTTATTATAGTAAGCTAAAAATTAGTCTTTAATAAATTCTAGTTTTTCTTTAATAGAAGAGTATAGGCTTTTTAGTTATTCCGTATTTAATATAGCCTTTTTAGCTAGAACTTTTTTAAGTAAAGAAAACTTATAAGCTTCGGGGTTAAATCCGTAGTTAGCTATAGTAAGTATATTTTTTATAAGTTCTAATATAGAGGTATTATAAGCTAGCTATATTATAAGTAGCTATATTAACTAGTTATCTTATTAATAATTTATATAGCTTTTTAAATATTATTTTAAAGTTTAATTTAATCTTTTAGTAATTCCGTTAGTAATAGGGTAAAAAGTAGTAGATAATTTATACTTAGTTTCTAAGGCTTATATTAGGGTAGTCTAGAATTTAGAAGTAAATTTAGTATCTCTATCCGTAATTATAATTTTTAGAAGGCCTCTATTAGCTATTATATATCTTATAGAAATATAAGATAAATCCTCGGCTATAATAGCTTCCTTAATAGGTATAAAATATCCGTATTTAGTAAGCTAGTCGACTATAACTAATATAGAATCGTATTTAGTATTAATTATTAGTTCTATCGATTTCGGTAATTTAGTTATAAAATCTATAGCTATAAATTCCTAAGGTAAATCCGGGACCTCTATAAGCTATAAATAGCTATAAGGCTTATACTTAGATATCTTAGATTTATTATAAATATTATAGTT
Source organism: Hirsutella minnesotensis 3608 (assembly GCA_000956045.1). Classification (NCBI taxonomy): domain Eukaryota; kingdom Fungi; phylum Ascomycota; class Sordariomycetes; order Hypocreales; family Ophiocordycipitaceae; genus Hirsutella; species Hirsutella minnesotensis. Next base: position 95,458 of record KQ030516.1, on the reverse strand, counting down.
ATTTATTATTAGCTATATTTTCTTTTATAAATTTTAGGTATTATAATAGTTTTTTAGCTTATTATAAGTTTAGGTTATTCCTTAATATCCGTAGATAGGGCTTTTATAAAAATCCTTAATAATAGCCTCTTCGGAATTAGGGGTTAAAAATAGCTTATTTTTATAGTAAGCTAGGTTATTTTTCTACGTAATATATTTCGTATATTTCGAAAAATCCGTATTATTATATATATATTTTTAGTAGCTCTATTATAAAGTTATCCCCTTTTACTTTAAATAGTAGATTTAAAGATTATTACTCTAGGTTATTATTATTATTATATTATAATAGGGTTTCTATATAAAGTATATTATTAGTAGTATTATAATCGGGTCTTCGACTTATAGCGTTAGTATAGATATTTTCGGTTCCCTTTTTATATATAATTTCGTAATTAAATTTAAATAAATATTCTACTTAACGGATCTACCTTCCGTTAAGCTATTGCGTTAAGGAAAAATAGGTAATATTTTTATAGTCCGTATAGACCTTAGGCTTATAGTTATTTCCTAGTAGATAGTATCGAAATTCCTTAAAAGTATTAATTATAGCTAGGAATTCCTTATTATATATAAAGTAATTTAATTTAGGCCTTATAAGCTTTTTCGAATAGAAGGCTATAAGCCTAAGGATATTATTTTCGTCTCTTTAACTTAATTAGGCTCTTAAGGCAAAATTAGAAATATTAGTCTTTAATTCGTAAGGTTTATTAGCGCTATAAGTATATAAAATAAGCGCTAAAGTTAGTAGCTTTTTAAGCCTATTAAAAGCTATAGTAGCTTCTAGGGTTTAATTATAGGGGTTTTTTCTAGCTAATTTTATTACTACTAAAATAAGTAGTATTTCCTTAGAAAAATCCTTAATAAACTATTAATAGTAATTTACGAATCTAATAAAAAATTATACTTCTTTTATAAATTTAAGCGTAAGCTAGCTACTTATAGCTTCTAATTTATAGGGGTCTATTTTTATATTATAAGGGGTTATAATATAGCCTAAGAATTCGATTTCCTAGGTATAAAAGACGTATTTTTCTAGTTTAATATATAAATTAGCTTTTAGTAGGGCTTTTAAAACTATATCTAGATACTTATTATAATCTTCCTTAGTATTCGAATAGATAATAAAGTTATCTAAATAAGTAGTTACGAATAAATCTAGATATTCCTATAGTATATTATTTATACGTTTTTAGAAGGTAGCTAGGGTATTAGTAAGTCCTAAAAGTATTACTAGAAATTTATATAAGCTATATTTAGGTTTAAAAGCTATTTTATATTTATCTCCTTTTAATATCTATATTTAGCTATAGGCTAATTTTAGGTTTATTTTTAAATAGTATTTCTTATAAGCTAGTCGGTCTCGAATTTCTAATATTTAAGGTAAAGGGGTTTTATCCTTTATAGTATTATTATTTAATTCTCTATAGTTAATATAAAAGCGCGTTTTTTCCTTATTTTTACTACCCTTAAGTATAAATAGTATAGGGGCTCGATATTCGGACTTAGATTCTTTTATATAGCCTTTTTTAAGATTTTCGTTAATATATTTCCTTAATAGCTTTAGTTATTTTTTATTAAAGTTATAGATTTTCTTAAATCTAGGCTTTAAATTTTCCTTTAATTTTATAGCGTAATCCTAGCTACCTCGAGGGGGTAGCTTATTATCTAGGGGGTCTTAAAATAAAGTAGGGTACTTTTCTAGTATATTTTTAGGTATATTTTTATAATTATAAGCTTTTTCTTTCGTAGTATTTATATAGGCTTCCGTATTAGCTATTTCTATAGCTTTATTCGTAGCTATTTCTATAGCTTCTTTTTCCGTAGAATTAGCTTCCGTAATAGCTATTTCTATAGGGCTTTATATAGGTCCTTTTATAGGCTCTGTTATAAGCTTCGTAATAGGATAAGTAGTAACTTTCTTATCCTTAGGCTTTTTATTTACTTATAACTTAGTCGAGGGGTTTATTCCGGATAATTCCTTATCTAGTTATCTATAGAGAGGGATATCTAAGGTATTATTATTAAACCTTAGAAGGCCTTTATTCTAATCTATAGATAGATTATATCTTTATAAAAAGGGGAGTCTTAGTATTAAGTCGTATTTTATAGATAGTAAATCGAAGGTATCCTTTAAGTTATTATAACTAATAGAGTATTCGAATTTAGCTTTAAATTCTATTTCCCCGTTATTATAGTTAAAAGGTCTTCCTTCGGCTAAAAATAGCTTATAAGGCTATTCTTTTTTCTAGTACGGAATATTATAACGATTTATTATATCTAGAGAGATATAGTTACTTATAGCTCCGCAATCTACTAAAGTGGAAAGTCTATATCTATTATATTTAATAATAAGGGTTATTTTATTTCCTTATAAATCTCTTACTAAGTAAAATAGAAATAGATTACTAGATAATAGCCCTTTTATATCTAGCGTTAGTAGTTTTTTAATTCCTCGCTAAAAAGCTAGTTAATCTAACTATTAAAGTCTTACTAAATTTACTATAATTTAGGGTAAAAATTCGTAGAGGGGTTTTTATAGCTTCTTTATTTTAATTTTTTAAAGTAGCTAATTCCTCTTCTATAAGGCTAATTCGAGCTTTATATAAATCGATCTATAATTCCGAGTCTACGAGTATCTATTCGTAGTACTTTTAGCTCTCTTCTAAAGCTATTCCCTTATTTATTTCTTAAAAAGTAGTCTAATATTCCTTATAATCCGTAAGGAAGCTTAAAGTAAAAAAGGCTAATTCTCGGACTATAGTCTTAGTACTCCTAGGTAGGCTAGAGGGATAGTAGCCGGGTTTTAATTTATCGGACTTATAGATAAGGTAGCTATAGTCCGTATAGGCTATCTAAGAAAGTATACTATACTTTTCGTCTTCTTCTCTTATTATATCTCTTAAATAATAAGTATAAAAATCGTAATCGTAATTATTATTAAATTTACTAATAGGGTCGATATATAATTTAGTCGAAATAGATCCCTTCGAGCTTTCTAGATCTTCTAGATCTTCTAGATAGTCGATACTACTATTCGTAGTAGTAAAATCGGGTGCCGTATTTATTAGATTTAAATCCTCTTCTAGGGGGAAAAAAGGCTCCTCGATTAACGGAAGTATAGGGTCGTATTCCCGTAATTTAAGTAGTAACTTATTATCGTTATTTTCTTCCGCGGAATCCGGGTTAAGGGTTAGGTAGGGTTTAGGGTTAAGGTTAGGGGTTAGGTTAACCCTAGCTAACCTAAGCAGCGTAACCTATCCTACTTACGGCCTAGGTTAGGATCCGTAAGAGTATTCGGAGGGAAAAAGGGGGATTTTTCCCTTCTCTTTTAAATCCAAAAATAGGGTATTTTCTTCCCTTATTTCTTCCTCTTTTATATCTAGCTCTAGATAGTAAGCTATTGTATTAAGGTCTTTCGAAGGGCTTTTCGAAGAGCTAAAAGCTATATTCCGGTTTCTTTTCTTATAGTAATTTCTAGTAAAGTAACCTTCCTTTTTATAGTAATAGTAAGTTACCTTTTTAAGCTACCGATTTATCGTATCTAATTCTATAGGGTCTCTATAAGTAACCCTATTCTTTTTTTTAAGTAAGTCGATAGTTTTAATTATATAAGGTCTACTATTTTTACGTTACTACTATTATTCGTACTACCTATTATTTATCCGGACTACTAAAGAGATATAGTTTACGAGGCTATCTAGTCGATCTAGCCTATAAATATCGTCTTTAACCTCTTCTTTTAACCCTTCGTAAAATATAGCTATAAAAGCTTCGTCTTCTTAGTCTAGCTTCGAAATAACTTACCGGAAGCTAGCTATATAAGCCGAGATAGAAGTCCGTTACTATAGATTTCGTAACTTATTTTCGGTATTTTTTTTTCGTTAACTATTCCGAAGGTCTTCCTTAAGGCTTTTTCGAAGCTATTAAAGCTATCGAAAATCTCTTGCGTTTCGTCTTTTCTATCCTCTTTTATATTCGTAAGATAGTCCCGTAAAATAAGCTTAAACTAAGCTAAAGCTAAGCCTCCTAGGTAGCTAGAAGTACAAATAACCTTAGCTTTTTCTAAAGATAAGCTACCTAGATAAAATAAAAAATAGGCCTTTATTTACGTAAGGAATTCTTATAGCTTAGCTAATTTTCCGCAATAGGTATAAGGCTTATTAATTTTAAGTATCTCTCCGACCTCCTTATTAGATACGTTATAAATAGGAGCTCTCGAGGGTCCGGATTCGTTATCCGAAGCTATCCCTTTTCCCTTAGATTACTTAAGGGCTACTAAGGAAGATAATATTTTTTCTCGGGATTTTTCTAATTTTTTAAAGGTATTTAAATAGGGGTTAAAAAATAAGTAAAAATAAAAGAGGGATTTAAATACTAAGTATAACGGTTAGGACTAAGGCAAGAGCTTAAATCGTATTATAAAATAACTAATATCTAGCTAAATAAACGTATAGTTACTTCGTAGGTACTAGAGATAGCTAGGCTATAAAGGGTATATTATTTATCCGTAGTCGTAGATAGTATTACTTAGTAAGAGGGGGATCTATATAGTCTTACTTAATCCCTAGTAATACTAAGCTAGCTAGGCTAAGCTTAGGTAACTAAGGGTAAAAGTAGGGCTAGAGCTAGGCTCTAAGAAAGAGGCTATATTTAAAGGTAGGCTATATAATATATTATAGTATATAATTTAAGCTAAAGAGGAAAGGAAAGAGAAGAGGGAAGAGAGGGAGGAAAAACCTCCTTATATATACAATCTTCCTTAATAGGAATACCCCCCTTCCTTCCTAACTAGACCCCTTCTTAGCCGTATTATCCGTATTATAAATTAAAGGGTAACTTAAAGGATATCTAATAATTCTCCTATAATTCTAATAGGCCTCTAATATAGCTATATCGATAAATCGATATAGTATTCTAATAGTCTCTAGCTTCCTAGATTAAAGAGTAACCTAAAGGTTAGGTAGTTACCTTCCTGCCTTTCCTATAGGCTTCTTATTTAGTTATATCGATAGTTAAGTAGGTAGTTATAAATAGCTTCGTAGGCTATTTACGAGAGAGGGTATAATAGGTATTAAAGTAAGTATAGAAGTCCGGACGATATAGTCCTATCCCTTATATACCCGTATATAACCTAGACCTTCGATATCTAATACTAGCCGCCTAAGCCAAGACTAGCCGAGGGGTTATACTAAGGTTATAGTTAAATATCTAGTAGGCGTTATAGTAGTTAGGTTGGTTACGGGCTTATAGCTATACGTATAATAAAGGCTTTGTAAGTCGTTTCTTAACAAATAATATTTTTTATTTTTTATTTAGCTTATTATTCTTATTATTTTAAGAGGTAAAAGTTAAGAGGTTAGGTTTAGGGTAGCGGGGTAAATTTACCTTGCCCGGAACTTATGCCACCCCACTGTAGGGTAGCCCCGTTAAGATCTCGTAACTGCCGTCGTCCGCTTATGTTATCCGAAGGACTAACAGAGCAATCTAGGCTTGCACGTCCTGAGAACGCTTGTGATGTTGGGAAATATAAGTCATTGTCTGTGGACGCTGCACGCCTCTGAAGTGGTGATGATGGATCCCGGGTGCATAAGCCCTCTGCAGGGCGAATGCTGCGGTTAATTGCCTCTCCTGGGCTGACACTGTTCCGTTGCGCGAGTCATCGAGAGTGACTCTTCTGGCCAAACCCCTCCAAGTGCGATCGCTTTTTGTTGGGCGTGCGTATAAAGTGGTCCCCGTACCCTCTAGGAAAGTCGGAAAAACGTCGACTCGGTCCGTCAAGCTTCGACCTAGACGACTCCGAGACAATCTATAGCCTGGGAATCGGCTGCACACCCTTCCACTTTCTCACCCAGCAACCTGCCATACTCTGTAGGCCTTGTCCTCAATCGCCATGATTCCGGCCCGGGATATCCTAGGCAGCCCGCGCACGGCGCAAAGGACGCTCTCGACGTCACCCACGGCCACATTCCAGTCTCCGCCCTCGAGTTGGGCCTGTGGTTTCGCCCAGCGGGTTGCGCCCAAGCAGCTGAAGCCATTCAACACCCAAGACATCAAGATTCTGCTCCTGGAGAACGTCAACCAAAAGGGCCAGGATATATTGAGAGACCAGGGCTATCAAGTCGAGGCGCTCAAGACGTCCCTGCCGGAGGATCAGTTAATCGATAAGATTCGGTGAGTCAACACTACCGTCGCCAAAAAGCTCCGGAGCTTTGGCCTCGTCTCGTCCGTCGGTTCCTGACAACTTCTGCAACTGCCGAGCAGCGATGTTCACGTCATTGGCATACGCTCCAAGACAAAGCTCACGGAGCGCGTCTTGAGCGAAGCCAAGAACCTTCTGGTCATTGGGTGTTTCTGCATCGGTACCAACCAGGTCGATCTCGACTATGCCGCTCGTCATGGCATTGCTGTTTTCAACTCCCCATTTGCCAACTCCCGCAGCGTGGCGGAGCTCGTCATCGCAGAAATCATCACGCTGGCACGCCAACTAGGTGATCGTTCCTCTGAGATGCATCGCGGCACCTGGAACAAGGTCAGCGCCAAATGCTGGGAGATTCGAGGCAAGACATTAGGTTAGTGCCTGCTCGCTTTGCTCCCCGGCCGACGCTTCCCATGCGATGCCTCGTTAGAGAGGCCGCGGCACCCGAGGCGATCAGCATTGTTATTCCGATGCTAACTCTCGCCGCGTCGTAGGCATTGTTGGCTATGGGCACATCGGCTCGCAGCTCTCGGTACTTTCTGAGGCCATGGGCATGAACGTCATTTACTACGACGTCGTTACCCTAATGGCTCTCGGGACGTCGCGACAAGTTCCTACCCTGGAGCATCTCCTCCAAGAGGCAGATTTCGTCACATTGCATGTTCCAGATCTGCCAGAAACAAGAGGCATGATCTCCACAGAACAGTTCAACCACATGAAGAACGGCTCCTACCTCATTAATGCCAGCCGTGGGAGCGTGGTTGATATTCCCGCATTGATCCAGGCCATGCGCTCCGGAAAGATTGCTGGCGCTGCTCTCGATGTGTATCCCCACGAACCAGCAGCTAATGGGGATTATTTCAATAACAACCTAAACACCTGGGCCGAAGATCTCCGGACTCTCAACAACATTATTCTCACTCCGCACATCGGCGGAAGCACCGAGGAGGCCCAGCGCGCCATTGGTGTCGAAGGTGAGTGCGGATCGCCACTTGCCAGTCAGCCGTACGCGAGTGAAAAGCACAGCGCGGCTAACAAAGATCACAGTTGCCGACGCACTGGTTCGATACATCAACCAGGGCATCACTGTTGGCAGCGTCAATATGCCTGAGGCTCAGCTTCGCTCCCTGACGCTCGACGAACCTGATCACGCTAGGGTTCGTAATCACTTACTGCCTCTAGCCGACCTAGCGAAGGAACATGTGCTTACACAAGATGATCAGGTGATTTACATCCACCGCAATGTTCCCGGTGTCCTGCGTCGAGGTATGAGAATATCCCTCCAAAACTTGGGGAGCACTGTCACTAAAAGTGTTCTTAATAGTCAACGAAATCCTGGGCGACCACAACGTCGACAAGCAGATAAGCGACAGCAGAGGCGATGTAAGTAGCGCTGGAAGTACGAATATTAGGTCTCGGCTGACATTTAGGGAAAAGGTTGCCTATCTCATGGCTGATATCAGCAATGTACGTTATGGACAGATCAAGGAAATATCAGACAGCCTGGATGGTCTCAGCTGTAAGTTGCCAAGAGAATCATCGAGACTGCAGTGCTAATGCTCCTTTTGCAGCATGCATCATGACCCGGGTGCTCTACTAGGGGGAGAGGGGGAGAATTTACTTTCAGAATTTGTCGGAGAGCTGGAACAATCAGCCCTTGATCGACTGATCGAACAAGCTGGGAAACTGCCGGCCATGGTGTTTTCTGGGGATAGTAACGACGCTCGGCTCTCACGTTACTGCGTTTCGTATATATGTAGGGCGTATTTATTGGCTTGGGAATCGTAGGCTGCAACGTTCAACATCAACACTCATCAGCGGCTTTACAGGATAGAACATGCCAGCTCGGCCGGAAATGAAGCGACCAGCAAAAAGCATTCAAACGGCATTTGGATGACATGAACATGCTTCAGACGGGTAAAGTCCGCCTTGCGCCGAGACTATGCATGAATCATTTCGCCAATCTTGCTGGTGTAATGATGCGACTCGGCGTTCACGTTGGCGATGGACAAGTACGACGGCTCGAGTCCCCGCAATATACAAGTGTTCCGTCACATTATGCTTCACACACGTTCATGTCTGAGCCTGGGATTTGTCTTGTTCTGTTCGGCCTGCATGGGCAGGTTAATAGGTTTGGCAGTACTTCCTATTCTCTGCCGTGATTGTAACATCATCAAATTTTCAAGCCAATCTTGAGAGGATGTTAATGAGTGACTCGGGGCAAGTAGAGATGATGCTTTACTTGCAATACGTACGAATTAGCGATGTTGAACCTTGAAAGAGCTTCAAGAAGTGGTCAAATCCAAGTAGTTGTTTTGCCACGGACCCTGACGTTGTCCATGCACTGCATCTTGCTTGCATCAAACAACCTTACAGGACCAGGCCAGACTACCCACCTCAACACACCAAGCGGGGTTTGTTGTGCACTTGCTACTTTCCTCGACATGAGGCAAGACATCGGGATGATGCGGTCACCATAGCTACTTGGAGTCCTACCGACGACACGTTGTTGATGCCCGGATGCTTGCGGAAACGGCGCATGCAAACGCATTGAGAAATGCAAACGACACGTCCGGCTTGAATTTCGCAGACTGGGGAGACCATGCCATGTCACTCTCGGCTCATGGCGCGTATATCCTTGTCTACTAGTAGGCTCTGCAGTAGGCATCTTGCGCGCTGAGGTACGCTCTAGCGATACATGTCGAGGCTGACATAACCTGCCCACTTCAGGCCTGTGGGCGTACCTAGATACGTAGGCACCTACCTAGATGGGCACAGTTGGAGCCGCTGCCGCGATGTTCTGCGATGGTCGCCACCGATATCGGGACTGAAAACAACTTCCAGAAATCAAGTCCGTCGATCGAGTGCACATGAGCATCTTTCTGACAGGTGAGGTGCATTATGAGTTGAAGGCTGCAATGGTGTTCTAATCGTGCCCGCCCCCACTTTATTTGGGTTTCGCGAAGGCTCACCCACTAAAGTGGGTGCTGAATAGTCATAGGCACTGCGAGTCTGACGCAGTGCCTATGACTATCGTCAATGGCGGAATATACAAAAAAAAAAAGGGGTGCTGATCACCATCGCGGACAGATCACCAAAACGGACACTTTTCTGTAGTATCTACCTTCTACCCCCTACGTAAGAACCGACCCTTACCCTCTTGGTCAACTATATATAATGGTTCGAGCCGGCCGTCGAGCCGGTATTTACGTGCGACTTTTGCGGCTTCTCCAAACCATTTCTTATACATATTTCTCATCTGCGCGTCGGCGCGTTCGACAATTTTCCTAGCCTTCTCCAGAGCGTCATCGTCCTTCTGCCTAACAATCTTGCGAGCGTGGTCGACTGTGAGTACTCCGCCAGCTTTTAGTTGCTGGTTCTTTTGGCTCCGACGACGGCGTGTAACTTCCTCCGCCATTTTCGTGCGTTTTAAGTCCCGCATTGTATAGAGAAGCTCCGTCCCCTGAGTTAGGGCTCCGCGGACAAACTGGTCTAGAGTCCTCTTCAGCGCCGGATTAAAGTCCTCCTCTTTAGCCTGTGTTTGTAGGTCGTAAGCTATTTTTTTCAATTGTCGTAGAGTGACTGGCGTATTGAACGGGGAGGACTGTAGCTCTGGAGCGGGAGGCGGAGGGGGGGTTAGGGCTCGTTCTTGTCGCTCCTGGATCCTCCGCATAACAACTAGCGGATCGTACGGTACGAGACCGCTTTTCTTGAACGCCGAGAGGATTGAATCTTCCCTAAAAGCCTTCCTCCGTACCTCTTGGATCACAGAAAGGAACTCGATCTTCGTAATATTCGCGCAGCCGTCTCGGACAATAAGGTCTAAAGCTTCGGCGTGGTAGTGCTTTAGAGGCTGGAACATAACGACATCGAGAGGTTGAAGAAGGTGCGTCGAATGGGGTGGAAAGCCGAAAGGGACAATACTACTATCGTCGCAGTATTGGATAAACTCGCGAGTGCAGTGAGACCCGTATCCATCCATCAAAAGTAGCCTCTTACTACCAACAGCCCCTTTTTTGGTATAAGCCTCGAAGTGCTGGATCCAAGCCATCGATAGCTCGTCGTTCGAGTAGCCAGTCGGTGAAGTACCGATAACTGTATCCTTATCGAGCTCTTCCAACCGGTACCAATTGGCCATATGCATCGTGCCCGACAAAATCAGGAAAACGGGAATAACTCGGCCGGTAGCCGATATCGCCTCGACCGCCGTAGCAGATTCGCGGTTTGTAGGAAGGCTGAAGTAATGAGCTCGTCTCCGTTTGGTAACGACCATTTGATCCTTTCCAACGCCGATCTGAAACCCTGTTTCGTCCATATTCCATATATCGTCTGCAACAATACCGTGCTCTGCCACTACCGCCTTATACTTCAAGAACCAAGCATTTATAGCCTCCGGATCCTCAGAAGCTTGCCGATTAGCGTCTAATACATGAGATGGCACGATGTCGTATTTGTGCCGTTTGATGAACCTATCCACCCACTTCTTGCCGACGGTCGGAGGATCGGCCTGCTCCGCGCGCGAGGCCCTGGCTCGGAGAATGTAGTTGGCAGTATCTCGAATAAACGCTTTTCGGGTAGGTAAGTTGATACGATCAAGGCGATCGATATACCGACAGAGTGCCGTTTCTTCTGGCTTTGTACGCTAGCCTATCTACCTTCTGTACATGGTTGCATCTCACCCAAAGCCCCACGCCTCTTTCATCTGATTCCAGCCTCGTTCGCTATGACATGACAGGCCTACTTGAAGGTCAGTTTCTCCAAGTGTTCAGCGTCCTACCTTCAGCGACTGAAGCGCGGTCTGCCAATTTGAAGGCTGTTGTGTTGGTATGGTTGTTCTTTGATCAGCACCCACTTTAGTGGGTGAGCCTTCGCGAAACCCAAATAAAGTGGGGGCGGGCACGATTACATAAGGAGACGACGATTCGAATCGTTTGGTTCGAATAGCTGTGAAACCTTAACGGGCCATGGACTTGATACTACGGTAGGGAGGCCAGAGCACTCGGCTAAGGTATTGTAAGCCCGTGCTTTTCGGGACGTTGCTTCGACGGACGATGGGTACATGTAGGTACTCGCTAATTGAATACCACCTACCTAAGGTAGGTAGGTACGGAGTACGTAGGCATCAATGATGTGCTTCGTGTAGGCAGGGCGGTAGAGCAGCGTCCAGTACATGTCTTTGCTTGCATGAAATACCTGCTAAAGGTAGTTCCTAGGTAAGTTGCTAAGGTAGTAGTGCAGAGCACGAGCACGACCCGCCCAGCCTCCCTTGCCCTCGCAGTTCTGATAGACACGTTGACACGCCGCTGTTTTCCCAAAATACCAAGTTACAACCAGAAAAGTAGTCAGCCAGGCTCTCTGAGCATTAATATGCAGCCTACGTACTAAGGTAGGTAGTACCTAAGGTGTCTTCGGTGCACTTCATGTACCTTTCCATCTGTCTCGCCTTGTTGAACTTCGAGGCTGGTATTGGCGGCCTGCAGCTCTCAATGTCATGGATGGGCAATAGCACACATTTCCAGAGTTACTTCCTTGAGCATCAAAGGGAACGTGGGATCAATCGTCATCTAAGCCCTTCCAGCATCATGTGCTCAGCAACGTTGTCCAGAAATGGTGCTGTTTAGCTGTGGGGGAGGCCTCGACATGTTTGCGCAGCATGATGCCCGGATCGAATAGCTAAGATGTCCTCCCTCAATGTAATGCGACACCGTGAGACGGAGCGCCTGCCTTGACGAGGCTGGCAGGCTGGGCTACCTATAGGTAAGGTAGGTAGCTACCTACCTACCTGTACCAGGTAGGGACCAAGACTTCAAGGAGACGGATGCCGGGTACGAAGGAGAGACTCCCGGGCGATCAATTTATCTGCCAGGTACTTCGTAGCCGGTACCTTATATACGTGGTCCCTCCCGGGAGATGGTGACTTGGGCAGGTAGGGGAGGTACCTGACCTGTCGTGCACCCCATGGGCATCCCTGCAAGCCAACTCCGTCGTGTCATGCTCTCCTTGTACGTGGGTTAAATGTAATTTGTGCCTACCAAGCACCATGCCGGTACCTAACCGCCCGCGTATTGGTAAGTCCGACCCCTATTGCTCCAGGCCTACAGTACATGGGCCGCAGCCGAGGAAAGCACCTAGCTGGGCACGGACATGCAGCGCACACCTGCCAGCCCGCTAGCCCGCCAAGGCAACTTTCCCACCGGTATTAGTACCGGTACTTCAGCTTGATGACTACCGCGCGCAAGGATCCGTGACTGATGTTACCGTTGATGTCTCTCTACTTCTCCGGGAAGACCAGCCTCTCGACCAGGTCCCCCAAAACGCGTGCTGGCATCATCATATCGCTTGCTGCAGCTGCAGCGACCTTCCCTTGCTCGCCGCGTCGATAATCTTCCATCGTCCCTGTCTTCCACCACATCCGCCCCCGTCTTTTCCATATTATTTGGCCGTTGGGTCGAGCAGGCAGACGACTCCAAGCCCCATTGTCTCTGTTTCTCCTCCTTCTCCCCTCTCCTTCTCCCTCCCCTTGCCACTCTTGCACCCATCGCCTCTGCTCTGGCATACCACGAAGCCTCGTCCACCCTGCCCCTATTCGTGTGGGCAGTCGGACGCTCACAACAGCATCGATAGACCGTCCTTGGCACGCACGCAGCCAATGAATGTCTCTCTTCGCAACTCAGCCCTCCTCATCTCCTGAGTCCATCCTTGAGTGGCGCCTATAGACATCCATCAACCTCCGGTCCCGGCATTTCCCACCTCATGGCATCAACCTACGATGTTGGCACGAGAGCGTGGCAGCCCGACCCGGCTCTTGGCTGGATAGCCTCCGAGCTCGTCAATAAGTCAATTGACGGCGCAAAGGCCAAGCTTGTTTTTCAGCTCGAAAATGGCGAGGTATGTGGCTTGTCCGATTAACCTCCCAGAACACCGATTGCCAAGTCGATATCGAAAAGACAGCCCTTGATTAACCGAGTCTGCAGAACAAGACCATTGAAGTGCCCGTCGAGGCACTTCAGTCTGGCTCCCATGCATCCTTACCACCGTTGATGAACCCCACTATGCTTGAAGCGAGCGATGATCTTACGAACTTATCCCACCTCAACGAGCCTGCTGGTAAGTCCGGAAGGAAGGTGCTCGTCACCCATGGTAGCCATGATATGCGGATGGGCTAATGGACGATTCGGCGACCAGTTCTGCAAGCCATTCGGTTACGATACCTCCAGAAAGAAATCTACACTTACAGCGGCATCGTCCTCATCGCAACGAACCCTTTCGCCCGTGTTGATTCCCTCTATGTTCCTGGCATGGTTCAAGTTTATGCTGGAAAACAAAGAGCAACGCAGGCCCCGCATCTATTCGCTATCGCGGAAGAGGCGTTCATGTTCGTCAAGTGTCTGTGGCTCTCCTGGACATCCTGGCGCTGATAAATACTTGCAGGGACATGATTCGCGACAGTAAGAACCAAACTATCGTCGTGTCCGGAGAATCGGGAGCTGGCAAGACTGTGAGTGCGAAATACATTATGCGCTATTTTGCTACCAGAGACTCGCCGGACAATCCCAAAGCTCGGTCCAAGAAGGGCCCCGAGGCCATGAGCGAAACTGAGGAGCAGATTCTTGCCACCAATCCTATCATGGAAGCATTCGGCAACGCCAAGACCACGCGTAACGACAACTCTTCCAGATTCGGCAAATACATTGAAATTATGTTTGATAAGACCACGAGCATCATCGGTGCCAAGATTCGAACGTATCTTCTTGAGCGTTCTCGACTCAACTTCCAGCCTCTCAAAGAACGGAACTATCACATCTTCTACCAGCTCGTTGCTGGTGCCTCTGACGAGCAACGTCGGGAGCTGGAGATTCTTCCCGTTGAGCAGTTCGAGTATCTGAACCAAGGAGACTGCCCGACGATTGACGGAGTGGACGACAAGGCCGAGTTCGAGTCAACGAAGAAATCATTGCACACGATTGGCATCTCCGAATCCAAACAGGCTTCCATTTTCAAGCTGTTGGCTGGTTTACTGCATTTAGGCAACGTCAAGATCACGGCGTCACGGCTTGACAGTGTGCTAGCTCCTACGGAGCCATCCTTGGAACGGGCCTGTGGTATCCTCGGTGTCGACGCAACCGAGTTCTCGAAGTGGATCGTGAAAAAGCAGCTCATTACCCGGGGCGAAAAGATTACATCCAACCTGAGTCAGGCCCAGGCTGTTGTAGTGCGCGACTCTGTGGCCAAATTCATCTATTCGAGTCTATTTGACTGGCTCGTCGATGTCATCAACCACAGCTTGGCGACTGAAGACGTTCTCAATCGTGTCACTTCCTTCATCGGCGTCTTGGATATTTATGGGTTCGAGCATTTTGCCAAGAACTCATTTGAGCAATTTTGCATCAACTACGCCAATGAGAAACTTCAACAAGAGTTTAACCAGCACGTTTTCAAGCTCGAACAAGAAGAGTACTTGAAGGAGCAGATTGACTGGACGTTCATCGACTTCTCGGACAATCAACCCTGCATCGATCTTATAGAGGGGAAAATGGGTGTTCTTTCTCTACTCGACGAAGAGTCACGCCTTCCCATGGGATCCGACGAACAATTCGTGACAAAGCTTTACAATAACTTCGGGACCGACAAACAGCACAAATTCTTCAAGAAGCCACGGTTTGGGAAATCCGCGTTCACCGTCTGTCACTATGCCATTGATGTTACCTATGAATCTGAGGGTTTCATCGAGAAGAATCGAGACACCGTTCCCGACGAACACATGGCAATTCTCAGAGCGACAACAAATCCGTTTCTGAAGGAAGTCCTGGAGGCAGCTTCGGCCGTCAGAGAAAAGGATGTCGCCTCGGCTTCGTCGAACGCTGTCAAGCCCGCGGCTGGCCGGAAGATTGGCGTGGCTGTCAATAGGAAGCCCACGCTAGGTGGTATTTTCCGATCATCTCTCATCGAGCTCATGAACACAATCAACAATACGGATGTCCACTACATCAGATGCATCAAACCAAATGAGGCCAAGGAGGCATGGCGCTTTGAGGGCCCCATGGTCCTCAGCCAGTTGCGCGCCTGCGGCGTTCTGGAGACTGTGCGCATTAGCTGCGCCGGATATCCGACCCGTTGGACGTACGAGGAGTTTGCGCTCAGGTACTACATGCTTGTTCATTCAGATCAGTGGACTTCTGAGATTCGCCAAATGGCCAATGCTATTTTGACCAAGGCACTGGGTACGAGCACGGGCAAGGGCATGGACAAGTATCAACTTGGCCTGACCAAAATCTTCTTCCGAGCTGGTATGCTAGCCTTTCTGGAGAACCTTCGAACAAATCGTCTCAATGACTGCGCAATCCTTATCCAAAAGAATCTCAGAGCCAAGTTTTACCGCCGTCGGTACTTGGCAGCAAGAGAATCCGTCATTCGCACCCAGTCAGCCGTCAGGGCTCACATGGCTAGGAAGCGCGCCCAAAGCTTGCGCACCGTCAAAGCTGCTACCACTATTCAGCGTGTGTGGCGGGGTCAGAAGCAGCGCAAGAACTTCCTGACCATTAGGAAAGACATGATCTTGTTCGAGTCCGCAGCAAAGGGCTACTTGCGTAGAAAGCAGATCATGGAGACCAGGGTCGGCAATGCCGCGCTTGTCATTCAAAGAGCTTGGCGGTCGCGGCGACAATTGCGATCATGGAGGCAATACCGCCGAAAGGTTACCTTGGTCCAGAGTCTCTGGCGTGGCAAATGTGCTAGGCGAGAGTACAAGACTGTGCGCGAGGAGGCTCGTGATCTGAAGCAAATATCTTACAAATTGGAAAACAAGGTTGTCGAGCTCACCCAGTCTCTTGGCTCGATGAAGGAGAAGAACAAGAACCTAGCGTCGCAGGTCGAAAACTACGAGGGCCAGATCAAATCATGGAAAACTCGTCACAACGCACTGGAAGCCCGGACCAAGGAGTTGCAAACAGAAGCCAACCAGGCTGGTATTGCAGTGGCCAAGCTCCAAGCCATGGAAGAGGAGATGAAGAAGCTGCAAGTGGCTTTTGACGAGTCGACCGCAAACATCAAGCGCATGCAGGAAGAGGAACGAGAACTGCGAGAATCTCTGCGCTTGAGTAACCACGAATTGGAGACAACGAAGCAGGTTAGCAGCGAGCACGAAAAGGATAACATGAGCCTCCGACAAGAACTTGAAGCTCTCCGAGACGCCTTGGAAGTGGCCAAGCGAAGTGCACCTCTGAACGGAGAGCTCACCAATGGGAACGCGGCACCCACAGCGGCGTCCGGTCTCATTAATCTTGTGTCCTCCAAGAAGCCCAAACGCCGAAGCGCCGGGGCGGAGCCGCGAGACTTAGATCGCTTCAGCGCCGCGTACAACCCACGCCCAGTTTCCATGGCGGTAACGGGTACGTCACATCGGCAAAATCTATCAGGCACTACCTACATTCCAGGCGTCGACAACATTGAGATGGAGCTTGAAAGCCTCCTTGCGGATGAAGACGGCCTGAATGAGGAAGTCACGATGGGCTTGATTCGCAATCTGAAAATTCCGTCGCCAAGCTCGACACCTCCGCCATCTGACAAGGAGGTCCTATTCCCTTCGTACCTTATCAATCTGGTTACTTCAGAGATGTGGAACAATGGCTTTGTGAAGGAGTCTGAGCGCTTTCTCGCCAATGTGATGCAGTCAATACAGCAAGAGGTCATGCAACACGACGGCGACGAAGCCATCAACCCCGGAGCATTTTGGCTGTCCAACGTGCACGAGATGCTCTCTTTTGTCTTCCTAGCCGAAGACTGGTACGAGACGCAGAAGACTGACAATTACGAGTACGATCGACTCTTGGAGATTGTCAAACATGATCTGGAGAGCTTGGAATTCAACATCTACCACACCTGGATGAAGGTACTCAAGAAAAAGCTCCACAAGATGATCATCCCAGCCATCATCGAGTCGCAGTCATTACCGGGTTTCATCACAAATGAGAGCAATCGGTTCCTAGGCAAGCTACTGCAGTCAAACTCGACACCTGCCTACAGCATGGACAATCTCCTTAGTCTTCTGAACAGCGTTTTCCGCGCCATGAAGGCATTCTACCTTGAAGACTCCATCATCACGCAGACCGTGACAGAACTGCTACGACTTGTTGGAGTCACAGCTTTCAACGATTTGTTGATGCGACGCAACTTCCTGTCGTGGAAGCGTGGCTTGCAGATCAACTACAACATCACGCGCATCGAGGAGTGGTGCAAGAGCCACGACATGCCCGAAGGCACGCTTCAACTGGAACATCTGATGCAGGCGACAAAGCTGCTACAGCTCAAGAAGGCAACCCTCAACGACATTGAAATCATCCAGGATATTTGTTGGATGCTGTCGCCGAACCAGATTCAGAAGCTGCTGAATCAATATCTCGTCGCAGACTACGAACAGCCGATCAACGGCGAGATCATGAAGGCAGTGGCATCGCGAGTCACGGAAAAGAGTGATGTACTTCTACTTCAGGCCGTTGACATGGACGACAGCGGACCCTACGAGATTGCCGAGCCGCGATCAATCACGGCGTTGGAGACGTACACGCCGTCCTGTAAGTTTCGATCGTCCAACTTGCAGTGCAAGGACGCACCCGGCTAACAGGTCTTTGCAGGGCTCCAAACCCCGCGCTTGAAGCGTCTTGCCGAAATTGTCTCGGCTCAGGCCATTGCGCAGCAGGAGAAGCTGGATTACGGGGAAGGCGACGGCTTTGATGAGCAAGACACCCTAGCCGAGGTCGACGAGGCGAGCTCTGAAGCTGCGGCGGGGCAGTAAGGCTTTGGAGGTGCTAGGCAATGCCAAGACTGGGCTATTGTTGGGATTTATCCGCGCTCATTAGCAATGTCCCCTTCGAGTTTGATTTCACATTGATGCTGCAGCGGGCGCTCAGACGGAGGCGATTCTCGAGGACGGCGCACTCTGGCGATGATTTGCCATGACATATATCATATCCATTTACACTGTTAAAAGGCTGGAGGAATAGATGTGACGATGCTACAAGAGACTGATGTGTATGACAAGAAATGAGCAGACGGGTATTCTGTGCGCCCTACGCAAGGCCGGGTCATGGCCAGGCTACTCCTGGCCTGATGCCGCAGGCGAGACTCCTGTTCACGCCAATCAATCATTGACAGGAAAAGTATTGTTGTATGATTTTGACAGTTGCTGTTGGCTCGTGGTAGTGTATTGCCTTTTTCAGGCTTTACTATCAGTGAGGTCGCGATATCAAACCTCTAAATGAGGCGGTGGCTGTTCCATGCATGTAAGCGGGAGTGTACCTCGGATACCTGCAATTATGTACCTGGGCAATGTACCTGGCTCCCCAGTTGAGCGCGTATTCGGACCCAGGCAGATGTCTTCACCCCGGAGCTAGACGTAGGTATGCCAGACTCATAGAAGATTACGTGATTTATCGCTCTGGTCGTGGACATTTCCTTTCAGCTGGGGAAAGAACAGAAGTCCACCAATGTGCCTAAGAGCAGCCAGCTTAAGGACAAAAGGAACCAGGTTGGAGTGCGCAAAAAGCAGAGCCTGAGAAGTTGAGATGCGGCAATCACCAAATATAATCATCACGGGGACCCCGGGCGTTGGGAAGACGACTCACTGCGAAAGCTTAGCAGAGCGGATTGGACTTCGACACATATCGGTCAACCAAGTGGTCAAAGACAAAGAATGTCATGAAGGCTGGAGCGACGAGTATCAAAGCTGGATCGTCGATGAAGATAAGGTAAGGGACAGAAGCAGGGCCTGTTCCGCCACATGGGTCATTGCGCTAACAATGTCATGACGGTACACTAGCTACTAGATGCGATTGAGGAGGACGTCGCGGCCGGAGGCTGCATCATTGACTGGCATGCCTGCGACCTGTTCCCGCGCAGCTGGGTTGATATTGTGATTGTCTTGCGAGTAGATTCGACGACACTATATGACCGTTTAAAGGCGAGGCACGTACTCCCAAATCGGAAGAGATCCGACGGCGGCAGCGACTAGAGTGAGACCTTTGCGCTGACTGCAATTCATAGAAACTATCCGGAGTCGAAGCTGCAGGAGAACCTCGATTCGGAGATCATGGAGGTACTTCTTCAGGAAGCGCGGGAAGCGTTTGACGAAGAGGTCGTCATTGAGTTGACGAGCAACACGTCAGATGAAATGGATGCCAATCTAGACCGCATGGAGGCATGGTTCAAGCAATGGAGGATTGACAATTCGACAGCATCGCAGAGCTGAAGACTCGCGATGTTGCGAAGCTAGATGCATGTTGTGGATGAGCCGGCAGCCTGCCCCTCGGTAGCCCCCATACCATCTGAATTGCGGCACCGCACCATTACGGCATATAGATGTCGCATGGCGACGCCTCGAACAGCAATGGGCCTGGCACGAGGTTTCTAACACCGTGCTTGCTCTCTCTCGCAGCCGCTGAACCCCCGTCCAAGGGCTGCTGGGGGCGCTCTTAAGACAACGGCCGTGTGATCAGGGTATTCGCTCGCACATCGGGAAAGAGTGGCACTGCTTGATTGAAGGCTCTGGTCTAGACATGGAATGTCCATGGCGAAAACGCGATCTTTTCTGAGGAACGATGAAGACTTGACTTGCTGCAGCTGCACGCTCAAAGCTATGGAACTCGACCATATTTGGCAGCACTGCTGGATTTAAAAAGCCAGATGACTATCGACGTTCTTATTTAAGTACCTTTCCTCGGCGCCCGCCACCGAGTTGCGTATCTGTACGATTAGGTAGTTGAAATCTTGATACAATTAGGTGTTGATACGCGTGAAGATGTCCTATAAGCACAATACGCAGGGACGAAACGTCTATGGATGTGTTGTGAGGTATGAGACGTTACTACAGCATGGTTTAGCGCGCGCAGGCACGATGTACTTGTGAACTTGGAAGCAACTTTAGGCGGTGCGCCTTTTGCGCTCAACTACGTACTTCTTTACGAGGCGTCTTCAATTGCGATGTTGGGCGTTCGAACACTCATGCAGTCTGCCTTTCCACAATAAAAGACGCGCCGTCTTCTCATTGGCTCTACCCGCACAACTTTCTCGTGGAGAACGTCGCTTGCTCTCCACAGCTCCCAATCTTCGAGGCACGCAAGGTTACCAGGAAAATCTCACGAGTTGTTGGCCTTCGGCGCGCTCCGTCTCGATTTTGGGGAGAGGCTTCATCCGCGATAGCTCGCGAGTCGACACAGAGATGTCAGCGGCCATGGTTCCTTGCGTCACCTTTGTGACTGGCAACGCCAACAAGTTGCGCGAAGTCAAAGCTATCCTCGAGCCAGGCATTCGAGTACAGAGCAGATCACTCGACGTCGAGGAGATTCAAGGGTCCATTGAAGACGTCACAATGTACAAGTGCCGCAAGGCCGCCGATCTGGTAAGCTGAAGCGAACGGGCATCGTCACCGGATGCCTTCTCGACGGCTGTGAGACGCAGTCAACATCTTACTGCTGCGTCATGATGTTAACAACCTGCCGTGCACGCACAGATGAATGGGCCGGTTCTTGTGGAAGACACGGCGTTGTGTTTCAATGCTCTTGGTGGTCTCCCTGGTCCCTACATGTCGGATGATGCCTCCACCCTCTGTTCATAGATCCATTTCGGTACTGACAATCACTTGGCAGCAAATGGTTCCTGTCAACCATCGGTCATGAGGGACTGAATAACCTTCTCGCCGCATATGCCGACAAATCTGCCGACGCTGTATGTACGTTTGGCTATTCGGCGGGCCCAGGACAAAAACCTATTCTCTTTCAGGGACGATGTCCTGTAAGTCGATCTCTTGTCACAGGCCATGCTTAGTGAAACTTCAGCTTGCGATCAAGTTTTTCTGAATCGGCTCAAATGTAGGGCAAGATTGGTCCTGCACGCGGACCGACTCACTTCGGTAAGATTCTGCGATCCGCGCAAACGGGACAAGAATCGACCCTTTGCAGCAATTGCTGACATTCGTCATCTCGAAAACGTAGGCTGGGATCCAATTTTTGAAGTATCTGGCCAAACGTCTGTCGCCCTTTGCTATGCAACCCTCCTCCCGGCTACCCATCCCTCAGTGAAGTGCACTGTCGCATAGGCATCACTGTATCCAGCAGTACCCGACATGTCTAAACAAGACATCAACGAGTACTGTTAATGTTATTCTCTGAAAGATGCTAACCGACTTCCTCAGCTTCGCCGAGATGGACGGTCCTCAGAAGAACGCCATATCGCATCGTGCTCTGGCGTTGAAAAAGCTGCAGGCCTGGTTTGGGAATGCATCTACTGATGACGTCGCGGCTAATTAAAAGGATTCATGGGGGGGTCGAGGCGTTATCCGTCAGGCTGTGTACCATAAGTGTCAATATTCATGATAGCCTTGCGAACGTACGTGAAGCCTGTGACACGCTTACCGCAAAACCTCGAGCTCGTCATATTTGTTCCAATGGCCCCTACTCCGTCTATATGGCTGTAGCAGCCTCTCAATGTTCGAAAGACGCTGGAGATCCTTCTTTTCAAGTAATTTCGTCATGGTGGTCGACACTCGTCCGGAGGGATCGAAAACAAGTATTTGGCCCTGACCATCTTGCTGTTTCTCAATACCAATGACTGTGACTGAATGACCTTTCACAGCCCCTATAGTCAGCATCTTCTATCGTGGCTAGGTTTACTGTAAAGCCTGGGTAATCTACCTCGACGCTGCAAGTATAATGGCGGCAGCATTGTTGATCGAACCTTGGCATTGCCATCTCCCGACCATCCAACCCGGAAATATTCTTCAAGCATCTCCAGCAACCTGCCGGCGACTGGGACGCGTTCTTGGCTTGCTACAACTTGGACGGAACAGCTGCCGAAACAAAACGTCAGTAGTGACCCTACTGGGTATCCTATGGGCGTTACCTTACGGTACTTCAAGACTTTGAAAGAGCGCCCGAGCCTTTGATTGACGGGACGAAATCAGCCAGGTATGGACACGGAGCAATGAAGCTCAGGAATGCATTGCGTGATACGAGCCAAAGCTCACGAACGTTTCATTACCTCGGGTGTTCCAATAAACTTGCGAGTTCCCTTGATGCCTCCCGTTTCGATGCGGCCTTGAGGATCGAAGCCCCTGTCCCAGGCTTTCTCAATCAGAACCTGAATATCAAAAACGGTCGGTAACCGCTCGCTGGGTAATGGGCATGCCGCATCTCGAGTCTCGGCGAGGTATGAGAAGAGCATTTGGATGTTTCGATAGCCGCAAAATGCCCCTGAAAGATGACCAAGTAAGCAGGGGCTACTTCGCGGATAACTCTGCCAATTACTGGGTATACGAAACCTTCACGACGCAGCTTCGACACGTACGTAACACAGGGGTGGCAGAGGTACGCCGTCTTTGTTAACGAGCACTGCTGTAGTAGTTGATGAAGGACTGGAATTACCCCTATAGTCCATTGTCAATAACAACTCAGGCGGCTACGGCTAGTAACAATCATGTCGAAATCAAGTCGACTCGTAGGACTGACCCCTCGAACACACGTATTTCTCATTTTCCAATAATTTGCGCAGCCACGCAGGCATCTTCTCCTCGTGGGCATATCGTCCTAAGTGGGCAGGCTTGGAGGCCCACGTATCAGATCAGGGTCAAGAAGGCCTGCCAGGATTACATACGCCCAACCTGGAGGTAGATGAGCTCTGACCAGCTGGGATCTGCGGAGCAAGAGAGGTAGTTTTGGCCGAATATGGGCGTCGGAGCTTATTAAAAGGAAATATTATCCTCGGCCGTGACTCTGATGCCGAAAATCTGCCCTTGAATCGAAGTCGCTGCCAGATATCGAAGCGCCCTTTTCTTCGAGTTTTGGAAGGGCTGCGGCTTACTTGCCTGACAGGGGGCCCGCGGTCCGCCGCAGCTCCATCGTCTTCGCGAGCCCGATTTCGATGTCGATGTCGAATCTTTTGCAATCGAGATGTCGCTTCCTCGAGCGGCATACTGTTGACACTGAGTTACACACGCTCGAGAGAGATATTAACAGTTTCAACGACGATCATCGCAACACTACGCTTCGGAACTTTGGGCGGCGATGGTGAAAAGGGTTGGCCCTATCAGTAGTCAACTCTATCCACTGCTAGGGTTAAGACTATTGCTGCTTGCGGGCGGTAGGGGACAAGATTGCGAGGCAACGTTGCCCGAATGCTTGTATTTACCGGTGTTTGCAACTTGTAATTGGTTTTGTAGGGCCGGCCAGTGACGGGTTCGCGATGACGTAGATCTAGCCGGCAATTTCACGTACATATATTCGTATAGGAGTCTATAGCGGCGTTAATCGTAAATATACCGTATTAACTAGTTAAATACAACACGTGTTAGCAGCGGGGCATATAGGGGCTCTATAAGTAATATAACTATACAAATTAAGTATAGTTATAACTTAAAGCTCGCTTACCGCGCCCGTTAGCAAGATAGTAAAAGAGAAATCTAGAATTATAAAGCTATCGCAATAGCTATAAGAAGTATTATTATTATTAGTTATACGTTAGTAACTTAAATAAGTTTCTAGAACTTCTATCCTAACTATAAGGGAAACTAAGTAGTTTAAAGGAAAACCCCTACTTAATACTTACTTCTTCTAGTTATACGCTCTTATAAGTAAGTAGATTTATCTTTAATTATTATACTTATAGTATATTATCCCTAAGGCTATTCTATAGCTAAATAGTAAGTAATATACTTATATAAGTCCTATATAAGTCTTTTATATTACCGCGTAAATAGCGAGTAGCTTACTACCTTACCCTAGCTTATTTTACCTTTCTTATTAAAGCTTTTTTTTCTTTATTACTCCTAACGCGACTATTTTAAGCGCTTTCTTTTATTATTACTACTTATAATTATTTACTTTTAGTAAATACTTTTTTAAGCTTAACCCTATATATATTAATAGTTATTTTAGCTTTATATTTCTATTATACTTAACGTATAAACTTTTAAAAAAAGGAAAAAAGCGCGGTATTAAAAAGAGTATTACTAATCGTATAGAGTATTGCTAATCGTTTAGTAGTATATCTCTAATTAAATAGTAAAACCTATATTTTACTTATTCTAGCCCGCGCTAGCCCACGCTAGCTAATTTAAGTATATAGCCCTAGGTCCTAGAGGTATTCCCTAAAGTTATATTTGCGTTATAACGGGCACTATAGGGGCGATAGGGGCGA
This sequence comes from Hirsutella minnesotensis 3608, assembly GCA_000956045.1. NCBI lineage: Eukaryota > Fungi > Ascomycota > Sordariomycetes > Hypocreales > Ophiocordycipitaceae > Hirsutella > Hirsutella minnesotensis. The sequence goes on along the minus strand of KQ030516.1, from coordinate 71,037 downwards.
TAGGGGCGAAGCTTTTCCTTAAAGTTAAGGCTAGCTAGCTAGCTAGGCTACGGCCGAATATACTTAAAAACGCGTTTCCGCCTAGGCTAAGCAAAGCTATAACTTACGGCCCGTGAATTATCCGGTTAAGCCGACGGAGGTGTACTAGGCAAGGCGGCGGCGGCGGGGGCGGCAGCGGTAGCAGCAGTAGTAGTAGCCTAAGCAGTAGTAGTAGTAGAAATATAACTTTAGGGGATACCTTAGGCTACGTAGCTATTTAGCTAGCGCGGCTAAATATAAATTTTACTATTTAATTAAAGATATACTACTATACGATTAGCAATACTTAATTATATAGTAGAAAATCTCTAATCGAATAATAAAACCTATAATTTACTTATTTTAGCCCGCGCTAGGCCGCGCTAGGCCGCGCTAGCTAAATTAGCTATATAGCCCTAGGTATTAAAGAGATTCCCTAAAGTTATAATTACGTTATAATAAGTATAATAAGGTTAATCTAAGGCTAGCTAGCTAGCTAGGGGTAATTATACTTATAAGTATTTCTATAGATTTAAAGCTAGCTAGCTAAGCTATAGCTTAATTTACTTAAAAATTATATTTTAAAGTAAATAAAAGTATACTAAGTAGTAGTAGTAGTAGTAGTAGTAATAGTAGTAGTAGTAGTAATAGTAGTAGTAGTAGTAATAGTAGTAAAAATATAACTTTAGGAGATACCTTAGATACCTAGGGCTACATAGCTAATTTAGCTAGCGCGGCTTAGCGCGGACTCGAATAAGTAAAATATAGGTTTACTATTTAATTAGAGATTTTCTACTATATAATTAGCAATACTTATTAAGAAATAACTTAAAAAGCTTTTAGGATATATATATAATACGTATAGCTACTAGCTATAAGCTCGTACTTAACTTAACTACTATAACGCAAGCTAGCTATTTAACTATAACCTTAGTATAACCCCTTAGCTAGTATTAGCTTAAGCAGCTAGTATTAAATATCTAAAGTCTAGGTTATATATAGATATATAAGGGATAGGACTATATTATCTAAACTTTTATACTTACTTTAATACTTATTATACCCTCTCTTTTATATAGCTTATAAAGCTATTTAGTAAGTATTAATATAACTATCGATATAATTAAATAAGAAGCTTATAGGAATTATAAGAAGGTAACTACTTAGCCTTTAAGTTACTCTTTAGTTTTAAAAGCTAGAGACTATTAAGATAACTATATCGATTTATTAATATAGCTATAATAGAGGCTTATAAGAACTATAAGATAATAACTATATAACTTATAAGTTATTCCTTAATTTATAATATAGCTAAATAGGGGTTTAGTTAGTAAGGAAAGGGGGTATTCCTATTAAGGAAGATTATATATATAAGGAGGCTTTTCCTCCCTCTCTTCCCTCTTCTCTTTCCTTTCTTTCTAGCTTAAATTATTACTATTACTACTTCTATAATATATATAGCCCACCTTTAAATTTAGCTTATTTCTTAAAGCTTAGCTCTAGCCTTACTTTTACCCTTAGTTATCTAAGCTTAGCCTAGCTAGCTTAGTATTACTAGGGATTAAGTAGTAAGACTATATAGACTCCTCTTATTAAGTAATACCCTCTATAACTACGGATAAATAGCGTACTTTATAATAGCCTAGCTATTTAAGGTATCTATAAAGTAACTATATAGCTATTTAGCTAGATATTAGTTATTCCGTAATACGCGGGTATTTATTATAGTATTTATATAAGCGTAAGCTATAATAAAGTATATAGTAGCTAGCTAAAAAATAAAATAAATAGAAATATACCTTATTCTTTACTAACTAAGCCCCTTCTTAGCTATATTATCTATATTATAAATTAAAGAGTAACTTAAAGGTTATTTAAAAAAAATTATAATTCTTATAAGCTTTTAATATAGCTATATTAATAGTTCGATATAAGTATCTTAATAGTCTAGCGTTTAAAACTAAAAAGTAACTAAAAGGTTAAGTAGTTATCTTTTTATAATTCCTATAAGCTTTTTATTTAATTATATTGATAGTTATTAAATAGCTTTATAAGCTATATAAGAGAGAGGGTATTATAAGTATTAAAGTAAGTATAAAAGTCCGGATAATATAGTCCTACCTCTTATATACTTATATATAGCTTATACTTTTAATATTTAATACTAGCTACTTAAGCTAATACTAGCTAAGGGGTTATACTAAGGTTATAGTTAAATAGCTAGCGGGCGTTATAGTAGTTAGGTTAGGTACGGGCTTATAGCTACTAGCTATATATATTATATATATATAATAAAGGCTTTTTAAGTTATTTTTTAATAGAGTAGTACTAATCGTATAGTAATATATCTCTAATCGAATAGTAAAACCTATATTTTGCCTATTCTAGCCCGCGCTAGGCCGCGCTAGCTAAATTAGCTATATAGCCCTAGGTATAAAAGGGATCCCCTAAAGTTACGTTTGCATTATAATAGGGGTAATAAAGGCAAAGCCTTAATTCGGCTAAATATTATACTTTTTACTATTGCTATAGAGTTAAGGCTAGCTAGCTAGGCTACGGCCTAATTCGCTTAAAAAACGCATTTCCGCCGAGGCTAAGCAAAGTTATAACTTTGCGGCCCGTTAATTATCCGGTTAAGCCGACGGAGGCGTGCTAGGTAGCGTGCTAGGGATTACGATTATATCTCTCGTTAGCTGTGAAGCTGGCTGTGAAGCTAGCTGTGATGCTGGCTATGATGCCGCTTATACTACCGCCTGTGAAGGCTGATCCCTTTAGTACCTAGGGCTACACAGCCAATTTAGCTAGCGCGGCCTAGCGCGGGCTAGAATAGGCAAAATGTGGGTTTTACTATTTGATTAGAGATATGTTACTGTGCGATTAGCACTACTCTTTTAATATATCCTCCCTTCTTAAGGGGCTTAAACCCTAAAGCCTTTTAAAAATAGGGTTATTTTATAAGGTTATTTATAAGCTTTTTATTAGCTTTATTAAAAGCTTTTATTTTCTTAAAAGCGTTTTTAAAATACTTAATAGGTTCCTAAGTATTTTTTAAAAAAGGGTAATTATTTTACTTAATTAAATAAAAGTATTAACTTTTTTTTATCTTCTTAGCTAGTATAGCTTCGACTTTATATTTATCTTTTTTTACTACTATATCGATAGTAGTAGCTAATTTAGTATTTTTAAGAATAAGTTTTAATAACGAGATATAAAAAGTAAGATAAATAAAAATAGTAAAAAGTAAATCCAGCGTATATATTAAATTCGATAGTTAAAGTCTTATTTTCTTAGTTAAGAGATTTATTAAGTCTAAAAGAAAAAATATTTTTTTAATTAAATAAACCTTATCCCTTATATTTAAATTAAGCTTTTTTAAATACTTTTTATTATAATAAGTTAGAAATTAATTTTTAATAAATTCTAGTTTTTCTTTAATAGAAAAATATAAGCTTTTTAGTTATTTTATATTTAATATAGCTTTTTTAGCTAGGACTTCTTTAAGTAAAGAAAACTTATAGGCCTTAGGGTTAAATCTATACTTAGCTATAGTAAGTATATTTTTTATAAATTTTAATATAAAGGTATTATAAACTAGCTATACTATAAGTAGCTATATTAACTAGTTATTTTATTAATAATTTATATAGCTTTTTAAATACTATTTTAAAGTTTAATTTAATCTTTTAGTAATTCTATTAATAATAAAGTAAAAAGTAGTAGATTATTTATATTTACTCCCTAAAAACTATATTAAAGTAGTTTAGAATTTAAAAATAAATTTAGTATTTCGATTTATAATTATAAATTTTAAAGAGTATTACTAATTATATAATAGAAAATCTCTAATTAAATAGTAAACTTATAATTTACTTATTCTAGCCCGCGCTAGGCCGCGCTAGCTAAATTAGCTATATAGCCCTAGGTATTTAAAGTATCTCCTAAAGTTATATTTCTACTACCGCTACTACTACCGCTACTATTACTACTACTACTACTACTACTTAGTATACCTCTATTTACTTCGAAATACGTTTTTTAAGTAAATTAAGCTATAGCCTAGCTAGCTAGCCTTAAATCTATAGAAATACTTATAAGTATAGTTACCCCTAGCTAGCTAGCTACCTTTAAATTAACTTTATTATACCCGTTATAATATAATTATAACTTTAGGGGATTCCTTTAGTACTTAGAGCTATATAGCTAATTTAGCTAGCGCGGCTTAGCGCGGCCTAGCGTAGGCTAAAATAGGCAAATTATAGGTTTACTATTCGATTAGAGATTTTCTACTATATAATTAGTAATACTCTTTTTAAAAAGCCTTTATTAACTACTATATATTTTATAAAAATATAAGATAAATCTTTAGCTAAAATAGGTTTTTTAATAAATATAAAATATCTATATTTAGTAAGCTAGTTAACTATAATTAATATAGAGTTATATTTAATATTAATTATTAAGTTTATTAATTTTAGTAATTTCGTTATAAAGTTTATAGCTATAAATTTCGAAAGAATCTAGTACAAGCTAGCCCTTACTTTATAAGACTAAAGAGGGGGACTTAGCCCGGCCCTAACTAAGGCTTAACTAAGCTACCTAAACTAACTAAAATACTCTCCTTTAGATTAAAACCTCCCCTACTTAAGGTTTATATATCCCCTTTAGCGCTATTCCCTATTCTTATTATTATTATTATTATTATAGTTATCTTTATTTTCGTTTTCGCTAGAAATATTTACTTCTACTTCTAAAATCGCCCTTTTATTTATAACCTTAGACTTAGAGCTAGTTATAAAATTAAAGGAGAAGTATTTAACTACCTGCTCTACTAGTAATACCTTCCCTTTTTAGAACTTCTTAGTTTTAAACTATATAAAAGTATTCTCTTTTCTAACTACCTTCTTCTTCTTTAGCTATAAGGCCTTAGTAAAAGTAAAAGTAAAATTACTTTAGTAATACTTTAAATAAGAAACTAGCTTTAAATTAGACTTACTATTAATAATATACTTATTACTTTTAAAAGTAAAGTAAGAATAATAAGGGGTAAGTATAAGAGTAGCTACTTTTTTAAATAAGGCCTTTTTTTTCTTCTTAAAGTAAGTACTTATTAACTTATTAAGTAATAAAAAACTATATTAGCTAAAACCTAAGGTAGAAGCGAACTAAATATAACTAGCTAATTACTTTTTTTTCCCTTTTCTTTTAATATAGAGAAAAACGTAAAATAAAATAGTAGTAGACTTAAGTTAAAAGTATAAAGGGTAAAAGTAAGAGTAGGGGTAAAACCTATAGGAACTAAAAGTAAAAGTAATATAAGTTTTCTTTAATAAGCTAAGGCCCGCTAGTTTTATACTTTAATAGCGGTAAGAGCGATAGTAAATATAATCGAGACGTAGGGTAAAATAAGAGCTAATATAAACCTACCTTACTTATTAAGCTTAGATATAATATATATTAAGAGAGCTATAACCTAAGAGATAAACTTCTTAAAAGAGATAAGACGCTTAGCTATACCTATAAAGTAATTAGTATTAAAAAGGATATAAAAAACTAAAGTAATTAAATACTTAAAGTTAGCAGGACTTAAAGTAGCTTTAAGACTAAGGAAGATAGGAATAGTAAGTATAAGCGAGACTTAAGCTAGAGTACTATAAGTTTAATACGTAGCCGCGTAAGCCTTAACCTAAACTTCCTTATCGCGCTTAATACTAAAGTTATATACTTAAAAGTATAGCTTAATATAGGGCTTTAGTATTAAGGTAACTAAAAACTATTACCTATAGCTAATTATTAGTAAAAACACTATATATTAAAACTAATAAAAATATAAACTAAGTAATAAAGCTTATTTTTATTATAATAGTAGTAATACCTTTTACTTTAGTATACTACTTAGGGTTAGTAGCTAACCTAACTAAATATAAGGAGGAGATATATATTTTTAGTTTTAATAGCTATTAAATAGAAAGTAAGTATTACGCTTATTAAGATTAATAGTTTATACTATAAGGGCCTTAATATAATTTTAGTATAAAATCTCGCGCTTAGTATTAAGCTTAGTAAGGGCTTTAGAAATCTTAAGAATTTAAAAAGTTTTCGAAATAGTAAAGGGAGGCGAGTTTTTATTAAAGCTTAAGTTAAAATTAATAGGGGATACTATAGTAAGCGCTCGCGCTTTCTCTTTCTCCTTCTTCTTAAGGGTTTATAAGTTTAGTATAATAGTAAGGCTAAGAGGATAGTAAGTATAAGTAGATTCGGGCTTAATAAGAGTACTTACTAAAAATAGGTAATCGCGAGTAACGATAATAAGGAAAGAGCTTAAGAGGGCCGCGTTAGGAGTAATAGTAAAAAGGGGAAGAAAAAAGAAAAAAAAAGAGGCTTTTAACGTAAAGGTAAATAAGCTAAGGTAGGGTAGTAAGTTACTCGCTATTTACGTAGTAACGCGTAGAACCTATATAGGACCCGCGTAAGCGCTATACTTACTACCTAGCTATAGACTAGCTATAAAATAGCCTTAGGGATTGTCAAGCAGTTTGAGAGCAGGCTTGTTGTATGGAATTAAAATAGGAATAAAATAGTAGCAATTTGCGATACTAGAAGCATCGGGCAGGGAAAAGAGTACACGCAAAAAATAGGCTTATAAAGACGCCCTTAATTATATTTTTCTATCTTAGTTATATATATATCTCTCTCTGTCTTATTTTCCGGGTTATAGCTACCTATTTATTATTTCCTTGTAGCTTTAGTAGTATTATTACCCTATTAAATTCCTATCCTAATAAGGATCTCGATTTAAGACTATAAGGAATTAAGAAAATAACTAGGAAAGGCTATAGGTTTTACTATCTATCTAGATAGGTCTAACCCTTATGTTATAATCTATATATATAAGACCCGTATTATAGATCTATATAATATCGATATAGTAAATAGTTTTAAGACCTTATATAAGACTATATAGGTTATAGTTAGACCTTATAGTAGCTACTATAGGTCTCTTAAAGCTCCTTTAACTATAAGTTAAATTATTTAATATACCCCCCTAGTTACTATACCGATAGAAATAGCAACTAATATAGATATTAAAAATAACTAGCAAATAACTAGTAGTCCCTAGTATCTACTAATCTTAGTAGCTTAATAAATTCGGAAAACCTTTGCAAAGATAAGGGCTTTATAAAACCGTCTACTACGTTCTTCGCGGTTTCTTTATATTCGATTAGAAAGCTTCCATAAAGGTATTCCTACTTAGCCTAATAGGCTTATATATCTACGTGCTTAAGGGCTATTTAAATCCTAGGTATTTCGGCTATAATAAGTCGGATAGTTTAAAGGTTATCGTAGTAAATCGTAGGTATTTAATTTTCTAGGCTTAAAGAAATAGCCCGGAATAGCTAATAGGCTAAAAATAGCTCCTTAGCCGTATTAGAAAAAGCTAGTAATTCGGCCTCCGTAGAAGAGGTAGTAACGGTAGCTTACTTCCTAGCCGACTAAGCTATAGGCCCGTTAAATAGGGAAAAGAGGTATCCCTATAACGACCTTCTAGTCTTTAAATCGTCTATAAAAGACGTATCCGTTAAGACCTCTAATTCGTAGTTTTCGATAGGATCCGTATACCTATATTCGATACCGTAAAACCTAGTATAGTAAAGGTAACGGATAATGCGTAAAGCTACTAGGATATAGGCTTGTGATAGATTTTATATAAATTCCGCTAATTTATTCGTTCCCTTAGCTATATCGGGTCTAGTTATAATAGCTGCGTAATTAATAGATCCGATAAGGGATTAAAAATAGTAAATTTCTTCCTTAGTAGCCGTATCCGGATTTTCTAGATAGATATTCGAAGGAGGGAAAGGACTACTTTTAAAGCTAATAGCCTCGTAGTCGAAGGTATAGGCTATTTTTTCAATATAAGCCTCTTGCGAAATTAGGAGCCTTTTTTCTTCCCTTTTCCTTATAATCCGTAAGCCTAAGAAAGTATCGACTTCTCCTTTATCCGTAAAAGAGTAAATTTTTAATAGCTTATTAAGAAAGCTATTAAATTCGGATTTATAGATTTTCTTATAAAAAAGGAGGATATTATCGATATAAAATAATATAGTTAAAAATCCGTTTTAAAAAATATAAGGCTTTTCTAGGTAAGCCTTTAACCCTAAGTCTAGTAGGGTTTTAAAAAGCTCCTTCTACTATAGCCTAGGGGATCTTCTTAGACCGTAGAGAGCTTTTTTAAGCTATAAGACCTGCCCGGGGATCTAGAAGCCTTCTAGGTAGTAGATATAGACTTCCTCGTCTATATCGGCATTAACGAAGGCGTTAACTATATCTAAAGACCGTATTTCTAAGTCGTATTAAGCTACTATAGCTAATAGGATTCTTAAATTCCTAGCTACTAGAGTAGCTACGTAGGTATCTTTTTCGTCGTAGGGTTATAAGTCCCCTCGTACGCATAGGCGGGCTTTATACTTTTTTAGATATCCCTTTTCGTCGACCTTATATTTAAATACCTAAGTTACCGGAATAAGCTTTTTCGTAGCCTAATTTTTCGATATAGGTAAAAAGGTCCTTTTTTCTACTAGCGAATTCTACTCTTTTTAAGCTACTACCTTAAAATCGTATTCGTAGGCGTAGTCCTCTAAGTCCCTCTAATTTCTAGGCTCTATAGGGAGACTTTAAGAGTGCTATTTTTCTAGAGGCTTACTAGTATAGGCGTGAAAAGTGCCTTTAAAATTAGGGTCTTCTCCCCGTAGCCTCTTAGAAATCCTAGTAGGAATAGTAGCTTTTATAGGCTTATTAGATCCCTTATTTTTAGTAGGGGCCCGGCTAGAGTTACTAAAAACTCTACTTTTAATACTACTAAAGTAAGGTTATCGCTATAATAGACTACTAATAGTAGCTTAAGCTATTAATCTTATTACTACTTATATTACTAACCTTTACTTTATATAAGGAGCTTATTAAATTCCTCTAAAGCTTTTATTATAAACGCGGTATAATACTTATTATAGCCTTTAGTAATAAAAAGCGTAAAGTTAATAATATCTCTATACTTTTATATATAGTCTTAGTTTATAACTATAAGCTAATAAAGCTATTATAAAGCGCGGGCTTCTATAATACTTTTACTAAGAAAGTTAACTACCTTATAAGAATTATAGATTTTATAATAAAATCTAAAAACTAATAGTAGACTTATTTTATTATTAAGAGTATTTATAACTATCCTCCTTCTCTTAATTTATTAGTATATAATATATATAAGTAGCGTATAGTTAGCTAATAAGCTCTAAAGAAAGACCTCTTTAAGTATAAAGTATTATTAATACGTAAGCTTAATATTATTTTTAAGAATTAAGAAGAAAAGTAGTTATATTTCTAGCTTTATAATATTTATAATAACTATTAAAAGCTTTATTATATACTCTTTAATAGTAAAATAACTATATAAGCTTTCCTTAGGTACCTATAGTCTAGCGGCCTAAAGTATATAGTTAAGTATACTAATAATAATAAATATAAAATCGAGGCTTTTTTCTAAATTTTTTTTAAATATAAAGAAATATAGTAATACTTCCTTAATATTTTAAGCCTTAATAATATATATAAAACGAACTAGTTTAAAATATATCTTTTCTAAGCTACTAAGGTTACTAACTAAAAAAGCTTAGCTAACTTTACTTTTAGCTTTATTAATATAAAAAGAGTTAAGAGCTTTTTTTAGCTCTATTAGTAGCTTATTAACTTTTATAAAGCTATTTACGCTATAAAGCTAGTTATTATTATTACTAATAAAGAAATAGTATTTAAAAATATATTATT